>OY754989.1:15073753-15673753 GCA_963576475.1 Molanna angustata
GTGTTCATATTTTCATTATATTTGGAATAGGGTTGTTATTTTGGTAGAAAAGAGGTGTTTTCACTTGCGTTTTTTTTTGGTATTTTTCTTTGAAAAGGGGTGTTATTTTTGCAGGAAAATGGTGTAATTATTCTCTTTATTTTTTGGAAGAGGTTTTTATTTTTGTAAAAAAGTGGTGTTATTATTCACTTTAGCTTTTTAGAAAAGGGGTGATATATTTGTAATTCTTGTAGAAAAGTGTTTTTTTTAAGTTGCATTATTTTTTGGAAAAGGGTTGTTTTTTGCAGAAATGCGTTGTTATTATTCGCCTTTTATTGGAAATGAGGTAGCATTTTTGTAGACAAGTGTTGTTATTATTCTAAACATTTTTTAGAAAAAGGGCATTATTTTTGTAGAAAAGTGCTAATATTATTCGAGTTATTTTGTGGAAAAGTGGTGTTATTTTTAAAGAAAAGCGATGTTATTATAAGTGTTATTTTTTAGAAAAGCAATATAATTTTTATAATTTTTGTAGATAAGCAGTATAACTATTCGCAGTATTTTTTGGAAAAGGAGTATTATTTTGAAAAAAAAGGGTTTTATTATTGTTCTCTTTAGTATTTTCCAAAAAGGGTGTTATTTTTGTATATTTTGTAGATAAGAGTTATTTTTATTCGCGTTATTTTTCGGAAATGGGGTGAAACTTTTGCAGAAAAGCACTTTTACTATTCAGGTTATTTTTATTGGAAAAATGGTATGATTTTTATAAAAAATAGTGTTCTTATTTTCACTATTTTTAAGAAAAGGGGTGTAATTTTGGTAGAAAATAGGTGTTTTCACTTGCGTAACTTTTTTGAAAAAAGCGGTATTATTATTGTTAAGAAGGGGTGTTATTATTCTCGTTATTTTTTGGAAAAGGGTGTTATTTTTGTAAAAAATAGTGTTATTATTCGCTTTAGTTTTTTAGAAAAGGGGTGCTATGTTTGTAGAAAAGCAGTGCTTTTTTGCAGAAATTGTATTATTATTAATTTTTTTTTTTAGAAATGGGGTTGTTTTTTTGTAGACAATTGTTGTAATTATTCTCAACATCGTTTAGAAAAATGGCATTACTTTGTAGAAAAGTGCTGTTATTATTCTAGTTATTTTGTGGAACTTGGGTGTTATTTTAAAAGAAAAGCGATGTTATTATAAGCGTATTATTATTTTTGAAATTTTTGTAGATAGGCGGTATTATTATTCGCGGTATCTTTTGGAAAAGGGGGATTATTTCGAAAAAAAAGGGTTTTATTGTTCGCTTTAGTACTTTCTAAAAGGGGTGTTTTTTTATTGAAAAACGGTGTTAGTATTCGCGTTATTTTTTAGGAAAAAGGGTGTTATTTTTGTATATTTTGTAGAAAATAGTTATTTTTACTAGCGTTATTTTTTGAAAATGGGGTGTTACTTTTGTAGAAATGCAATGTTATTATTCAGGTTATTTTATTGGAAAAGGGGTATTATTTTTGTAGATAAGTGGTGTTATTATTTTCATTATATTTTATAACAGTGCTATTCTTTTTGTAGAAAAGCGATTTTATTTTTAAGAAAAGGGGTATTATTTTTGTAAAAAAGTAGTGTTCTTATTTTCATTATTTTTTGGAAAAGGGGTGTAATATTGGTAGAAAAGAGGCATTTTCACTTGCGTTATTTTTTTGGAAAAGGGGTGTTATTTTTGCAGAAAAATGGTGTTATTATTCTATTTATTTTTTGGAAGAGGTTTTTTTTGTAGAAAAGTGGTGTTATTATTCACTTTAGTTTTTTAGAAAAGGGTTTTTATGTTTGTAGAAAAGCAGTGCATTTTGCAGAAATTTGGTGTTATTTTCCACTATTATTAAAAAAGTCGTGTTATTATTCTCGTTATTTTTGGGAAAAGGGTGTTATTTTTTTAGGAAAGTAGTATTGTTATTCGCTTTAGTTTTTTAGAAAAGGGGTGTTATGTTTGTGGAAAAGCAGTATTTTTTGCAGAAATTGTGTTATTATTCACATTTTTTTTTTAAATGGGGTTGTTTTTTTGTAGACAAGTGTTGTTATTATTCTCAAAATCGTACAGAAAAATGGCATTACTTTGTAGAAGAGTACTGTTATTATTCTAGTTATTTTGTGGAACTTGGGTGTTGTTTTAAAAGAAAAGCGATGTTATTATAAGCGTAAATTTTGGAAAAGCAGTATTTATTTATAATTTTTGTAGATAAGCGGTATTATTATTTGCGTTATTTTTTAGGTAAAAGGGTGTTATTTTTGTATATTTTGTAAAAAGTAGATATTTTTATTCGCGTTATTTTTTGAAAATGGAGTGTTACTTTTGTAGAAAAGCAATGTTATTATTCAGGTTATTTTATTGGAAAAGCGGTATTATTTTTGTAGAAAAGTGGTGTTATTATTCGCGTTATTTTTTGGAACAGTGCTATTCTTGCGTTATTTTTTGGAAAAGGGGTATTATTTTTGTAAAAAAGGAGTGTTCTTATTTTCATTATTTCTTGGAAAATTGGTGTAATTTTGGTAGAAAAGAGGTGTTTTTACTTGCGCTATTCTTTTGGGAAAGGTGTATTATTATTGTAAAAAAGTGGTGTTTTTATTCTCGTTATTTTTTGGAAGAGGTTGTTATTTTTGTAGAAAAGTGGTGTTATTATTCACTTTAGCTTTTTAGAAAAGGGGTGATTATTTTTTATTCTTGTAGAAAAGTGCTTTTTTTAAGTTGCATTATTTTTTGGAAAAGGGGTATTTTTGCAGAAATGCCATGTTATTATTCGCCTTTTATTGGAAAAGGGGTATTATTTTTGTAGAAAAGAGGTGTTATTATTTTCGTTATTTTTTGGAACAGTTCTATTCTTTTTGTAGTATTTTTTTGGAAAAGGGGTATTTTTTTGAAAAAAAAGGGTTTTATTGTTCGTTTTAGTACTTTCTAAAAGGGGTGTTATTTTTATTGAAAAGAGGTGTTAGTTTTTGCGTTATTTATTAGAAAAAAGGTGATATTTTTGAATATTTTGTAGAAAAGAGTTATTTTTATTCACGTTATTTTTCGGAAATGGGGTATTACTTTTGCAGAAAAGCAATGTTATTATTCAGGTAATTTCATTGGAGAGAGTATTATTTTTGTAGAAAAGTGGTGTTATTATTCGCGTTATTTGTTGGAACAGCGCTATTATTTTTGTAGAAAAGCGATTTAATGTTTTGGAAAACGGGTTAATGTTTGTAGTTAATTTGTGTTTTACTCGCGTTATTTTTGGAAAAGAGGTATTATTTTTGTAAAAAAGTAGTGTTCTTATTTTTATTATTTTTATGAAAAAGGGTGTCATTTTGGTAGAAAAAAGGTGTTACCATTCGCGTAATTTTTTTTGGAAAAAGGGTGTTATTTTTGTATAAAAGTGGTGTTATTATTCTCTTTATTTTTCGGAAGAGGGTGTTATTTTTGAAGAAAAGAGGTTTTATCATTCGCGTATATATTTTGGAAAAGGGGTGTTATTTTTGTAGAAAACTGGTGTTATTATTCGCTTTAGTTTTTTAGAAAAGGGGTGATATTTTTGTATATTTTGTAGAAAAGAGTTATTTTTATTCGCGTTATTTTTCGGAAATGGGTTGTTACTTTTGTAGAAAAGCAATGTTTTTATTCAGGTTATTTTATTGGAAAAGGGGTATTATTTTTGTAGAAAAGTGGTGTTTTTATTCGCGTTTTTTGTTGGAACAGGGCTATTATTTTTGTAGAAAAGCGATTTTATTTTTTGGAAAAGGGTAGTATTTTTGTAGTAAAGTGGTATTATTCGCGTTATTTTTGGAAAAAAAGTATTATTTTTGTAAAAAAGTAGTGTTCTTATTTTCATTATTTTTTGGAAAAGGGGTGTTATTTTGGTAAACAGGAGGTGTTTCCATTCGCGTTTTTTTTTCGGAAATGGTTGTTATTTTTGTATAAACGTTGTGTTATAATTCTCTTTATTTTTTGGAAGAGGGTGTAATTTTTGTAGAAAAGGGGTGATATTTTTGTAATTCTTGTAGAAAAGTGCTTTTTTAACGTTGCATTATTTTTTGGAAATGGGGTATTTTTCGCAAAAGAGTATTATAAATGCGGTGTTATTATTCGCCTTTTTTGGAAATAAGGTTGCAATTTTTGTAGACGTATGTGTAAGTATAATTTTTTGGAAAAGCAGTATAATTTTTGTAGATAAGCGGTATTATTATTCGCGGTATTTTTTGGAAAAGGGGTATTATTTAAAAAAAAGGTATTATTGTTCGCTTTAGTATTTTCTAAAAGGGGTGTTATTTTTATTGAAAAGTGGTGTTAGTATTCGCGTTATTTTTTAGGTAAAAGGGTGTTATTTTTGTATATTTTGTAGAAAAGAGTTATTTTTATATGTATTATTTTTGTAGAAAAGTGGTGTTATTATTCACGTTTTTTGTTGGAACAGGGGTATTATTTTTGTAGAAAAGCGATTTTTTTTTGGAAACGGGTAGTATTTTTGTAGTTAAGTGGTGTTATTATTCGCGTTATTTTTGGAAAAGAGGTATTAGTTTTGTAAAAAAGTAGTGTTCTTATTTTCATTGTTTTTTTAGGAAAAGGGGTATAATTTTTGTAGAAAAGAGGTATTATTATTCGCGTAAATTTCTTGGATAAAGGGTATTATTATTGTAAAAAAGTGGTGTTATTTTTCTCGTTATTTTATGGAAAATGGGTGTTATTTTTGTAGAAAAATTATGTTATTATTCGCTTTAGTTTTTTTGAAAAGGCGTGATATTTTGTTATTTCTTGAAAAGGCGTGATATTTTTGTATTTCTTGTAGCAATTAAAAAATCTTGTAGTGCTTTATTATGCGCATAATTTTTTGGAAAAGGGGTATTTTTTGTAGAAATGCGGTGTTATTATTCACGATGTTTTTTGGAAAAAGGGTATTATTTTTGTAGATAAGTGGTGTTATTACTAAGAGTAAGAGAGGAAAGAAAAGTGGTGTTATTTTAGCGTTATTTTGTTGAAGAGATGTTATTTTTATAGAAATACGATATCATTACGAGCGTTATTTTTTTTTCAAAAGGAGTATTATTTTTGTAGAAAAACGGTGTTTTTATAGGCGTTTTTTTTTTAAATGGGTGTTATTTTTCTAGAAAAGCAATGTTATTATTCGCCATCGTCTGGCTTTTGTGATCACTTTACGCAATTGCAACATTCACCAATTTAGAATGCCTATTTGTAGAGAGTTTTTCGTTGAGGCTACTGGAAAATTTAGGCATGCAATATATCAACCTATGAATAAATACATATTTTTTTCTTGTGAACGAATACATTAATTGTTTTTTATTAAAAAACTTTATTTATGCGAGTACTATTTATTGTTGGCAAGAAAAAAATTGTTGCTCCTTAATACCACAAAATACTTTGAAATTTTGTTAATTGTAATTTTTGACTATTCCGACTCAAATGGTTGTCGACCCCTGTACTAGTTGATAGTCTGCAACAAATAAATAACCTTAAAAACTACGAATTCTTAGTTCCTCTCCTTTGGGATAAAAAATAAAAAAAATACATCCATGTTATGTGAAAATTCATATTTCAATGTGTACCGGCCTGTGAATCTCAGATAGAAATTTGTAAAGAGACCACTGATCATTGTGCTTCGTAGCTAAACCCGTTCGCATGATTGGTCGTAATTTATAGGTATATTCACCCGAGATTAAGGCATAATATATTATTATATTCCCGGTTCCTTTTAAGACATCGTGTTGAGTTTTTTGATGTACTGGGTGTCCGGTGATATTTATTTTATTTTATTTTATTTAGCATAGATACAGGCACGAATGCCCCATAGATTTTCATATAATATACTTTACGAATTTGAGATTTTGTATTCATTCATTCATACCATCACGGCATATCCCACAATGTGGGGTAACCAGCGAAAGGTGTCCGGGTGTGCATTGCCTTATAAGAGAGAGAACAACACATCTATGTATACCCACACACCAGTCTCGTTTCACCAAAAAAGGCACTACATTCAGAATGGGTGGTGAACCTCATTGCTGAACTATGTGAGATGTTATTGTTGCCTGTTGTATTTTCGATTACCCGGCTCTTACGGGACACTCGAAAACAATGATTTTAAAGAATTGAAGCCCTATTCTAAGCCGGTGCCTCGCAGCTTAATTTTGTATTTTTCTATATTTATACCAATTTTCAGGGTTCTGGCTTATATGGGTTTTGAAATATATGGAAAAATAAAGAAAAAAATTCAAAATTTGATAACCCCCGACTACAGCAAAAATCTAAAATTAGACTACTTATAAAATTTTTGTAGGCCTATAACTACATATACATAATCTGAAATTTCGGGCTCTGTAAATTGAGGTGATCAAAAGTTATAAGGGGCACACAAACATACACACACACACACGCACGCACGCACGTATGCACGCACGCACGCACGCACGCACACACACACACACACACACACACACACACACACACACACACACACACACACACACACACACACACACACACACACACTAAATGTTATAGAACATATATACTGCGAATCCTCAAAATTGGTGTTTTTTGACTTCAAAGTTGGAAAAAACGTGCAAAATGCCTGCATACAAATCCTACGTATCTTGGCTTGATACTTGGCTTGGCTTGCCGATATGTTAAGAGAGTAAAATTCCATTGAACAAATCGGCAGTTGGATTACAAACAATCTTCCTAATTAGAATCTCACTTTTCTCAAATAAATTATGAATATGTATTTTTTTTTAACTATCGAATGTTTTTTTTTTTTTTCAATATTGGACACTGTCACTTCGTGGTAGAACTCCATAATTTATTAAAACTATGAAAAAATTTTATATTTAATTTTACGTTCTACTTAAATTTTTTCGCAAACACGACTCTCATTCACCGGTGTCGCTCTATGATGAGCATCGTCAGAATGGTAAATATGGTAGAATATGTAAAAGCTTATTCAAATGGTTTCGGTATATTGATCGACAATTGAACATTGATCTTCCACTATATCCTTTATTTGATAAGCCTTTATCCTTTATTGTCAAGCAGCAAAATAGTTAAAACAGTAGGAAAAATAACGAAAGAATGTCACTATTAAATTGAATCGATAAACATAAAATCATATCATTACAAATATCCTAATAAAAAATAAAATATTAATTGATTGGTAAAGTAAGAATATGGAATGAAAAAAATCATTTCGAATACGTCAATTTAATTTATTTAACTATGGATAATCCACACAAACAACTATCCGATTCTGACACAATTCACGGCGGAATAAACATTCCATATTCTGCTCTGCCGTTAACTGGGGGATTAAATAATAGATTTTGACACAAACTCGGAGCGGATGATGATTAAAGTATTGTCGAGAGGGAGTAGTGAAATTAGGTATATATGTATACGTATATTTGTATTTATTTGTATAGTATAGGAATGTGGTGAATGTATTTGTATAGAATAGGCAGACTATAACATTGTTGGTGAGGGCGGTATGCAAGTAGTATCATAATACATACAGGACCGGATCCAAGATTATCAATGCCCATTTTTTTTTAAGAATATACATTTATCAACATACAGCAACAGAATTGAAAGTATTCAACACAAATTTTTAAAACTACTAAGTTTTCGCAACAATATTTCTTTTAATAATTACCATGAATCTGAATCATACCATCACATAAAAACATTACGTTCCCGAAGATTAATGCAAGACACAAATTTCTTATACAAAATTGTTAACAACACAATCGATTCTTCATACTTACTTGGACAAATATCTCTTAATTGCCCCCAGCGTCACACTCGATCAAACCATTTGTTCTTTGTAAAATGCCCGCTAATCAATTTCATAAAAAAATCATACATAAATCGTTCAACAACCAATTACAACAAATTAAATAATTCGCAAACCCTGGACATTTTTCATGATAACTTTAGTAAATTTAGGTCCCGGGTGAGACTGTTGTTGGTGTGATCTATTGGGGCGAAATTGAAAATCTTCAAGGTTATTCCTATCACTCTATTCCCTCTCCCTTCCTGTTCTATAGATGTTTGTACGCCAAATTCTTAATGAATAAGTATTTTTTTGTTGTTTACATTTTGTATTGTAAAGATCACTCGCATTATCTAGCCATTATGTATAAAAGTATTAGGGAACTTTACTGGTTTTGTATATATATTGTTTTTTTTTGTTTTCCCACAAGCTGTATATAACTGTCTGTTCCCAGAATTATAAAAAATAAAATAAGATTCGACTCAAATGATTGTTAACAATTGATATTCTCAAATATCGAATTTTATTAACTTTGCGGTATATGTTTTTTAATATTTACTATATTTTTTATTACATTGTATAAACCAGAGGCGCATTATCCCGAAGGTAAACTAGGCATGTGACTAGGGGGGCGATGTTACGAAGGGGCGCGCGCGATAATGTAGAGTTGGATTAGCAAGAGTTTGCGCTTCGGATATCTTCATTTCTATGCAAAACCAAAGATATTGATAATTCTAAAGTAGATCTATGAATCGGTAAGTATCAACAAAAATACGAATATCTTCACAATAATTTATGAACGTAATAAAATATTTTCTTATCAAAATCAATTAATTATTTTTAGAATCAGTTAAATCAATCTGATCTTTTGCGTTATTTCAATTACATGGCCATAAGGAAATTTCTTCCTACCAACTAAATAAACGTGAGGCGATAAATAGTGTAGTGGAAGGTATAATAAATTTATAACAAAATAAATAAAAAAAATAATGGTAAACACATAAAGGTATTAAATATAAAATCACAGTAACAAAGAAAGGAAATGATTGATGAAATCACAGTAACAAAGAATGAGGTTGTAGGAAGAAAGAGAGGATGAAGAGGAGTGTCAATTAGGAGTTTTTATACATGTATAACAACTTAAGTCTTTTTTCAAAGTTGAATCGATTGAGATGTCGTAATATTTATTTATTTATTTATTTATTTAATAAAATAACAATTATACATTAATAATAAAAAGAATTACAAACAGTATATTAAAATTAAATTATTTAAGATCTATTCATCCCTCAGTTGAGATCAAATCTCGTGTTCGAGGGAGGAGCACAGTCATTTGTGCGGTTCATTTATTTCAATAACATATAATATTACTAAGAATAACACGCATAGATTTACATTAATATTACGTGAACTGGTGAACAGTTTACGGATGAATTCTCACCAATGGAGCACTCTAGTACACGCAAGCGCATACTGAGAACTGAGCACAGATAATATAGAAGAAAACTGAGTGCCCCACTAGTATCATTTTCACCGTCACGAAACAAAAACCACTAACCGCACAAACTGGAATACAATTTAAATACATTAATTACATCAAGAACTAATTCAAATAATTTACTCATCAAAAACAAAATCAATATTTCTTATATAAGAACAGACAACATCAAAAAATTATATGTACACATAGCATATCATCAAAAAAAGTATACCTACACACAACTTGACATTAAAAAATAAAATATAATCAATTATGGTGTGCCATAGTCTTGCTGATTGTACTTCAAAAGAGAAACTGAGAAATTCAGTAGATTGAATAGGAATAGAAAATGTGGTACGATCATTTGATCGAAGAGGCAAACTATGATTTGATAAAAAATAACATTTTTCTCAAGATTTGTAGTGAATTTTTTTTTTTGATACCTACCCGATTAAATCATTTTTGGAGAACATTTTCAAGTATATTTTAAATGCGATATTATGATGTCGGAAAACTTTATTAAAAACGGTTTTTTCATATTGTGAGATATGCGAAAGTGTGAGTGCGAGCGAGACAGCATGATTGACTTAGGTTATATAAGTAGGTGTGTTGTGAGACCGCCATCTTTTTTTAACAGCTGTCACCGAGTTCACCAATATTGTACATTGTATATAGTTGTCGTATCTTGTTGTAAATGGATATATATTGTTAATATATGTATACTGAAGAAGTACCAAGTTGTTAATCATCGTGTCGGCCTTCGTGGCTCAGTTGGTTAGGTATCTGACTGCTGATCCATGGGTTCCGGGTGCGATTCCCGGTGGAGACAGTTTTTTTCAGTCTCGTGTTTTCAGTCTGGATCTGTCAGATGGTAAATATCGTAAGTCTCCAGAATGTCACTGCCGACCGCCGTGGCACAGTTGGTAAGCCGTTCGGTTTCTGTGCGAGCGTCCTGGGTTCGATTCCCAGCAGAGGAGAAATTTATTTAAATTCATTTCTCACGCAAATATTGCTTCTTTGGGCTGGAAACACTGGTTAGTTGGAAAAAATTGCCATATGGCAATAAACTTGCCACTTGCGCAGGGTGCAAGGAAGTGTTCATTATTATTATTTAAGTCCGTTCGCCCGAGAAGCTACATTAAATAAAAATAAATAAACAAATCTCTAATACACCCCTTATAAAGGATATTATACATACATTTTCATTGTTATAAAAGTAATAATAATAATAAGCACTTACTTGCACCCGGCGCACGTACAATTTTTTTAATTTCTTACAACTAATCAGTGTTTCAAACCCAAAGAAGTAATTTCTCCTCTGCTGGGAATCGAACCCAGGACGTCCGCACAGAAGCCAAACGGCTTTCCAACTGTACCACGGCGGTCGTTTTTTACATATTTTTTTGACCTTTTAATATTTTTTTTTGTAATAAAGACGCGTTTATAAAACTGCACGTTCCTAACGCACATTTAGTCCAGTTACTAGACCAGGCTCTGTTCAAATACAGACCCCCTGTCCTGACGTAAATAAACCTATAATATCCGTGACCCCAATTCGCGAGACAAAATAATGTCATATTGTGCCGGCTACTAATATTGTGTAGGCACTGTTACTCATGTATGTGTATTTCATACTAACATACCTACAAACTACATACATACATACATCACGTATGTAGTTCACCGTGGAAAAATAATTAATATGGGAGTAATCAAAGATATTCCCGGAAACAATTGAGCGCATTGTGATGCGCTGTTCATTTTTTTCACAGCCCTGGCCGATTTATTAATGATATTAAAAACAAAACGAGTGGATTGTGGCCAACTTTAAACTCCTTGCTAACACATCATTTTTAAAGTATTCAAATTTAATATGGAAAATGTTTGCATCCGTTTTATCTTTGGACTAAAAAAATCCGATTTTGCTGAACGTACTTTACTATCTATCCCTATTCATAGTTCTAATTTTTTTTAGCTCTTCATTTGAAGTACATTCAGCTAGGCTGTGGAATATATTAGTCCTGATATTACGTCGTCTATCTCATTAAACATCTTCAAGAAAAGGCTAAAGCAAAAATATTTATCTGACAACACCTGATTACATCTTCCTCTCCTCTTCCTTTCCTTATCCTTAAGTTTTCCTATCATTGCTATGAATTGTTCTTATATGCTATTTTCTTTGTTTTTTTTTACTTTTCTTCTGCTGTATTTATTTATTTTGTAATGTGATTAACTTATTGCCATAGTACACATTGTTTTGTATATTTAACATTTACTCTGATTGGTTGGAAGAAATTGCCATTAGGCAATAAGCCCGCCAGTGTACTAATTATATGTACAAGAAGATAAAAATAAATAAATAAACAAAATATTCAGCATTTTTATGAAATGAGTTTGTTTAATTATTTTTTATTTAAATATTTTATTATGAAAACTTGATGATTCTTCAATGACATTTTATTAAAGTGATGTGCCTTTTTACCTATTTGAAAATAAAAATATCAAATTAAAAGTTTACTGAGCTTGGGGTCACTTTGAAATATTTGATAGTTAAAAAAATTGAGAAGCACTATTCAGATATCGTTCAAAATCTAATGGGGTCTTAGTGAGTATCAGATTTACAAATATGCAAAATTTGAAAAGAATCGAATGAGTACACAGCACATAGCACACATACACAGATACATTGTGATGAAACTTTCATAATACAATCTCAGCATGATACTAGTTAATAATAATGATAGATGGGTAGATGGCAGAGCGGTTAGCGCGCTGGGCTGGTAATCCAGTGGTCACGAGTTCGAATCCTGCCTCGACCTATTTCGTTCACCTATAGCACAAGCATTTATATGCATATTTTAGGGAACGTAGGAAGATGTATATGTACTTGTTTAACAAGGACATATTAATTTTTTTATTAAAAAAAAAAATCTCCAATAAAAAAAATACCCTTAAATATTGCGAAATAATAACTCCCCTTGGGTTAGTGAGGAGTAAAAATACTGGAAAATAATAACACTCAATTATTTTTAGATATATTATAAATATTAAAAAAATTCCTTGGTATTAGTTCTATTGATCGTCAGAATGATTTTATTAATTTAACACGTACCCAATAACAAGTTGCCACATTCTGGAGACTTGCGATATTAATCGTCTCACAGATCCAGACTGAAAACACAATTAAAAACTGTGTCTCCATCGGTAATCGAACCCGGGATCTTTGGATCAGCAGTCAGATAAATTAATATACTCAAAGCAAAATAAAGTATGTAGTCGAAAGCTATGGATGAAAAATATCCTCTGCATAGTGTCTGCCTGATACTAAGAACCATTCTTCTATTTTATTTTTTATTTTATTTTATTTTACCAAGGACAGCACACAGTACATGCATACAATTATTAAAATTAAATAAATAAAAATACAAAAATAACATGTACCTTTTACGTACTATACCTAATATCAAAATAATACAACAAAAAAGTGTGAATTAGTGTGGGTGCGCGCATGAGAGAAGAGTAATACATACATGTGTGTGTGAAAGAGATATCTAGAAAGAGTGTAAGTGTGTATTTTAGTTTTAAACGTATGACTATTTTCCTTTTGTTTAATATTTTTGTCGAGGTTATTGAATGTTATAGGAGCAACGACTCCAAAACGTCTCTGTCCAAACAAGGTTTTCTTCATAAGCACAGAGTTCAGTTCATTTGCTTGCAAATGAACTTGGGGGCATGTCTGGTCCGACCGGCGAAATCAAACCCCTCACGATTGCCCATATCATGGATTTAATTATTATATGAAGTTCTGTAATATCTTTATACATACATATGTCATAGAACTCCATATGATAATTACATAAATCCATGATATGGGTAGTCACGAGGGTTTTGATTTCTCCACAACTTATATTTAATATTCAATATTTTTTTTTTATTATTATTGTTAATGATATAGAGCATTATTTTTTTAATTATCTGAACAATAAATTATGTACTTGTTATTTTAAAAAATTAATTTTCTTTTTAATTTTTTTCACAATATTGTGTTTCTTTTAATAATTTCAGGTAGTTTATTTAAATATTTTATACCCAGATATTTGTTATGATGTTGGGCGTGCGTCTTGTTACATTTCGGGAAACTCTTTCATTTCATTTCTAATAATATTGTGGTTTGAAAGATACTCATTCCTACAATGTGGGAATGAAAATAAACCTTATCAATAATATATCAGTTATTAAAACACTATGTCTGCAATCTAATATATGTAGGAAATATTTTTAGGAATCATCTGTAGGTACCTACCATTGTACGATATCGAACTGAAACAAAAATATGAACCGACGTTAGCCACGTGTGTTTTGGTTGTCAGTGCAATGCGCATGCGTGGAAGCCTTTGACGCATGGAAGACATTGTTGCCACATGTTTAGGGAAAATAAATTCATTTCTGATAAAACCATCAAGTTGTATCAAATGATGGGTACTTACGCGAGATAATTATTATTAATACCCAGGCGTGATAAACAATAAAAATTGTCTTATTCTGATAATGTCGTCGCTTTGATAAATGGGACTAAATGTAAACAATATATGTAACAATGCTTAAAATAAAACAATTCATTCATTCATATCATCAAGGCTTTCCACTCCTTCTTCTTCTAATTCATTATACTTATTTTCTCCTAGTCTTAGCTTCCCACCACACTTCACCAAAGTGCATATTGTAATTGTCAAATAATTTCTATAGATTAATCGGTGAAATATTTTTGATTGGTAAAATTTTATCTGTCTTTATATTTATGTTTGTTTTATTATATATTTCTTATCGGGTAGCTAAAAAAAACTACAATTCAAATAAAAAAAGTCAAAACTTCATACAAACACATATACAAAACTAAAACATTCATATGGATATATGTAACACATGAGATCCAACTGTCGATAGCGATAGTATGTATAGTTGAAGAATATGTACCAAACTATAAACCCATAAATACAAATTATTGAATATTTTCAGATATTTTGTTTTCTATACAACATATGTAGGTATGTATGTCAAGATAGGATAGTATGGAGGAAGTTCCTTTTTTCCTACCCAGAATATGAAAATAGCATGATGGGTATGTATCTTTGGAGATGAAGTATCAAACTATTAAGTCACCTTACATATTGTGTATAGGCGACTACCATACAAAATGTATGAAGCGATGTCGTCACTAAATTCAATTTTTAAAAAAATTGTTAAAAAAAAATTGAGATCTTCTACTACAATGTTAATATTTTTTATAGAAAATTAAATTATCTAGTTGGGGTGTTTCGGCTTTTTTCGATAATTGTATAAGTTTTGGAAATATAGGCAGTTAAACTCATAAATTTATCATAAAAAAAAATATTTTTCTTAATAAAAAATGTTTGAGAAACCCTGGAATTTTTTTGAAAAAAATTAATTTGAGATTTTTTATTTTTCTATGCTTGTACCAATTTTCAGCGTTCTAGCTTTTATGGTTTCTGAGATATATGGAAAAATAAAATAAAAATTAAAAAGTTTATAACCCCTGACTGAAACAAAAATTCAAAATTCTGAGTATAAAAGTTTTGTAGGCCTGTAACTTTTTATATATTCTGAAATTTTGGGCTCTGTAAATTGAGCGGATCAAAAGTTATAAGGGACACACACACACACACAGACACACAGACACACACACACACACACACACACACACACACACACACAGACACACACACACACACACACACAGACACACAGACACACACACAGACACACGAAATGTTCTACTCCGAATTCTGAGTAAATCCGTGTATGGAACATATATGCTGCGAAGCCTCTAAGTTGGTGTTTTTCGACTTTAAAGTTGGAAAAGCCGTGAAAAAAGTAGACCTCTGCATACAATTCTCGCGTATCCTGGCTTGATACATTGTCGATATGTTAAGAGAACAAAGTTCTCCTGAACAAATCGACAGTTGGAAAAAGGTAAATTTATAAGTATGAAAAATCAATTTTCATACATACATACATACCATCACGCCATGTCCCTCACGGGGTAGGCAGAGAGAACCGAACGCCACTTACTTCTATCTTGACACACATTCATCGCCTCATCAACATTCATACAACGTCTTATACACGTTCGTCTGTTGTTCAGGCTTCTTACATTTCCATCTTTCAGAATATCGTTTACATGGTCGTGCCATCTTTTCTTGGGCGCCCCCGACCTCTTATTCCATTCCTGTCAGCTTTGTACATTTTCTTCGTCAGGCGTTCTTCATTCATTCTCTCCAAGTGGCCAAACCATCTCAATGTGTTAACTTTCATTCTGTTAATTACATTTTTCTTCATCTTACATTCTTCCCTTGTATCTTCATTTCGAACTCTGTCATACATCGTTCTGTTACATCGTCTTGTTTGTTGATATCAAAAATCAATATAAGGTAACATTATTTATTTGTTTAATATTGCTTCTCGGGCAACTAACAGGTACTATGTCAAATTAATAATAATTTAACACGCAACCAATAACAATGTGCACATTCTGGAGACTTAGGATATTAATCGTTTCACAGTTCCAGACTGAAAACCCAATTAAAAACTGTGTCTCCACCGGGAATCGAACCCGAAATCCTTGGATCAGCAGTCAGATGCCTAACCAACTGAGCCACGAAGGCCGACAATTTTATTTAAAACTGTTGATATTAAAATAAAATAAAATAAAATATCCCACGATGTAGGGTAACCAGCGACAAATGTACGGGTGAGCGTTACCTTGTAAAACGAAGAAGGACACTTGCGTGCATCTCCGAAAACCTTCTTTGTTCGTCACAATTTTAAATCAGCATAAATTTCCCCTTAAAAATATAAATAACATCTTTTTTTTTATATTTATTTAATTACTCCATATATTATGTCTTTGTGTGTTAATTACTTTTCGTCTCAATAAATGTTTATTTATTTTATTTATTTATTTATTTATAAATTAAGGTTTAAAAATGCCCAAAACACTTCAAGGAATTTACTTTCATTTTACTTATAATAATTTTCTTTATCTTGCATTCTCTCCTATATCCTCATTTTTCATTGTATCATAATATATCGTTCTATTATGTACATTCTCTTCTTACTGATCTCATTTCCAAAGCATTTATTCTACTTTCTGTGTCATTTGCCACGTCCATGTTTCACTGGCATACATCAAAGTAGGCAGTATATATGCCCAAAGCACCTCGAGGCGTTCACATTTATTTTCCTTCAATATACTTCTTTGTTGCATTTTTTCCTTACGTCCTCGTTATTTTTCAATCGTGTATAGTTCTATTACGTACTCTTTTTAATTATTATAAAAAAGAGAATATAATAAAATTGAAATGAGTAATAGGAGGTAGGGAGGCACCGACCGCCGTGGCACAGTTGGTAAACCGTTTGCTTTCTGTACGGGCGTCCTGGGTTCGATTCCCAGCAGAGGAGAAATTTATTTAAATTAATTTCTCATGCTAACATTGCTTATCTGGGTTGGAAAAACTGATTACTTGGAAAATATTCCCATATGGCAATAAACTCGCCACTTGCGCAGGGTGCAAGGAAGTGTTTATTATTATCATCATAGGAGGGGATGTTGTACTTGAATGAAAAAGTATTAATGTAAGTATTTAAAAAAATGAAATATCTAATTTATTTTATGTAGTTTTGATATCTTCCCTATGTTATAATACGTCTATATGAAATGATTTATTTTTCATCATTTTTATTTTTTTATTTATTATATTTTATTTGGAAAACATACAGCATACATAATAACAATAAAAACAAAAATGATACATACAGTTTTATGCCTAAGTACCATTTTTCACTTATATAAAAAAGTAATAATACCTTTACATATTTTTATTTATTCATTATTCCTTTTTCTTTCATTATCAACGTTTATGTTTACATATAACGAAAACAAAAAAGTAAATTTATTAAAAAGAGTCTTAAAATAAATAAACGTTGTACAAATGTTCCTATTTGGAAAAGTACTGCCTCACTAGACGAGTCTGTTCTGAGGCAGTACTTTTTTCAATTTGGTCTATGGTTACATGTTTTTGAAATCAAAAGTATTAACAGAAATAATTAAGCATAAAAAGAAAAGAAAAATTAACAGAAAAATATACAGTGACCTCACAGTTATTTATTTTTATAAAATTGTTAATGCAAATGATGAATGACACCAAGCTATGGTGGAGATTCTCAGGTTATGAAGACAGAGTAGTGAATTATGTTAGTATATTTAATAATATCATATGAGAAGTTTGTTCCGTGTGTTACCAGGTTTTTCAAGTTGTATAAAAATAATATCTGTATTATTTTCATACAACGCGTTTGAAATTGAATTAAGAACACATTGTATCGTTCGAAATTGGTTAAGCACCCATTCAATACTAGACTGGATAATCTCTCGCGATGTCGTGTATGATAATATACAGTGTGTGTTTCCCGCGCTGAAAAGTCACGACACTTTTCCCTCGGAGCTGGCAACCCCGGGAGGTGCGTGCGCGGGGGGAGGGGCGGCGCGGGCTACCGCTCGGGCAGTGGCGCGCGCGCCTTCGCAGCGGCAACACGCACGACGCACGACCGCAGACGGTTTTACCGCGCGAGATGCACACAACTCGCGACGGCCCATCGGCCGTCTAAAGCAATGTCCGCGAGCCTTACCGCACGAACCTCGTTAACGGTAACAATACAAGATATTTAACTTATTTATCAAAACTCTGTCCCGTCCCCGTGTCGGGCCGGATCCGACATGAACGAGCGGGCAAAATAACGTAGAGGGGTCGCTATATTTTAATCACCGTGTAGTGCCCCCCCCCCGAAATTTCAACCTAAATCAACCCCGATTTTGAGAGTAAAAACGGCTGTCACTTTGCATGTTGTGCTTATACGATTCTTAAATCGTCTAAATCGGACCGATTTGATTCCGATTTTGTTTTCGTTGCGGAGCGGCGAACGTTTTGGATTTGTTCGCCGAGTTTAATCTCGGACGTATTCGATCTCTTCCTATGTCGTTTTTTTTGTTTATCTTCGATTTATTGCGATTTTTTTCGATTGTGTGTTTGGGATCAGTCAGCGCGGTGTCCGATCCGCGGTGCAGTCTTGTTTGTCAGTCAAAATCTGCAGTACACAAAAGTGGCATTCGATTACTGGCCGTTGTTTTTCGATAACAGCCAGTTGTGTGTTACATCGAGGCTGTGTTTGGTCCAGTTTCGTGGTGTGATCGTGTACCGATCGCCGTTTCTAGTGATCGAATAGTGCAAATGTGAAATAATTATCCCTAAATGTGTTTCAGTGATCCGCAATTCCCCCCATTCCCCCCCTACACCGTACCCCACCTCTGAGTTTTATCCCGTTTAACGAACAATCGGCGGACTCTGGGGGATTGTGTCGAGTTACGAGTCACAGAAGAGGCCAAAGTGGACGAGAGTGCATCGGAATTGAAACAAATTATACATTGTCTAGCATAAAAGATGCATCGGATGTGTTCGTCGGAGGGACGGAAGAATATCATTGGACCCTCAGCTCCGTAGAGACGGTTGCTTTTTCCACCGCCAGATGTCGGCGCTGGGCATGTTTTCCCCAGTTTATTTACACCAACACCTAGGAAAAATGGATTTTTTTTGGTTTTTTTCATTTTTAATTGCACATTTTCTACTGACAAAGCGACGTCAGGCCGGAGATTAATGTTTCATTCGCTCTGCAATAATCCCAACGTTCACCTGTGCTGTGTTTTTCGCGTCGTTTGTTTATTTCGCGCGTGGATATCCGTGAAGTCTATCTGGCGAGTATTCCCGAGGCGATGGTATGTACTCTCTCTTTGGTTTTTTTTTTTGTGTGTGTTTTCTGACTGTGCTACCCTCGAAATCGCGTCCCATTTGAGGTTTGATCTGCCAACTGTCACCGTGAGACAGTCTAGGTAGCGAGTCTTGGCGTTTCGTCCGACGTTTAATTCATTTTTTGGGGTTTTTGAAGATTTTTCGCGGCTCCGGAAGCCCACCATTTTTAGCGGACCCCGCGAATCGTCAGTTAGATCATGTCATATAAATTTGACATGGACAATGGAAATGTTTTTAATTTTAAAATATTTCTGAATTCAATCTTTATTCGTTATTTATACTAACGTTAATGCTAGTATCTTAAGTATAACAAGATTTTGTTTAAGAATAATGATACAATATGTATGTGATAATACGATATATATATGTATGTACATATGTAGTATAGGAGCAGAGAATCATTAATATTATAGAGAATATTGTGAGAACAGTAATGTTTAGAATCGCGAATTTCTAAAATGTATTTACTACTTTTAAAAAATATTTGCATTTTGCAAAAAAAAAATATTTGCATTTTGCAAAAAAAATACTTATGTTATTAAAACATCAACACAAAACGATTATTTTTAAATGAAAAATATATTTTAATTAAAAAATATATAAAAGTAGAGAACGAATGGCTAGAACAAGTAGAGGAATATTTATAACTGGGGAGTATGTTTGAACGGAATGGAAGACCTGATAAAGACATTGAAAGAAGAGTTATGGCAGGTAACAGAATAAACGGAGCTCTCAGACCAGTAATGTCCGATCCAAGCATCTCAAAGGAAGCCAAAATTGCCGTACATAATGCAATTGTAGTGCCGACTTTGATGTATGCCAGTGAAACATGGACGTGGCAAAAGACGCATGAGAGTAGAATAAATGCTGTGGAAATGAGATCACTAAGAAGAGTATGTAATAGAACGATATATGATAGAATAAAAAACGAGGACATAAGGAGGGAATGCAAGATGAAGAAGAGTATTATAAATGAAATGAAAGTGAATTCCTTGAGGTGGTTTGGACATATTGAAAGAATGAATAATGAACGACTGACTAAAAAAATATGTATACATGGGTGTAAGAGATGAAGTGAATAGTAGGGGCCGCCCCAGAAAGGGATGGCATGACCATGTGAATGATATTTTGAAAGAAAGAAATATAAGAAGCCTGAATAATCGACGAGCATGTATGAGACGATGCATAGATGTAAGGGAAGCTAGGAATGTATGCAAAAATAGAGGAGTATGGCGCTTGGTTCTCTCTGCTTACCCCGTAAGGGATATGGCTTGATGGTATGTATGTAAAAATATATTTTAAATTCAGTTTTACATAGTTTTATTATTTTTTTATATATAATTCATCTGTACCTACGTGTGTATGTCACTGTACTCCTAACCTACTCGACTGATATATATGAAATTTTTTTGAGTGAATTTAAATGGGTATCTGCCCCCCCTAAACAACATGCCATGTCATTTAGCTCATGAAAAGATAACTCAATGTATGGAAGTGACAGTTGTCAAGTGACTGGCAACTGTCTCTTCAATACATTGAGTTGTCTTTTCTTGTTTCTTTTCTTGAGCTAAATGACATGTTGTCTAGGGGGGCTGGATTGTTAAGATTCACAAATGGAATCAAAAATTGTAACTGTGTAAATTAAAAATATAAATAACGTGACAAAAAAAATTACGCCTGGTATTATGCAAACAGTATAACTTTTGAGATGTATTTATGTTATCATAATTTTTCTGGTACCCTGTAAGAACCAGGTATCGAAATTAATTTTAAATGAGACGAGAATGATGTGTGGGTATAGACGCACGTGTCGTGCTTCTT
Source organism: Molanna angustata (assembly GCA_963576475.1). Taxonomy (NCBI): domain Eukaryota; kingdom Metazoa; phylum Arthropoda; class Insecta; order Trichoptera; family Molannidae; genus Molanna; species Molanna angustata. The sequence continues at coordinate 15,094,717 of OY754989.1, forward strand.
TTTATAAGGCACAGCACACCTGTCGCTGGTTACCCCACATTGTGGTATAAGACGTGATGATGCCTGTTTATTCTTTATGCTTGCTGAACCAGCTAATAGACCGCACGGTAACGTCTGTGTATATATATTTATTTATATGACTACTCGGCTAAAAGCAGTCTTTTACAATAACTAAATGCATGTAATACATGAGATCCGACTGTCGATGGCGAAAGTATGTATAATTGAAGAATACGTACCAAACTATTAACACATAAACACAAATTAATAAATATTTTAAGATATTTTGTTTTCTATATAACACATGTAGGTATGTATGTCAGGATAGGATATCATGGAGGTCAGTCCTTTTTTCCTACCCGGAATATGAAAACAGCATGATGGTCTGTATGTATGTTTGAAGATTTAGTATCAAACTATTAAGTCTTCTTAGATATTGTGCATAGGCGTCTGCTATACAAATTGTATGAAGCGATGTCGTCACTAAATTCAATTTTTATAAAAAATTGTTAAAAAAAATTGCGATGTGCTAATACAATGCAAATATTTTTTATAGCAAATTAAATTATCTAGTTGGGGTGTTTCGGAATTTTTTTGATATTTTTAAAAATTTTGGAAACATAGGCAATTAAACACATAAATTTATCACAAAAAACGGTTTTTCTTAATAAAAAATGTTTGAGAAACTCTCCTTGGTGTTTTTGACTTCAATGTTGGAAATCCGTGAAAAATGATATTTGTCGATTTGTCCAAGAAAACAAAGTTCTCTTGAACAAATCGACAGTTGGAAAAACAACAATAAGTATAGTTGATTCACAGTTTTTAAAGTGTAAATTGTAGGAATATTTATGATTTACAAAATTAAAAAAAAAACAATGAAATATGACATCATTATATTATTCATATACATGAAATCATTATTTTTGTGTCATATGACATATATGAATAACATATTTTTTGTACATCAATTTATCAACAAGTATCATCTAGTTCTCGTATGGCGTGCAATAAAATTTAGTGTCCTGTGTAAAGCCTAAACTATTTCAGTTAAATCATATTGACATTATGTCCCCAGACTAGTACTTTGATTTAATCAGCTGTCTTATTTTGGTGTTTTTATTTATATGCACTGGTAAATCAATTATTTATTATTTGTAATTTTTGTTTCAATATTAATTATCTTATTGAATAATTCGTGGAATTTTCACTGGTCCACTAATAAAGCAATATTCATTGTCTGTTTCATAAATTGTGTAGACTGTATAACTCTCTATGGACCAATAAAATAAAAATAAAATTATAATGAGTGAAGTTTACCAACCATAGACAACGATTTTTTTTTCACTGTTTTATATAAATACTATCATATTCAGTAAAAAAAAAATTAAATAGAATGATGTTTTCAAAAGACATTGTATTTCGTAAATTTGCGTTCAGGGATTTTCAACCTTTACAATGTACACTATTTTGATACTTTTTTATGAATTCACTTTTATAATTTTCTATTGTTTGTACAAATAAGGGAAATTATTTTAAGATAATATATTGTTTTCTATACAAAACATGTAGGTATGTGTGTCAAGATAGGATAGTATGGAGAGGTCAGTCCTTTCTTCCTACCCAGAATATGAAAACAGTTTGATGAACCTGACGACTTTGATTTACGACCTCTTCTCTTTGGTTTTTAAATGTCAAATCGCGTCGGTAAAATTGTTTTATCGACATACATTATGACGGTCATTTTGACCTGAGTGATCTGTTTTATGTGAGCTGTATTACCTGACTATTCTGTTCTGGGGGGCAAGTCTGGTCAATCGGCGAAATCAGAACCCTCGTTATTACCCATTTCATGGATATAATTATCATATGGAGCTCTATAACATCTTAAAATATTATAGAACTCCATATAATAATTTTATCCATGATATGGGTAATTGAGAGGGTTTTGATATCGCCGGTTGACCAGACTTGCCCCTGATGTTTTTGAATCGAATATTTTTAAAGTTCAAAATACGCAAACATTGAATTTTTTTAACATCTCAATTGAGACGAAGTTGGAATATTATAGAAAAACTAGAAACTCATGTCACCTACAGGGTTTACGACCTGTCATCGGCTGGTTTGTGTGAACTCTTAAAGCGGTTGCGCAACGTTCACCAATTATGTCTTCTTATTGAGTTCCCTTATGAATGCAATTTTGAATGTTCTGTATATTTTAATAATGAGAAACAGATCGCTTGCTATTAAGCTGTTTTTACCATCGCCATCAATGAAGTAAAGAAAGAAACCATTTTGTACCGCCATCTATCGATAAATTGTACCTATTTATTGAATTATTGAAGTAGTGTTTAATTAGTTATTAGTACAAAGTATCTTGATTGTGTGCCTACCTAATGTATGTAGAGCGGAAACTATCATCACCCAGTTCATAAGTATATTGTCACTGTTTAATGTGAGCTATGTGTCTGTTTTGTCTGATGTTTATTGAAGTAGTGGTTAATTAGTTATTAGTACAAAGTATCTTGATTGTGTGCCTACCTAATGTATGTAGAGCGGAAACTATCATCACCCAGTTCATAAGTATATTGTCACTGTTTAATGTGAGCTATGTGTCTGTTTTGTCTGATGTTTATTGAAGTAGTGGTTAATTAGTTATTAGTACAAAGTATCTTGATTGTGTGCCTACCTAATGTATGTAGAGCGGAAACTATCATCACCCAGTTCATAAGTATATTGTCACTGTTTAATGTGAGCTATGTGTCTGTTTTGTCTGATGTTTATTGAAGTAGTGGTTAATTAGTTATTAGTACAAAGTATCTTGATTGTGTGCCTACCTAATGTATGTAGAGCGGAAACTATCATCACCCAGTTCATAAGTATATTGTCACTGTTTAATGTGAGCTATGTGTCTGTTTTGTCTGATGTTTATTGAAGTAGTGGTTAATTAGTTATTAGTACAAAGTATCTTGATTGTGTGCCTACCTAATGTATGTAGAGCGGAAACTATCATCACCCAGTTCATAAGAGAATTGTCACTGTAAAGTAGTAGTGTACTTTTTTTGTCATTGTAAAATATGGTGTGATAAATAAATAGAATTAAGTCAAAATACAACAGTTTCCACAGATGTAGGTAGTTAAGTTCTTACATTATATTATCAATATAAGATATGTAATTTGAAATGAAGAAAGCATTGATATGCAGATTAAGGAGTCGAAATGGATCCAAGGAGACAAAAATAGAAATCTGGCGCAGAATTAATTAAAATAATATTGGCATTGTTCCATAAATGTCTGGTCGTAATTTATATTTATAAAATTTATCGATAAAATTATTCAGAAAAATGCTAAATCGGTTAGAGTATCTAATAAAAGATAATGTTATTAAAGAATTAAAAGGATTGATAGGGACTCTCAGTGGGTCTTTTCAAGATAATATATTTATTAAACACAGTTAATCAAACGAATTCATAACTAATCTTCACAAAAAAACTTTTTAATTAATTTTTTCAAATCAGTATATTACGATAAAAAATATTATCCAAAGACGGATGGAATTAAAAAATGGTGTTTATTTTAAAATTTGATGTGATTTTTTTCATAGATTTTTGTTAAAACATACTAGATGTAGTAATCTGTGCAAAAAATCATGGAATATCGCGCGTTTGACGTTTTGGTTGGCAACATATTTCAGTTATCCTTATACTTCAACACATCCTAGATAACTGTTCTCTAAACTATAATAATAAAAATGTTTTATTAGACAAATAAATCCGAAAACATTACTTATTCGTTATTCTCTACAGAAAAACGATGTGGTCTGGAACCAAAACGTCAAAAATCCCCCGGATAAATGACTCACTTCGATTCATACAAAATTTGCTAACTACGACATCTTGTATATTATAATAAAAAGATGTGTTTTTTTAGTGGTTACCTATACAGAAAATAATTAATCATGCATTATTTAAAACTCGCACCACTAGTATAAAAAATGTAAGTAATTAGGAGTGTTGCATAAATAGAGAAGCGAATATTGCACCTACCTGGTGGCGAACTACTTCCTTCGTATCGGCATGACTTCAGGGAAGGCACCCACTATAACCTCTATATCACAACACTATAATGTTGGTAAAAAATCACGAATATTGCACCTACCTGGTGGCGAACTACTTCCTTCGTATCGGCATGACTTCAGGGAAGGCACCCACTATAACCTCTATATCACAACACTATAATGTTGGTAAAAAATTACGAATATTGCACCTACCTGGTGGCGAACTACTTCCTTCGTATCAGCATGACTTCAGGGAAGGCACCCACTATAACCTCTATATCACAACACTATAATGTTGGTAAAAAATCACGAATATTGCACCTACCTGGTGGCGAACTACTTCCTTCGTATCGGCATGACTTCAGGGAAGGCACCCATTATAACCTCTATATCACAACACTATAATGTTGGTAAAAAATCACGAATATTGCACCTACCTGGTGGCGAACTACTTCCTTCGTATCGGCATGACTTCAGGGAAGGCACCCACTATAACCTCTATATCACAACACTATAATGTTGGTAAAAAATTACGAATATTGCACCTACCTGGTGGCGAACTACTTCCTTCGTATCGGCATGACTTCAGGGAAGGCACCCACTATAACCTCTATATCACAACACTATAATGTTGGTAAAAAATCACGAATATTGCACCTACCTGGTGGCGAACTACTTCCTTCGTATCGGCATGACTTCAGGGAAGGCACCCACTATAACCTCTATATCACAACACTATAATGTTGGTAAAAAATCACCACTACCAAACACGGTTTGGGTATTATATTATGCGTAGTATACGGCGCGTAGTTTTAGTTGATCGATATAATCACGTGAATTATGTTTATTTTGTCTTGTATGGAAGCTATTGAACTTCTTTCATCTGTCAGTGAGATTTACACGGCGACGAGTACTAGTCGATTATAATGAGAACTGACTAATGATGTAGGTAGCAATACTTTCTGGGAGAGAAAATGTCTAGAAGTTTTTTCATATTTACCGAACAATGATTATTCCATAAAAATGAATATGTACAAAAAATGGTCGATCGGTAATGTAGACAACTACAAATACAAATTATGTACCAAATTATTTTGGATTCAAGTCCCTAAAAGGATTGAATATAATCTTTGTCTCGTGATCTTCAAAACACTTCACAGTAATGGCTCCTACTTACCTCTCCGATCTGTGCATTCCGTTTTCAATTAACGACAAACAATCATCACTTCGTTCTGGTTCTTCATCCATGGTTGGAAAATTATCTGAAATAAACTGGTCGCACACTACTAATTTAGGCTATCGTCCTCTATCTGCGGCAGGACCAAATGCGTGGAATAAGCTCCCACATACAGGCCGAACATTTATCTTCGTTCGGAAAAAATCTCAAAATGAAACAAAATGCAATGCTTCACATACCATACATTAGAAAGAAAAAAATCCTTTTCACAATAAAGATGTAAATACCTGTAGATAAAAAAAAATAAATGTACATTAAAAAATAATAAATCAGTTTTTTACACAATAGAGTAAAGATCGCACCATCAAAAATATCTTAAACGCGAAACCAATTGGTAGAAGAACATTAGAAATACCCAGGCAACGATATGTGCACAATGTCATGGCCGATCTAGAGAGAGTAGAGGAAAGGGAAGATTGGCGCCAAAAGACCCAAGACCGAAAGAAGTGGCGAAGCATCATCATGGAGGCTAAAACTCTGCAAGAGTTGATTGGCTATCGGAAGGAAGAAGTAAGTAAGTAAGAGAAAAGAATATTATATAGGTATACGTACATATACACACCAACATATATACATATGTATATACAAGAAAGAGCAGCAAATATATATATATATATATGAATTAAAATAAAAATCAATTTTGTAGACATTATATAATTATCATCCATAATCCAACACTTCTGTCCATCTTTGTGACAGTCTCGAACATTGATGCGGGGTCTTTATGATCGAGTTAAGAGTTATTCCATATTGTCTCACGGTATTCAGCGAGTCGATGTCTAAGGACACAAAGAAATCTTTGTTTAGCGCTTTCTGAATTCACTCTTACCCTTGCAATTGACATATTGTCCATCTTTTTGTGGCCTATCGACACTTGTTTATTATTTTCAATATTCTCAAAGTCGCCATTTGAGGATATTATGTGTCCATTAAAAAAAACGAAAAGCTCAATATGGACCTGAGACAGCGGATGATGAGATGTTATGTGTGGTCTGTGTTGCTATATGGCTGTGAGACTTGGACATTGAAGGTTAACACCATGAACAGGCTGAAAGCTTTTGAGATGTGGTTGCATCGCAGAATGCTCAAAATCCCTTGGACAGATCTGGTTACGAACTCAGAAGTCTTAAGTCGAGCCAGAACAACCAGGAAACTCTTGTCCACAATAAAGGTCCGCAAGATCACATATCTGGGTCACATAATGAGGCGGGAGAAGCATCACTTGCTCCAACTAATACTGAAGGGCAAGATAGAAGGTCGCCGAGGGACTGGAAGGAGACAGATGTCCTGGCTGCGCAACATTATGGAATGGACCGGCTTCAGGACCGTGGAACAGATATTCCGGGCAGCACAGGACAGAGAGGGATTTGCCAGAGTGATAGCTGACGTCGGGGGTTCCTGACATGGCACCGGAATAAGAAGATGTGTCCATTGCCACTTCAGTTTCGCAACACGATCCATGATATCCATAGCTTTTGTTAGGTTAGGTGATATTTTTGTTTCATCTGTGTCTGAAGATTGATCCCCTACATTTGTCTTTTCATGGATCACGACACTATTTGTTGTAAGAGATATGGTTGCTAGTCCACACGTTGTCATATTTTTATTGTCATATTGGTTTCTAGTTCATATTCTGTCATATGTTTGTTGTCATATTGGTTTCTAGTTCATATTCTGTCATATTTTTATCGTCATATTGATTTCTAGTCCATACTTTGTCATATGTTTGTTGTCATATAGGTTTCTAGTCCATATTTTGTCATATGTTTACTGTCATATAGGTTTCTAGTCCATATTTAGTTATATGTTAGTTGTCATATTGGTTTCTAGTTCATATTTTGTCATATATTTGTTTTGTTATTGGTTTCTAGTTCATATGTTTTCATATATTTGTTATTATATTGGTTTCTAATCCATATATTGTAATATTTTTGTTGTCATATTGGTTTCTAGTCCATATTTTGTTGTCATATTGGTTTCTAATTCATATTTTGTCGTAAGATGTTTGTTGTCATATTGGTTTTTAGTTCATATTTTGTCATTTTATGTTTATATTCTAGTCCATATTTTGTCATACATATTGCTAACCCATAAAAAAATATTTTTTCACATATTTAATGTCATATTAGTTTATAGCCCATATTTTGTCATATTGGTTTCTAGCCCATTTTTGTCATATTATTGTTATCATATTGATATCAAGCCCATATTATGTCATTTATTTTTTGTCATATTTGTTTTTAATCCACTTGTTGCCATAATATGTTGTTTTGTAAGACGAAGATGCACTGAATCCTGTTTAATAAGACGTAATTTTGTAAATGCTCAGATAGGCATTGAAACTGTAAACAAATAAATGAATAAATATATTTATTCACATAGATTACTAGACCATAATATGTTGTCATACTTCATTTACCTATTGTTGTTTTATGAGCAACAAAAATTAAATTAAAAAAGTGTTATTTTCGACTTCGTGGAACTCCGTCACATTCTACGAATGTCGATGGCTTTGATAACAAATAACAAAACTGAACAACCACCTGCATAGCTTTTATGTACTTAAATACATAAAATAATAATAATCTATATGCTTACGTACACAAACAGCGATCAATATGTTTATCGATCGCTTCCAGTTCTATTCTCGACTCGGTTCGAATTTAAAATTTTAAATCGCGCTACAGATTCCCCTGACACGGCGTGCGACCTTGCACCGCCTAAGAAAAATCACGCCTGTAAAGTAGACTCAAAAAACACGATACTTCTCAAACTTACGCTATTGCGATTTATTTTTCGATATCACCGAATGCAATTGTTTTTATTTTCGTAGTATTATAAGTTTCAAGGAGGTCAGTGGCATATTGTTAACCGATTTTTGCAAAGTAATTCGTTGAAGCTGTCTACGAGTTTTTGTGGATTTTCATCTATTGTCAACATTTCACCATTATAATTTATTTCGTTAATTTTTTGAGGTATTGTTGTTCTATCGTTTACTTCATTGATTATTTTATAAGTTTTTTTTTAATTTCAGTATTTGATTCGTTTCATTTTGCCGTAATATTTTGTTTTTGTTTCCTTTATAATATTTCTACAAGTATTTCGATATCTTTTATAATGATTTTGTAAAAGGATGTCACCAAGATTTTTCTTGCCTAAGTTATGAAGATCATTTCTTTTATGTATTGAATTAGTGACCCCTTCAGTGATCCAGGGCTTAGTTTTCTTTTTTTTGTGTATAATATGCATATTTATTGTAATACAGTTAGCTATTTGGCTATTTAGGATTTCTAGAAAATTGTTAAATGCTCGGTTAGTTTCTTGTGATTGGTAGACTGTATTCCAGTCTTGTTTTTGTAAGTTTTCGACAAGTTTTAGTATATTTTTTTGCTTTTTCTTGAAGAGTTGTTCCTTGTGTTTGGGTTTTATATATGTGTGAATGGAAAATATTATTATATAATGATCAGTTGTAGATGTTTGGTAAATAATGGTTCTGGACTTTTGTTCTGATTTGCACATAATGTGATCGAGACATGATTCACTGTCAAATGTTTTTCGAGTGGGTTTATTTACCATTACTCTTAGACAAAGACCTTTAGATTATTATAAGGTCTTTGCTCTTAGACCATAATATAGAGTCATCAGATTTAAATAATCATTTGATTGCGGTTGTTGGTTATTTATAATATTAATGTTTATATCCCCTGCAAGTATTAGTGTATTTATTGTTGACAGTTTTTCTAATGTCTTTGATAGTGAATTTAGGAAAACTGAAATATTTTGGATAGAGGGTGATCTATAAGTTGCTAATACAGATACTGAGTTATTAATATTAATTTGGAGACAGTTTGCCCCAGTCAAGTCTATTTCAGAGACAGTATATGGTATTTATTTCTTGTTTAATGAAGACTACAACTTCGTCATTTTGTATATTATTTTTTTTGTTGATAAGGTATCATAGCCTGGTAGTAAAACATGAACATTAATTTTAATTAGATGTATTTTGTAATACATATTATGAATATATTTTAGCTTTATGTTGTCCTTCTCCATAAAAACTTTAACTTTGCCAAATCCCATAGTCCTCAGTGCGAACACTTTTTTTTTTTTTTTTTTGGCTCTTCACCCGTTAAGAGTGTTCTCAGCCATCTAAGTTAAAATATTAAACTGTCAAAATAGAGAAACCTAAATTATTTTTGTATATTTATTTTACTTCGATCAATTTAAATTTTATGAACAGAGTTAAATTTTAATGTCATTAATTTTGATGAATTTTTTGAGCAAAATGTTTACCTGCCTGGAATTGTAGCTCAACAATGTCCTCACATTTGTTGGCATTGGAACCCCAATCTCTGTGAGGTCGGTAAAAAAGGACGGATACCTATCGTTTATGGGGCATTCAAGAAACAAATGATCCAGTGTCTCATCACCAATCATACATTCGCAGAGACTGCTATCAATGATCCCTATTTTTTTTAAATGCTCTCTGGTACAACAGTGTCCCATGCGGATACGACACATAACGCTGATGGAATGTTTGTCAAAAGCTTTATCATGGAACCATGGCTTATTGACAATTGTTTGTTGGGTCGTTTTGTAAAGTCTACCCTTTTTCAGTGAGCTTGTGTCCCAATATAACTGCCATTTATTCATCAGACGGTTTTTTGCGATTGGTAGGAGATCGTTTTGTGTAATATTGGGATGTGTCCGTGTGTTTCCATATGTTGCTCTCTTAGCCAATTCATCCGCTTTCTCATTTCCTGGTATACCACAGTGACTTGGTATCCATGCCAGACAAAGTTTTCTGTTTTGGTTGCATATTTCTTTAATTTTTTTCCATATATCTATACAGTAGTGGTCATCACTATACAAAATAGGGGATTTAGAGAGTTTTTCGAGTGTACTTAAGGAATCGGTCAATATTAATGTCTTTAAGAATCGTTTTTTATTTGCATAGTTCAAAGCCTCTATTATAGCTATACATTCTGCTGAGAATATTGTAGAATCTTTATGGAGAGTCAAAAGTAATTCAACTTTATCTGAATCACTAAATACTGCTGCTCCAGTATTGCTTTTGCAGTCCATTTTTGATCCATCCGTATAAAGTATTTTCCAGTCATTCCATTTGGATTCAATTACGTGTTTAAGTCTTTTAGATGCAAAAGCATCTGGAGTTATTCCTAATGAGTGGATTATGTTTGGCGGCTCGATTAAATTTTGATAGGGTAATGAGTAAACTGGGAGTGTCTCAGATTTAATGAAATCCGATGAATATTGGTCTAAAAAGGTGAGGCTATTTACAAGAGGAGGGGAGATTTTATGTTTCCAAAATGGTGATTGATTTGTGAATATTTTAAGCATAGCGATTTTTCTAATTAGAGGGTGGAATTTAATAATATTGCATTTTAAAACAAATTTATCTGACAGATACTGTTTTCTCAGCTCAAGTGGTGGGTCCACGGCTTCCACCTGGAGTGCACATACCGGTGTCGATTTCATAGCGCCTAATATAAGTCTCAGACCTTCAAATTGTATTCTATCTAAGCGTTGTAAATTTTTCTTGGAAATTGGACTAAGTAAAAACGCTCCATAGTCGATTTGACTGCGAACGTATGATATATACATTAAACGTAGAACAGAAGGGTGACCTCCCCACCAAGTACGGGTTACAGCTCGCATTGCATTTAGTCCAGACTGACATTTGTTAATGATATGTGTAACTTGAGAGTTCCAAGATAGTCTGGAATCCAAAGTGATACCAAGAAATCTTAATTCCGAAGAGACAGGGAGGATAATGTCATTTAGTTGAATTTTTATATGTGGTATAGAGCGTTTTTTTGTAAACATAATGGCTTTACATTTGGGAGGACTGGGATTCAGGCCATTTTCAGATAACCACGAAGAAATATTTTTGAGAGTATTATTCATAATGTTCTCCATTTGTTGGATTTTTTTCCCTGATACATAAATAAAAAAATCGTCTGCATATATCAGTAACTGTGCCGAGGGTAACAGTACATGAAAAATCTCGTGAATATAAATATTGAAGAGGATAGGGCTAAGGACTGACCCCTGTGGCAAGCCTCGGTCGACTTTTCTTTCTTGAGTATCAATTCCTCGAATGTCGAGAATGATTTTTCTATCCAGGAGAATATTCATTATGAAGATGGCTAATTTTAGGGGGATTCCAATTCGGAGAAGTTTAGATTTAAGAAGGGAGAGAAGCACATTATCATATGCACTTGTGATATCTAAGCTTACTCCTATGACCTGTTCTTGTCTAGAGAAAGCTAAAAGAATATCCGTTGTTAAATTGGCTACACTTTCTACTGAGGATTTTTTTTTTCTGAAGCCAAACATATTGTACGGCAAAATATTTTTGTTTTCAACGAACCAATCAATTCGTCTTTTTATAATATGTTCTGTTAATTTAAGCAGAGTTGATGATAATGCTATTGGTCTGTAGTTGACACCTGAATTAGGGTCCTTTAGTGGTTTCAAAATTGGGATAATGAGTTGAGTTTTCCAAGATTCTGGGATAACCCCTGTATCGAACATTATGTTTATTAATTTTAAGAGATATTCAAGAATTTTGTCGCTACTATTATGTAAGATAATATATGGGATCCCGTCTATTCCAGGTGAAGTATTTTTTACCACTTGTAAGACTGATTTTAATTCGTCTATTTGGAATGGGGCATCTAGCCAGTTACTGCTAGTATGTGAACATTGTAACGAGATTTCATCGATGTTAACAGCATACGGTGGGGCCATTTTATTTAAGAAATCTTCTGACCATAGTTTAGGGCATGATTTAGAAGATGGGGTTTTGTATGAGCCACGAAATTTTCTGATATTATTCCAAACTTCTGAAATTGGAACTTGGATACTAAGTGATGTGCAGAAGTCTTTCCACCCTTTTCTTTTCTTGTTTTTGAGGAACCGTTTGACTTTAGCTTGAACATTTTTAAGATACAAGAAATTTTCAAGTGTCATGTTATGCTTGTAGTCTTTATATGCTTGCTTCCTAATTGACGAATGTTCTTCGCACGCTGAGTCCCACCAAGGAGGAGGTAAGGGATACTTTTTGAATTTGGGATTCTTTTTAGGTATAAATTTTTCTGATATTTCAATCGTTTTAATAAATTCATCGTAGCATTCTTGTAGGTTTTCTATTGAGGGGGGAGTAAATGTTATATTGGGGTTGTTGGTGTAATGATTATATCCTGACCAATTAGCTTTTCCAAAATTACAAACATTTTTATCGAATTTGTTGTTTCTTTTGGATTTTGAGTTTTCAATATGAGAGGTATATATGTATCTGTATGACGGTTGTGAATAATGCAAAATTATTGGAAGATGATCACTATTGAATGGGTCAGAAAGTATTTTCCAATTCAAGTATGGAGCAATATCGGGACTACATATTGTTAAATCTACTGCGCTGATTCGTTGATTTGGCACAGGGATACGTGTCGGTGATCCGTCGTTAATAATGCAAAGATTCAACTCATTTAGCAGATCAACTATAATTCTACCTAATTTTGTGCATGATGATGAACCCCACATGTTATGGTGAGCATTAAAATCTCCCATAATTATAAAGGGATGTTTTATTCGAGAAATTATGGTTCTTAAAATATTTTTGGTGGGTTGGAAATTAGGAGAAATATAAATTGAGACAAAAGTTGTACCGTCTATTTCCGCAGCAACAACTTGTGATGGACAATTTATTGGTTTTAAATTTATCTGGTTAAAGAAAAATGTGTCTTTTATTAATAACGCAGCTCCACCTTTGCCATCATGTCTATTATCTTTTAGGCATTGGTAGCCGGGAATTTTGAATGTTTTTTCATCGCGGAGCCAGGTTTCAGATAGTGCCGCTATTTGAACCTGGTTCTCGGATAGCAATTTTAAAATAGAGTCTTTATTAGGTATTGCACTTCTGCAGTTCCACTGGGCAATATTTAAGGCCATTTTGTATGAAAGATTATACAGGGAATTATTGTGCGAGTTACAAGTTTAAGGTCTAATTTGTTTCTGTGATAGAGTTTGAATCGATATCTTCTTTATTTAGGTTGTTATTGAGTATATTGACAGTATTTTGTAAGGTGTTATTAATAAGTGCATCGTTGGACGGTACTGAGATATAGTGTTCTGTGGTAAGAAGTTCATGGATCATATTGTATATGCAATTTAGAATTATTTCTTTACGACTATAATTAATGTCTTCAGGTATTATTGTATCTGGGGTAGTTTCATTTGTTAACGGGAGAGCACATCCATTTTTAGGTACTGGATGGTTTCCATTTGGTGCAATTAATAATGAGTTGATTTGTTTTTTATCCAAGTAAGGGGGGGTATTACTATGTTTTTTAAGATTATTTTTGTTTGAAGGGGTGATTACCCTCCATTTTGGTGTGAAATTATTTTGTGTTTCAATTTTGTTTGAATTGTTGACAGCTTTCGTTTTTTCTGAGTATGATATTTTCACGGAGGGAAACATTCCAGCTGCTTCGATATACGATATACTTTGGTCAGCCATTACTTTCTTAATGTTCCTCTGTCTTGTCAATTCTGGGCAATTTATATCGATAGCCTGGTGATTTCCCGAGCAATGAACACAAATAGTATTTTCTTGAGTTACATTACATGTGTTTCCAAGATGATGTAAAGTGCATTTAAAACACCTAGGTGCTGCAGATTTGCAGTTAGTTTTAGTGTGTCCGTATCTTAAACATTGATGACATTGAATAGTAGGGAATATGTAAGTTTCTACTGGTAGACGATTGTAAAAGAGGTAAAGGTGTGATGGGAGTTTTTGCCCTTCGATTGTGACCACAACAGTTTGAGATGGTTTCCATGTCGGGATTTCAATTTTACGGTCTCTGTAGTTAAGCCTTCGAATTTTTATTATTTTTCCGAATCCCGGAGGGACTTCCAAATTACTTAATATTTCCTCGTCAGAAAGAGATGTAGGTATATCTTTTACAACTCCAAGACGAGTTACGTGAAAGGAAGGTATAAATGGTAAGTAGTTGTTTTGTTCTAAAATTTTGTTATTAAGAAAAGTATTTGCTGCTAAATAATTTTTGAATTCGATTGCAATTGTGCGTTTACCCAACGGCTTGATTTTTTTTATATTATCAATTTTATTTTTGTAGATAAACGAACCGAATGAGATAGCCTGTATTTGAAGACTTTCTCCCGCTACTTTCTTTTGTACATGTACAATAAATGGGGAAAGAGAGGATTCATTATACAGTAAAGAATTCTCTTGGTGTACTGAGGGGTTTATGTTTGGTTTGAATTTTTTGGATACTGAACTATCCAATAATGTATTATCATGATCTATCGGTGTGGACTGGGCCTTACGAGTTTGTTTTGATGGCGTACATTCTAATACATTGTTATCTGTTGACTTGGCAACAACGTTACTAGGTAACATTTCGCTAGCACAGCGCATGAAGCGCCGGCAAATTGTTTGCTTACCTACCTCCACTAAGCAATTGTTTTGACACACTTACAAAAAAAAATAAAATAAATAAAAATGGAACGAACTCACCGGTTACGTGGGGACAATATTTTAACTAAGATATGTTCACATAAGCATTTAAACAAAAATTAACACAAAATATAAGTTTTTGCACCACTTAAAACATCAAAAACACAAAAAATATGAGGAGCGAACTACAAGCGTCGTGATTCATTCAGCGGCAATTCACCTGCGAACACTTTACTTAAAAGGGTTCCTTCGTGGTGGACGGTCCAGAATCGTTTTAAATCTCTTCCTGTTACGTGAATATTCTCTCTTAGATGTGTGAGCTATGGTTTTATTTTACCTTATTTTCAAGAAATATTGAGCTTGCATAATTGAGATTTCAATTTACTACTACCTAATATGAATTTTCAATATGTATTATGTAGATATTTTGTTTTACTTTCCTGGCTTATTAAATATATTCATCGTGTATTTAGATTTGTATAGATTTTTTAAATCATTTTAATAAACTTCGCATGTCTGTCTGAACTGGAATTTTACAATTGATATTTTATTAACTTTCCGACCAGGCAACGCTCTGAAACATTCAGAATTTATGTATTCCCGGTGACAATGCATGTTTAAGCATATTTTCCGCTTGATTCGTTTGATGTTTTGATAAAATTTAACAATTTTGTATTTCATATTCAACCAGGAGTATTTTTATGAATTTTTTTGACAATAACATTTCAATGAGAAGAACTCAATGAAAATGTGTCCTTTTTATAGTTATTTCCAATTTATTTTTACTAAAAATGAGTGCGAAAAATTAGTTTTATACTATACTATAGGTGGTAAGGTGGTTAACAATGCTGACTGTTTCAAGGTAAATTGTAAGTTCACATAATATGTTATACAACGAAACTTCCCTTTACATGCTACTGAAAGATACTTGGAAAATAATAGTCATGTATATTATAAATTTTCATTATTTTTATTTTGACTAGAAATTCACAAAGATTTTAAGTGAATTTTCCATTGCTTGTTGTCAATGAATGATTCCCATGAATACTTCGTCATAAAAAATATTAATGTCATCATAAAAAATATTAATGCTCCATAGTTTTAAATGTTTTTATAATTAATTGTCATACTCTTACCATACATATTCTTTAAAAAAAGTATTTTTATATATTTTTGGTATATACTAGATGTAATAATTTTTATATGTTTTTTTACGGCGCTGGCCGATTTAATAATGATACAAATAACAATTAAGCACTACAAATAATAACACTCAATTATTATTACTACCATTATACACTTCCTCAAAAGAATTAGCAGATCAATGTGCAAATTGTAAATAATTTAAAAGAGCAAAATAAAATGCAGCAAACTCATCACCAAGCTTTCAATTGGATCCAGATACTTAACATATCAAAGGATTAGGCTCTGAGTAGGTCTCTTTACTACCTAACAACCCTACTGATTCCCGAATATTAACGTTTAAAAAATCTTTAACGATTCTACATGTATTCATTATTACCGATTTTTGCATTTTTATTATTAAGTTTTTCGATAAATTTATAATTTCTAAATTATGGATTAACGATTTTGGAATAATGCCAGTGGCTGAAATAATAAACGGTAATATTATTATTTTACGAGAATGCCAAAGTCTTTTAATCTCGTTACCTAAAACGATGTATTTTCTATTTTTTTCATCAAAAGTTTTCATAATATGGTTTTACATCTATTAATTACAAAATTTACTATTATTATTATACCATGACAAATTCTAAATATTTCTATCGCATTGGTATAAAATTTACTCATTAAAACGTGCCAAATTAACAAAAAAAAGATTTCTCATTTATATTTTGATATAATAATTTTTATGATCACTTTCATATACCCTGCACTAGTGACAATTTCATTACCAATTTCTTCTAGCTCATTAGAATTTTAATCCAATACGAGAATTATCTAATTAATTATTTTGAAATAGCTGGTGCCCGACATACGTTGCAATGTCTCTTCAGTCCCTCCTCTGAAAATGCAAGAGATACTTGAATGTATATTATAAGTTAATATTTTTTAATAAATTTATCTGTGAGGTATCAAATAAATATTACATAAATAATTATATCATTATATGGGTGTGCATTGCATTTTAGATGATAATATCAATTTACAAAATTTCCTGTATCTGGATGTTTGTCCGCGAAACACTGCTCAAATCAACTATTAACATATCAGAGCAACATAAAATAGTAAGTGGTAAAATAGTATTACTATACTACAAGAACAATCAGTGTAATCCTCTTTCTGCAAAATTCAAATATCGTTAGGGCATAGTCTAAAAAGAAATAAATACATACGTTATCTAATAAATACGGAAAAAATATCAGGAGCGCATAGATTTAGGCGGTAAATCACAGAACAATATCGAAATAATTTTCATCTACCAGGAAAACATATCGTGCAGAAGTCATAAAAATTCCTTTTTCGTGTTACCATATAATATGTGTCATACATATTGCATAATATCAGGAGTAAAAAAGTTGCAAAGGAAATAGATTATTATTTCTTTATATCTTTGCTCTCGTTGTGTCTATGTCAAAAGACAAAGTACTTTTCACCAATTTATAATCTACTTTCATATAATCTACTAATCTACAGTCTACTTATCTGCAAACTACTAATCTACAATCTACCAACCTACAATCTACAAGGCTACTTTTCGAGTTTTGCGAACATAAACATGCTCAGACCGAATTTTTACACATATTATAATCTTCTTCTTCATGTCGTCGTCGTCCCTGCAGGCATATCCCACCATCAACAGATGTACGGGTGTGCATTATGACTAAGTCCCAGGCAATTATAATCGGTAGTCCTCGTCTGCTGTCATCTATAAGGAATTTACAACTCCCACTGCTGTATATCAATAACCAATGCATTCCTTATACCAAGGTTGTAAAAAATCTTGGAATCTTCATCGATGATGACCTTTCGTGGCATGAACAGGTATCGCATGTTAGTAAATCTATTTTCTTTACCCTACATTCACTTAATAAACTTAAAAATTTCCTTCCATTCCGTCGTAAAATAACTCTAGCTCAATCACTTATTCTTCCATTGCTTGATTATGCCGATGTATACTATTTGGATGCAAATGAAGTGCATCTCAATAAACTTGAACTTCTTCAGAATATACATATGTATCAGATTCATCTTTGGGTTGAAAAAATTTGATCGCATATCACCTTACCGCAATCTTTTTTGTTGGCCCAGGATACGCCAGCGGCGCAATATACACATTTTGTCACTATTGTACAATTTTCTCTCGAACCCAAACCTGTCACAGTACCTAAAAAGCAAATTCACTTATTTATCCAATCATGGACTTCCACTCCGATCTGCTGAACGTACAACACTATCCATACCTATCCATAATACAGAATTTCTCAGCTCTTCGTTCGAAGTACAATCAGCAAGATTATGGAATAGCCTTAGTCCGGATATTGCGTCGTCTAACTCACTTAGTATTTTCAAGAAAAAACTAAAGAAGGAATATTTATCCTTGAACACCTGATCCCGATTTCCTCTCCTGTCCTTACCATATCCTTTTTATTGCTATATGAATTATATTTTTTTTTTGTTTAATAGTATTTAAGTGTTATACGTATTTTATTTAATTTCTTTTACTCTTTTTTATTTGCTGTTGTACATACACAATGTTGTCATACTTTGTAATCTGGTTGGTTGGAAGAAATTGCCTAGTGGCAATAAGCCCGCCAGTGTACAATTATATTTTTATATATTATGTACAAGAAGATGTATAAATAAATAAATAAATAAATATACAAGGAAGCACAACACATCCGTGTATATCCACACCCCAGTCTCGTCTCACCTTATTAATTGATAGTATGATTGAGTTATTGGCATAGAATTATAATGTACAGAAGCCGCGTGTAGTACAAATTTCGAATTCAAATGTATGCCAAGTTTTCTTTACATGTGTGTGTGAGGCGGTAGATCGGTTGTACTACGTATTATGTAGGTGTGCGTATCGGTAGGTGTACGTATACTTGAAATTCGTCTGTTTCAGCGTAGTTTTAGTTGGCATACATTCATCGCGCTGACTAGGTATCTGTATCATATATAATCTAAGGTTATTGGTATATTTTTCTCCAAAACACGTCGGTTCCTATTCCGTATGAAAAACATACCACACTCTCTATCGAATGCGACCCGATACCTATTCATATCATCACCGGGGATCCCTCTCGCGACAATGGAGTGAATTGTACTCCTCCAGCCGTATGTATGTATTACAATAAATTTGTTCAATTCGAGCCGACCGCGTGACGTCACGAGTCGTTGGCGGCCATTTTGCCGCGTCACGCATGCGCCATCTTGGGACGTCATAGCCGGAGGGGGGGATGGGAAGGATTGTGTGAAGGGAGGGAGACGCGCCGGGCAATTTCCAGATTCAAATATCCAAACTTGGATCTGTCAGAGTGTATTTTGACGTTTGTCAGCGTGTCGCTTCCGAAACTATCTTTGGCCCGTTGGTGTTGCATACGGCACGATTTAATATAACCTATGTTTCTCAATATAACCTCAACTTATAAACTTAAATGAATAAAAAAAACTTGTTTATGATAGCTTCTTCAATTCTATATATTTATTAATTTAATAATCGAACCTAACCTTACCTCACAAAACCTAACCTTAACATACCTAATTCAGACAAACTAATACAAACGAATACAAATCAAACAATAATTTTAAAATAATCTAAAACGTAAGCTTATCTAACATTAAATAAAAAAATAATCAGATGGGTCGATGGCAGTGCGGTTAGCGCATTGGGTAAGTAATTCAGTGGTCGCGAGTTCGAATCCTGCCGATTTCGTTCACCTATTGCACAAGCATTTATGCTTATTTTATGTATGTACTTGATTAACAAGGAAATATTCATTTTTATTTAAAAAAAAAATCTATTTATTTGTTTTACTGTGTCTATACAGGGTGTTTGGGACATGGACCAACACATTTTTGTGGAAGATTGGGGAAAGGGTTATTAATATGTGATATTGCACTTTTTTATTTAGATTTTGACAATCCCTGAATGCACTTTTCAAGAGTGTATTTCTATTGTATAAAATAATTAACAAAATAAGAAAATCTCGATTATCCAGACCGTGAGATTTTTTTTTTAATTTTTAACAGATTAAATCATAGAGAAAAATTAACCCTCGTCTATGGAGAGCTAATCAGCTCTAAGTTAACTTTACTCATATGGTATCAATATGAAGTTCATTGACCTTTTAGTTTGGGCTGTACAGAGGGCTATATTTGTGTACGGCATACGGATTACGGCATACACATAAAAACATCACGACGAAGATCAAAGTATGCACTTTCTACATGATACCAGGAGCGTGCCTAGAACCTTCGGACTACGCAAACCCCGAAAGTTAATTGGGAATATCAAAAATTTAAGGTCTTTTAGCATCGTGGTTCATAATTTGAGGTTATGATAAATATTTTTTTAAATCACAAACCAAAAATAATATCTACATTTGTGGCCCTGTAAAGCATCGTATTCATACGTTTCAATTTCCAATCTTGTAGAATGGTTGCAATAAAATAATCAAAAAATTATTAGATTTTGAATTAAGGAAAGCCAAGATTTTCGGCTTCTATAAGCAATTCCGCTTACTGCGATGATACCCCATCGAGAAATTGATGTAAAAAAAATGTTAATAATTGTGAAAAAATGACTCTGCACTATTCCATACTATTGAAGAGTAAAAAACACGTTTTATACTATAATGCTTCATACTTCTTCTTTCTCTTCTATAACTCTTCATACAATAACTGAAAATTATCGACCCAATACTTTAATTGAAAATTACTGTATGAAATACTGCCAAACATCTATATTCTATATTATGATAAAACTGAGTCTTCTTCTTCTTACAATGGCGCTTCAGCACATATCGAGCCTCGACTTCTTTAACTTCAGCCTCCACTGCCCTCTATCCTCGGCCTTCGTCTTCCAGTCTGACACCTGGGGCAGTTAGTTGTCTTGCGTCCTTCCTGACACCATCCTTCCATCTCAACCCAGGTCTGCCAGCCTTGCGTCTACATTTACACCCCGGATCTAGAATCTTTGATACTCGTGTGTTTGGCATTCTGTGCCCTTGTCTGGCTGATCTCAGTCCTTGAAGTCTTAGATGGACTGACTTTAACTGACGTGTTAAAATGTCGATTTTTCCACCTGTACTCAAGGGTTCATAGTATCCATCGCTGTAACCTGCTGCGGTATTCTTACATAGAAAAACGAGTGGGTTGTGGCCAACGCTAAACTCCTCAATCCATAAAGTATTCAAATTTTGTATGGAAATTTTTCAGCATTTTCGTGAAATGAGTTTGTTTCATTATTATTGTAACTAAGTTTAGTTTGTCGATCGACAATTCTTGATAGAATTCTATTGAATGTAGATATTAACCTATTATAAATATAAACAAATACTTGGTAATAGTTCTATTTTATTTATTTGATTATCGACGCGTTTCGTGCAAGGAACATCGTCAGAATAATACTTTACAAGACTGAGACTAGTGGTTATATACAAAATTTACATGAGAGGTGTATAAAAATATTGGTTTTTCAACTGTTCAAAAACCAACAGTTTTATACACCTGTCATGTAAATTTTGTATATAACCACTAGTCTCAGTCTTGCAGAATATTATTCTAACGATGTGCCTTGCACGAAACGCGTCGATAATCAAATATATTCAATAGAACTATTACCAAGTATTTTTTTATATTTATAATATATCTACATCATTATTTTATATTTAAATATTTTATAATGAAAACTTGATAATTCTTCATTGTCATTTTATGAAAGTGATGTGCCTTTTTAGCAATTTGAAAATAAAAATATCAAATTCCAAGTTTCCTGAGCTTGGTGTCACTTTGAAATATATGAAAATTATAACATTGAGAAGCACTGTTCAATCATTCTAAACTAATATATGTATCTAAGGTTATCTATCCTTCTAATCTAATATATCTAAGGATATCTATCCTTCTAATCTAATATATCTAAGGATATCTATCCTTCTAATCTAATATATCTAAGGATATCTATCCTTCTAATCTAATATATCTAAGGATATCTATCCTTCTAATCTAATATATCTAAGGATATCTATCCTTCTAATCTAATATATCTAAGGATATCTATCCTTCTAATCTAATATATCTAAGGATATCTATCCTTCTAATCTAATATATCTAAGGATATCTATCCTTCTAATCTAATATATCTAAGGATATCTATCCTTCTAATCTAATATATCTAAGGATATCTATCCTTCTAATCTAATATATCTAAGGATATCTATCCTTCTAATCTAATATATCTAAGGATATCTATCCTTCTAATCTAATATATCTAAGGATATCTATCCTTCTAATCTAATATATCTAAGGATATCTATCCTTCTAATCTAATATATCTAAGGATATCTATCCTTCTAATCTAATATATCTAAGGATATCTATCCTTCTAATCTAATATATCTAAGGATATCTATCCTTCTAATCTAATATATCTAAGGATATCTATCCTTCAAAATCTAATGGGGTCTGAGCGAGTATTAGATGTTCAAAATTGAAAAATTTAAAGTATCCAGTACTAGTGGTAGCTTTGAAATATTTGTCAGTTAAAAAAATTGAGAAGCACTGATCAGATATCCTTCAAAATCTAATGGAGTCTAAGCAAGTATTAGATATACATACAAATTTGCAAAATTTGAAAACAATTGAATGCGTTCTTTAG
Source organism: Molanna angustata (assembly GCA_963576475.1). Classification (NCBI taxonomy): domain Eukaryota; kingdom Metazoa; phylum Arthropoda; class Insecta; order Trichoptera; family Molannidae; genus Molanna; species Molanna angustata. The sequence continues at coordinate 15,117,362 of OY754989.1, forward strand.
TCTATTATCGACAAAGTAAAATAAACACACCGTACATAGTACACAGTACACACACACACACACACACACACACACACACACACACACACACACACACACACACACACACACGCAGATACATTGTGATGAAACTATCAGCATACAATCTCAGCATGACACTAGTTGATAATCTGTAATAAGAAAATAACCTTAAAAATGTCGAATTCATAACCCCCCACTATATCCTTGGGGTATTGAGGAGTAAATATAATACTTTTTACTATGACGTTTTTCGGCCAGTCACTGATTCTTAGTTTATTGTGCTTTAATTTAGAATCTATTTATATAAATAATTTTAATGGAGATTCTTTTGATTTCTTACATCGCAGATTGGTCCATTGTTCTTCATCTTTTCATGCTGAGATCATTTTGGCACCTTCAGCAAGTAGATGTATAGAACGGTTAGATAGCTAGGGCGGCACTGAAAACGTGATATTTTATTTGTTTATTTATTTATTCCTCCTTTAAAAATACATACAGGAACTAATAATTTAAAGATGTTGTGAAGTAGGTACCATGAGTTCTTTCAATAAATCTTCATCTATCTACATACATACATACCATCACGCCATGTCCCTCACGGGGTAGGCAGAGAGAATCGAACGCCACATTTTTCTGTCTTGACACACATTCATCGCCTCATCAACATTCATACATCGTATTATACATGTTCGTCTGTTGTTCACGCTTCTTACATTTCCATCTTTCAGAATATCGTTGACATGGTCGTGACATCCTTTTCTTGGGCGCCTCCTACCTCTATTTCCATTCCTGTCAGCTTTGTATATTTTCTTCGTCAGGAGTTCTTCATTCATTCTCCCCAAGTGGCCAAACCATCTCCATGTGTAAACTTTCATTCTGTTAATTACATCTTTCTTCATCTTACATACTTCCGTTGTAACTTCATTTCGAACTCTGTCATACATCGTTATGTTACAAATCTTACTTACTTACTTACTCAGCCTCTTCTTGAGTCCAGTATTGGACAAAGGCCTCCAGCTTGGACTTCCACTGGTCTCTATCCTGTGCCATCCTTCGCCATTCAGGACCTGCCACTTTTTTGATGTCATCGGACCATCTGGTCTGGGGCCTTCCCACGCTTCTGTTTCCCGTTCTTGGCCTTGTTACAAATCTAACTAGGAATTATTCCTGTTTTACATACTTATCACAAATTAAGTAACACTTACACCTCAAGCTATATGCTTGTAATATTGAAAAATATAAATGAAAAAAAAACATAATTTATATTAAATGAAAAAGATAATTATCAAATTAGAAAGCAAATCAATAAACAAATAAATAAGTAAACAATAAAAGGAAAGAAAAAAGAAGTCAAATTATTCTCTGTAGGTGCATCCGATTTGAAAACTTTTTAAGAACCTTACGTCTGAAATAGGAAAGTTCCTTTTTAGGAACGTTCTTACTACCACGTAAGACACGAATTAGTTCAATTCACTATTATATTACCACATTATAGTCTAATCAACTGTCAAAACGTTCCTAATTTTAGTTCACACCTCATTGGAAGTGAATTAGTTATTTTTACAGCAATCCGGGATATTTTAGTTATGTTGAAAACATCAGTTGTGTACTATATTTAAGTAATTTGATTTAAAATTGAAATAGCGAAACAAAAAACTAAATATTTACTGTGAGACACCGGTGTAGAATAGTGCATTCTTTCTTTTCTATAATCATTTTTTCGGGTGTCTTCCGCCGCATTCCTCCAGTTTACAATGCTGATCGCCCTTCTGTGTTATCTTAGCTTGGACCTGCCTCTACTTCTTCTGCCCTCTGGATCCATCATTCATCCGGCTGACATGTCCCACAACTGCAGTCTACGTACTTTTATGACTTGTACAATGTTGGGTTCGTCATACAATATTTATAAGCAGTTCGTGATTATATCACATTATCTTTTTGGGGATACGATCATCATTCATCCGGCTGACATGTTCCAACAACTGCAGTCTACGTACTTTTATGACTTGTACAATGTTGGGTTCGTCATACAATGTTTATAAGCAGTTCGTGATTATATCACATTATCTTTTTGGGGATACGATCATCATTCATCCGGCTGACATGTTCCAACAACTGCAGTCTACGTACTTTTATGACTTGTACAATGTTGGGTTCGTCATACAATGTTTGTAAGCAGTTCGTGATTATATCACATTATCTTTTTGGGGATACGATCATCATTCATCCGGCTGACATGTTCCAACAACTGCAGTCTACGTACTTTTATGACTTGTACAATGTTGGGTTCGTCATACAATGTTTATAAGCAGTTCGTGATTATATCACATTATCTTTTTGTGGATACGATCATCATTCATCCGGCTGACATGTCCCAACAACTGCAGTCTACGTACTTTTATGACTTTTACAATGTTGGGTTCGTCATACAATGTTTATAAGCAGTTCGTGATTATATCACATTATCTTTTTGGGGATACGATCATCATTCATCCGGCTGACATGTCCCAACAACTGCAGTCTACGTACTTTTATGACTTGTACAATGTTGGGTTCGTCATACAATGTTTATAAGCAGTTCGTGATTATATCACATTATCTTTTTGGGGATACGATCATCATTCATCCGGCTGACATGTTCCAACAACTGCAGTCTACGTACTTTTATGACTTGTACAATGTTCAATTCGTCATACAATGTACTTATGTAAGTAGTTCGTGATAAAAAGGATTTTAACCGCGCGGCGTGACGTAATGAGTCCCGTATAAATGCAGTCAACTTTTTGACATTTCTCATATACTAAAATATAGACGGATAAATTTATATAAAAAAGGACATATTGTGGGATTATAACCTGACCGAAATTCGATGTTTGGGAGTAGTAGCGGTCTTAACATCAACAAGAATATTTATTATGAAAGCAATTTCCACCCCTCGGGAGTGGGGTTAGGGGTTGGTTGATGTACTTCCGTCGAGCGGCGGTGTTAATTTCATCCCCCATTGTTTATTGCATCCACCAATTACAACCCTCGTTTGAATGATGGACTAACGGCGAATCTCTCAAAGGATGGTACAATGGAGTCATCCTTCACTCAATTATAACTCAGTTATAATTATGGTGGTTAATTTCTATTCAAACAACCACTTTTGTGTTACAAGATATTATTAGATCTGTTTTTACTCCTCACTACCCCAAAGAGATATAATGGGGAGCAGTAGCGGAATTGCTCATCTTCTTCGATGGCGCTACAGCCCAAATCGAGCCTTGGCCTCCTTCAACACGCGCCTCCAACCTCTTCTATCCTCAGCCGCCGTTCTCCAGTTAGGGACCTGCAGGAGCTTTTCTGCATCTCTCCGTATGTCGTCCTCCCATCTCAGTCTTGGTCTCCCCATCTTCCGTTTACCTCCCGGGTGACCAAACATGATTTTTTTGGGTAGTCGCGTGTAGAAGCATATTTCCTTTAAATCCCTTCCATGCCATTGTCCCCTCACCGATGTATGAGAATTGTCACTTGTCAAAATAAATTTGGGTGACAATAAGTGTCAAGTGAAATTAACCAGTACAAGTTTGAAGACCACTGCGTGTGGATGTGTGCACAAAAAAAAAATAATCAGTGAACCAAAGAAGCATCGGTGAGATAGTTTAAAAATACAGTCCACTACCTACCATCTAATACCCATCACCTGATGTTTTCTACATAATATTTTGGTCCTTCGAGCCGGATTTGAAGTGTTTTTTTTTTGTGTTATTTGTTGCGAATTCTGCATGTTGCGGTGGTTTCAAATAGTAATTTGTAGGTACTCAATTTTGTTACAATATTATGGTGATTAATTATCACATAATATTATTTTGTGATTATTGTGAGGTATAATAAGGTACCATATTAATGTTAATAACATTATTGTGAATGCAGTCGGGTAGAATAAAATACCACATTATTATTGATACAGTGAATTTGTGTTTGCATGCAATTATAGTTTATAAGTATAAGTTTAAAGTTTTAAAATGGCTGATAACATTAAAGCAAGGATGTTAAATGCTATTTCTAGAATTAGGAATACATATGAATTAAGAGATCTGTGTGAAATAGGCAATATCGAACGAGATGAAATATTTTTAGCTAGGTGTCAGAGAGTTGATGAATGGTATAAATTGGTCAATGAATTAAGTGACAGCTTGATTGGAATATATACTGATACAAAATGTGATACAGAGTTGAAAGAGTTGAGTGAAATAATTCAGAAAGGTGACATTATGTATTTTGAAATAATGAGAATTAAAAATCGTTTATCTAATGGTGTGAAAATAAATGCAACTGATGTATGTAATAAAATTCAGAGAGCTCCTATAATAAATTTACCTGTTTTTGATTCCAACGTCGAAAATTGGAATTCGTTTCATGACATGTTTGTGTCATTGATTCATGATAATATTGGATATACAGACATAGAAAAATTTCATTATTTGCGAACGTCCATAAAGGGATTTGCATCAACATTTGTTAATTTACCACTGATTAGTGATAATTATAATATTGCTTGGAGTACATTGTGCGGACATTATACTAATACAAGATTACAATTTGAATATTACATGAATAAAATGTTTCAATGCAAATCTTTAGTTGGTGAAAATGTAGGGCAATTAAGCGAATTATATCACACATTTAATGAAAATATATTAGCTCTGTCAAATATGAAATGTGAAAAAATGTTAGATCAGGTATGGGGATTTATATTTATTAATAAATTAGATGAATCTACACGTCGAATAGTGGAAAGTAGATTAGATATTCAGGAAATTCCTTCAATAAATAGAATATTTGAAATAATTCGAAGTCAATTGCAAGTATTAAAATTTTCACGTCAGAGTAATTCACAAGTAAAGCGTAATAATTATAATCATAAATCAGACAAAGGGTTTGTAGGTAATATTCGCCAACTTGAATGCTATATGTGTAAGGGTAGTCATACGATACACAATTGTGACACATTTATTAATAAAACTGTATCAGAGAGAAAGGATATTGTCTCTAAATTGAAATTATGTTTTTGTTGTTTTGGAAAACATCTGATAAAGGATTGTAAGTCTAACAAAAAGTGTCAAACTTGTGATAGGAAACATAATGTTTTATTGCATACTGATAATTCATCGGTAGTAGGTATTTGCCATAAAGGGATTCGGGGTAATGAATCTATTGGTCAAGTGATATTAGGAACAATTATAGGATATGTCCAGGGAAAAGATGGGCAATTTTATAAGGCCAAGTGTTTAGTTGATTCTGGAAGTCAGGTTACTTTGATGTCTGGGAAGTTTTGTAAGAATATAGGATTCTATACAAAAGGGCATTCTGTATCATTGACAACGCTGTCTTCTACTAATATTAATGTAAAGGGTTCTATGCAATTTTGTTTATTTAATAATAAATATAACAAGTCGCTATTTGTAAAGAGTGTAGTGGTGGATGCGCTTCCATCAAACTTGCCTAGGAGAGATTTATCTCATCAGTGTAGAGTTTTGACTCAAGATTTAGAATTGGCCGATAATGAATTTTGGAAAAGCAGTAATATTGATATATTATTAGGTGCTGACATGTACGGAAAATTGTTTACAGGAAATTGTAAAAAATTATCAGAAGATTTATATGCATTTGAGACCATATTTGGGTTTGTAATTTTAGGTCAAGATTTTGTACATGATAACAATGAGTTGTTAACATGTTTTGTATCATCTGATGTGTTAGATGAAAAATTAAAAGGGTTTTGGGAAATAGAAGAGGTAAACACAGTATCAAGTAGTAGGAAAATGTCACATTCGGATGAGGAATGTGTTCAGTTATACAATGATTTACATTATCGTAATGACGATGGTAGATTTGTAGTACCGCTCTTATTAAAAAAAGATATTCACGTACCATGTGTTGGTACTTTTGGTTTTGCTCTTAAAAGATTAACTAATATGGAAAGAAAATTTTGTAATAATTTGGAAATTAAACTTGAATATACAAAGTTCATGAAGGAATATGAGATGTTAGGACACATGAAAGAAGTTCCTTTACAAGGCGATCCAAATGTATATTATATTCCTCATCACTGTGTTCTGAAACCTGATAGTTTATCTACTAAATTGAGAGTTGTTTTTGATGGCAGTTCTAATACGAACGCAACTGGTGCATTAAACAAATATTTACATGTAGGTCCAAAGTTGCAAAAGGATATAATCGAATTATTGTTAAAGTTTAGAATCTATAAAATCGGGTTTTCTGCTGACATAACTAAAATGTATAGACAAATATCTATCAGGCAAGAAGATAGAAGATATCAGCATGTATTGTGGCGAGAAGATCCGTCACAACCTGTCAAAGAATATGAGTTATGCACTGTGACATATGGTTTAGGAAGCTCACCCTATAATGCAATTCAAACAATAAATCAGTTAGCTTTGGATGAAAGTGATAAATACCCATTAGGTGCTAAAGCTCTTCATAATAGTACATATGTAGATGATATTATATGCGGTGATCATAATATTGAAGATGCTATTATTTTACGAGATCAGTTGATTTCTATTTTACGAAGTGGTTGTTTTGAATTGTCAAAATGGGCAACTAACTGTCCTGAATTTATTCAAGATTTTAATAAATCTGATAGCAGTGTGATCTGTTTTGCTGAAGACAGTAATCATATTAAATTATTAGGAATTAAATGGGATTTTGTGAATGATGTTTTTAGTTATCAGGTTAAGAAAATTGATATTAAATATACAAAGCGTATGATTCTATCGGTCGTTTCATCTATATATGACCCTGTAGGATGGATCACTCCGTTTACATTTTTATTGAAAAGTTTCATTCAAAATTTGTGGAAAATGAAATTGCGATGGGATGATATTATTCCAGAATCCACGAAAGTCCAGTGGAATAAAATAGTTGATCAAATGTCTTTATTAGAGGAATTTAAATTGAGTAGGTTTTTTGGAACTAGCGTTGATAGTCAGTGTTATTTAGTTGGCTTTTCTGACGCCTCTAATGACGGATATAGCGCTGTTTGTTATTTGGTTACTGAGGATAGTAAACAAATATCTCTGGTGACTGCCAAGTCTAAGGTTGCTCCAATTAAGATGCAAACGATACCACGCTTGGAGCTCTGTGGTGCATTATTATTATCAAAATTAATTAAATATACTTTATCTATATTTCAAGATGCAATTATTATAAAGGATGTATATATGTACACAGATTCTAGTATTGTTTTGTCGTGGCTTAAAACACCATCATATCTATTAAAATTATTTGTTGCAAATCGAATAGAACGTATTTGGGAAAACGTGCCTCATGGAAAATGGTTTCATGTGAGATCTCAATGTAATCCAGCAGATTGTGCATCTAGAGGATTATATCCAGAAGAATTAGTTGGTCATACGTTGTGGATAAACGGTCCAGAGTGGCTGTTAGAACCTGTTGACAGATGGCCACGGTGCGATGATTATATTGTACCTGCACAATTGCCAGACTATAAAGGGTTAGTTAATCAATCTAATGCTTTAATTTTAGAAGATAAAGATAGATTAGGATTGTATAACATAACTAATAAATATACAAAGTTAACACGTGTAGTAGCTTGGATTTTAAGGTTTAAAAATAATTGTCTGTTGAATGTTAATAATCGCACTAAAGGAGATTTGTGTAATAGGGAAATGGAAATTAGTTTACAAGCAATTATAAAATATGATCAGAGTTTACATTTTATGAAGGATATTAATATGTTAAAATACAAAAATCAATGCGATAATCCTCAACTGCAGAAGTTGAATTGTTTTATAGATAAACAGGGACTTGTCAGAGTGGGCGGAAGAATTAGATATTCTGCACTACCCGATAAAATGAAATTTCCAATATTGTTGCATAAGCATAGTGAGTTTGGAAAATTATTGATAAATTATTTTCATATATCATATTTGCACGTGGGTCCCAGATCACTGCAACATTTAATACAACGGAAATATTGGATTGTTTCAGCGAGAAATAGAATTAAGTCTGTTTTGTCAAAGTGTCTTGTGTGTAAGCGATTTAGTATTTCACCAGTGCAGCCAATAATGGCTGACTTGCCAGCTATTCGGGTTACTCGTCATCGACCATTCATAAACGTATCAATTGACTTAGGCGGGCCGTTTATTTTGAAGGAAAATAAACGTCGCAATTCGAAAACGTATAAGGCATACTTTTGTGTTTTCGTATGTATGACTACAAAGGCCATACATATTGAAATTGTCAATGAATTATCTACTAGTGCATTTATTGCTTGCTTAGAGAGATTTGTATCTCGACGTGGTTTATGTACTACAGTATATAGCGATTGCGGAACAAATTTGATTGGCACACGTAAATATTTGACTGGAGTTTTTAAATTTTATAATGACTGTATCCAGGATACAGATTTTCGAAATTTCTGGCTCGAAAAATGCATCGATTGGCATTTGAATCCTCCTAAAGGTCCACATTTTGGTGGCCTACATGAGATCAACGTAAGATCTATAAAGTATCACTTAAAGCGAGTTGTTGGCAACCAAGTGATGACTTATGAGGAATTTAATACAGTATTAATTAAGATCGAGGCGGTAGTGAATTCCAGACCACTTGTTCCAATGTGTAATGATATTGACAGCGTAGATGCCTTAACGCCAGCTCACTTTATTATAAGTGAGGTATTGGTTGGTATTCCAGAGTATGACGTCACAGATATTAAATTGAATAGGTTAGATAGATGGCAGATGATCACAAGAATGTATCAGGATTTTTGGAAACGTTGGAGTGTGGAATACCTCACTTCACTTCAACAGCGTAAAAAGTGGTTCACTTCAGTGCCTAATATACAGGTGGGAGATTTAGTGTTAGTGAAACAAGAAAGGCTACATCCTTTACAATGGAAATTGGGAAGAATTGTGGCTACCATGCCAGTAAAGGATAATATTGTACGGGTGGTAAAAGTTAAGACAAAAGAGGGAATATTTGTTCGACCTGTTGTGAAAATATGTCCCTTAGATGTTTAATAGAAATAGTTAAGAATAGTTTTAGTTGGTTATTATAACAATTAAGTTAAATGTGTTTTCGTTATGACAGAAAGGTCTGTCTATTGTTTTCATTGATATAGTCTGTGAACTATCTTTTTGAATTTTTTTTTAATGTGAATTTGTTGTGGATAGTATGTTATTGAATTTTTTTTGTGTGTTTGTAATTTCATGAATTGGACAATGTGGAGTTTTATTTTGTGATGGCTGCATTAGTGATATGAGTTTGTTAAAGGTTAATTTTGTTTGTGGCCACCGTGATATGTACAATTCGTCAAATTTTGTTTAAAATTTGAGTGGGCGGTTATGTAGAAGCATATTTCCTTTAAATCCCTTCCATGCCATTGTCCCCTCACCGATGTATGAGAATTGTCACTTGTCAAAATAAATTTGGGTGACAATAAGTGTCAAGTGAAATTAACCAGTACAAGTTTGAAGACCACTGCGTGTGGATGTGTGCACAAAAAAAAAATAATCAGTGAACCAAAGAAGCATCGGTGAGATAGTTTAAAAATACAGTCCACTACCTACCATCTAATACCCATCACCTGATGTTTTCTACATCGCGTGTTTGGCATTCTCTGTACATGGCCAGGAGGAGGATCGCGAACGCCGGTGATGCTATAGGACTCATTGGTCCTGTTCAACACCGGACGCAGCCGCACGTCGGACAACACAAATATCCCCTATCAAGCGAGTACAACCACTACCCCTAAGAGTCCGACCACATTCGTGGAGGCCCGTGAATCAAAGCAGGGGTTACCCTCCCAGCAGCTCCACGAACAACAGACTGCCACAGGGAGCCTTCGCCACGCCCGTAGTACTTTCAGTTCTTCGATTTCCACACCAGGCGCAGCGTCAGCTCGACCTGTACATGGCCATCGAGGGGGATCGCGATCCACTTCCACGCCGGCGACGCTATAGAGCTCATTGGCCCTGTTCACCACCGAACGCAGCCGCAACATCGGACAAACACAAAATATCCACCATCCATCGGGTTCAACCACTGCCCCCGAGAATCCAACCACACACGTCAGGGCCTCCGATTGGTCTCGAAATCGGCCGCTAAGTACACTCCGTTTCAAGTCGGAGGGGCTTGTACCCCGACCCCTCGGTCCTCGTGTTGGCGTCCGAAGGTTCCGCGGGCTAACACCGGGGGCATCCGACGCAATCATCACCTGTCAGATTTGACGTCTCGTTGTCAACACAGGATGTCTGACCCGACGTCTGCGCCGGCGGTGTGCCCGAACCACACAACAACATTCGCCACAGTTGACGAGTAACTGCCGAGCGAGACTAGAGGCGTCCGTCCTGCTCTTCTCTAAGTATAGAATGACGAGGGCACAACAGCGTCGGCCGCCCACCCCCGCCTTTACTGCCTGGGCCCTTAGAGCCGCAACCTAGGCTAAGTACATGGCCAGCCCATCTCAACCTTAGCAGTATTATATGGGTTGAGATCTTTGGTGCTTCATAAATTTTGTACAGTTCTTCATTTTTCTTTATGCGCCATTCATCTCCTTCCTTCACAGGACCACATATTCGGCGTAGGACTCTCCTTTCGAAAACATCTAATGCTTCAGCGGATTTCACGGTCAGTGTCAGAGCCTCGCATCCGTAAGTCAACACAGTCCTAATGATTGTTTTATATAATGTCAATTTAGTTTTCCTGTGGACGTTGCGAGACCTGAACACTGGCAATAAGGAGAAATAAGTTTTATTGCCTGCTGATATTCTTTTTTTGATTTCTACTTCCTCTTCATTATTTTCCGTAAGGAGAGATCCCAGATACGTAAATTGGTCAACTGTTTCAAATGAATGGTCGTCTGCCAGCTTTACGCTACCTCTTCTTCTTTGAGATGGGTTTCGACTTTGGGCCATATATTTTGTTTTGCTCTTATTTATTTTCAAGCCCACTTCACATGCAGCAGTTTCCAATGGGGTGAAGACTTCTTTAATAGCAGCCAGGGATCTTCCGATGATATTAAGATCATCTGCGTACCCAACTATTTGGCTGCTCTTGAAACAAATGTTAGCGCTCTAATGTCGACGGACATTTGACGGACAACATGTTCTAGCACTATGTTGAAGAGAGTGGGAGCCAGACTATCCCCTTGTTTTAACCCTTGAGAGATTGTAAACGCCTCACTAAGTTCCCCTCCCACCTTGACCTGGCTTCTTGTGTTGGTCATTGTTACTATAACAAGCCTAACTAGTTTAGAAGGGATCTGGAAATGAAGCAGAATTTCGTACAATTTCCTTCTGTCAATGCTGTCATAAGCTTGTTTAAAGTCGACAAATAATTGGTGTATATCAATGTCGAACTCCCAACACTTTCCCAGAATTTGACGTACCGTGAATAACTGATCAGTCGTTGATCTGTTTGCTCTAAAGCCTGCCTGATATTCTCCTAGAATATTCTCCGCATATGGCTCTATTCTTTGTTTAAGTATGACTGTAAATATCTTGTAAGCAGTGCATAAAAGTGAGATACCTCTATAATTCTCGCACTTTAGCTTGTCACCTTTTTTATAAATAGGGCATATAACGCTCGTCTGCCATTCGTCTGGGATCATTTCTAGGATCCATATTTTTGCAATCAGACTTTGTATTAGGGTTTTTAGGTGTGTATTTCCCTGTTTAAAGAGCTCGGCCGGTAGGTTATCTATTCCTGGTGCCTTGTTGTTCTTCAGCTTTTTCAGGGCTGCTGTGATTTCGATAATTGTTGGTGGATTGGTTGATGGCAAGTTTTCATCTTGCGGTTCGTGGAGGGTAGTTGTATTCTCTTCTCTTGTATCATGGTTCGGATTGAGGAGTTGATGAAAATATTCGCACCATCTTGATTTGATTTGTTCCTTAGATGAGATGATATCTCCATTGATATTCTTACACAGGCTAGTTCTGGGTTTGAAACCTTTCTTGAAAAAGTTTACACCCTTGTACGCCTCACGAGTATTATTATCAAGGAAGTCGTTTTCCATCTTCAACAAAACATTGTTTAGGAATTCTCTTTTTTTCTTTTTAATCAGTCTATTTGATTCCCTTCTGGCCTGTTCATATGCTTAGCGGAATTGCTCATAGAAGCCGAAAATCTTGGCTTGCCTATTAATATTTATTTATTTAGGTTAAATGTAGACAAAAAACAGCGTTAAGATATAGTACAATACAATAGTAACATCAAGTATTAAGGCCTATTACATTTTGTCGTTGTGATTAATATATGATCATAGATTGGTATGTAGGTTCAGATGGGTGGATGGCAGAGCGGTTAGCGCGCTGGGTTAGTAATCCAGTGGTCGCGAGTTCGAATCCTGCCTCGACCGATCTCGTTCACCTATAGGACAAGCATTTATGATTAGTTTAGGGAACGTAGGAAGATGTATATGTACTTGTTTAACAAGGACATATATTCAAGGACATTAAAAAAAAAAAAAGGTAAGAGCAACATTTCAAGTTTACAATGATTCAAAACATAATATTCAACAAAAAGGAAAAAAAAGAAAAAAGAGAATTTAATACCGTCAAGGTTTCCTATAATAAATGGTTATTGATCTTCTTTTGTATAGAGTATTTAAATGTTGTGGAACTGAGGTGGAATATGTCAAACTCTTGAAATCTGTTATTGTATGTATCGCACACCATTATAATATTAAGAATAATATCACACAATATTATATTATCAAGAAATTCTAGACCTAATATTTTTAGGTCTGTTTTATTAAAACTATACTAAAAGATTAACAATAGAACCGTATGTAGATACGTTTCTTGACAGGGTCACAAATGTAAATATTATATTTTCATTTGATTTTGAAAACAATTTACCAGTACCAACATCCAGTGGATAATGACTATTCATTATGTCTTAAAAAAGTAAATAAATTCATAAATAAATTTATGCAAAATGCAAAAAAAATATGAATCATTCTATTTTGTTTTCTTTTCGAGATTATCTACTATCTGAAATTTCTGCTTGAATAAGTCCGCAATTCGCGAAAAATGTTCCGAACAGTGCTATCATACATACAAATGTACCTATATGTGACTATATTTGATTGATAACACTATCAGTGATAAAAATAATCGACTATCTACTGCATAAAAAATACAGCCAAATACCTACATTTTATGTCATAAAACAGTCTTCTTCTTCTTTTTAGAGCTACAGCCTTCATCTTCTTGGCCCTTGCCTTCGTCCCATTTACTTGGGGTCGGCTTTCCTAGTCCTCATTCTCCAAGTCCTCCTGTCCTGCGAACGAAGCCTTGCCTCCTTGAGATCTCTGATTATTGTGGACTTCCAAGTATTCAATGGTCTACCTGGTCTTCTAAGCCCCACCTCCATGTCCATCATCCTTTTCATCGTATTATCCTGTGGCAGTCTCATAACGTGTCCATAGCACCTCAGTCTATTTTCGGTCAGTATTTCACTGATTGACAAAGAAATGGACGTTCTTCAGCCTGTCCAACCTCGTAACACCACCAGCCCATCTGAGCATTCTCATCTCGTTGGTGTGAAGAGTCTGGACATGATTGTTTTTCCATGCCCAGCACTCAGATGAGTATATACATAGGTCATTGTTGGTCTGACCACTGTTTTATACACCTGACCATTTATTTTTATTGGCATTTTCTTGTCAACCTTGCGTCTGCGTTTACACCCTGTATGTTCATCTAGAATCTTATTTGGTAAGTAGTTGTGTGCACGTGTCCGGCCCATCTTAGTCTTTGGGGCCTTAATCCCGAATGCAGAGTCCGACATTAATACTAAATTCTAAATACTGACCATGTTTTCATTGCGCAGTCGCTCACTTAAGTTATAAGATCACGTGGCTTCATAACTTAAGGCCCTTGTATTCCCTGGGTATACGGATGTACACAAAAATGCACACTGAATTACCTTCTAATGTATGAACCACGGAAAAAATTAGAGGTTTTTATTCAATAGCAAGAATAGTACTAAAAATTAAAAACATTAAAAAACTCAGGCGGTAGATTTTCATATTCTCTTTCGATTGAAATGAAAATCTACTTCATATGCCTTGTAGTTTTAAGCTACTTACAATAAAAATTATAAAAGGGTTTTACTAAGACTAATTTTACAAGCAAAGTACCTATTTCCAAAAAATCATGCAATAGAATAAAAAAGTACATACAAACTGCAGGCTAAGTCTGTAAGTAGATCTCGACCGATAAATGTCGAGATTAACTGTCAAAATATCGACTAGTCGATATTTTGACAGTTTTGGTAGTCACTAAGCAGATAACGCGTCGAATCGTTCTCGCCCACTTATTTGACGGCGAGATTGGGTCGACATCGAGGCGAGAGACAAGATCTAACGCCGCCATGTTGAATTAAATGTCATTTTTTACGCGAACAATGCCGAATTTCATATTTATTTTGAGAATAATTATATAAACGGGTTAAACGACGCCGTTTAAGAGATTCTTCAAACCCTTTAAATATTCCGCGTAATTCATTTATTGCTAATTACCGCGTAACAAAAGTTTTATATGGTTATATATTTATTGGAAATATGCGTCCGTACTTAGATTATAACATTATAATTGTATGCGTCCGTAAATGTTTTCCGTAAGTATAGATTTGAAATAATTTTTATATGGTTATATATTTATTGGAAATATGCGTCCGTACTTAGATTATAACATTATAATTGTATGCGTCCGTAAATGTTTTCCGTAAGTATAGATTTGAAATAATTTTTCATTTTGAGAAAGTATTCTTGTAAGCTATTTTATCACATATGTATTTTATCACTTAACAAAAGAAAATTCGGCGTAGATTTAGTAAAAAAATAACACGCTGCTGTCATCACACTTGATAAATTGATCGAAATATAATTAAAAATAATTTTTAAAATTACTCTCAAAACATTCAATAAACACAAAAGAAGTTAATTTAATCGTATTATAACTTGCTTTCGTGCTTTAAAATATGACCATATTATATTTATTTAACAAATTTATGTAAACAAATTTGACATTTATTCAAATCATGGGGAAAATATTGTGTATTGCCATAGATGATAATTCAAAAATGTACCGCAAGCCAACCCAACGGCGACAAATACTAATAAGTGCATTTACGAACTCGACAGCGCTTAGTGACTACGAATTGTCGTCACGGGCGTAAACATGGCGAGAAGAGCGGCGATACGTTGTCGGATCTCGACTTTTTTACAGACTTGGCCTGCAGTTCTTTATTTCAAAGAAGTATCTTTTGAGGGTACTGAGGAAATTATTTTTAAAATATAACCTTCTATAGCCTCCAAACATCTTGAACGAGCTTCCAATTGCGCAGAGCGAAAATTTGTGTCTTTTTGCTTCGTTGGTTTACGTGCAAATCGCCCCCATTCTCAGTTAAAAGTTCAAAATGTTTGGCTACAGCTTTACGAAGTTTTTGAATGAGAACTACATTACAGAGACATATATAAATGGTATAAATGGAAACACTAAGGGCCGGTCTTATAAACGAAAGACCAAATATGATGATGGATGGATGGATGTTCTTAAGTAGATATTACTATCGGCGGTATTATAAAACTATTTTAACTGTCCGTTTATTTGACAGTTACAGTCTAATTAGACTACAATGGATTTTCAATAGATTTGTAATGGACTATAATGGATTGTACTGGATTAAGCGGTGCTGTCATTGCAATTATATAAACAGAGAGTGTTTAATTTTTTTGCGTACTTCAAACAATATAAAAAATTACATAAATGGTGATAATCCTTTATTATTAAGCTAGCGCGCTGGATTAGTAATTCAGTGGACGCGGGTTCAAATCTCGTCTCAACTGTTTTTGTTCACTTATATTATATCACAAGCATTTATGCCTAATTTATGGCATTAAAATGAAATTTAAAAAACTTAATGCATATCATGTAGGTAAAAGTTACAGTTATTTATTCATTCATTTTTTTTTTAATAAATTAAAACGAAATTCAGTGTCATCAATGTCATGTTGAAATAATAAAATATTTGGTCAAACATAAACTTGTAATCAAATTCATTTTGGCTATTCAAAATCACTGTCGGACGACATTTTTTACCGAAAAAAAGTAATTCAATATAAAAATTCCAAAAAATATAAAATAGTAGGTATATTTCAAAATATTCGTAATATTAAAAATGTATCGCAACATAAAAAAAACAAGTGTGGTAAAACTCAATCCTTCCATAACTTATCGTTAACGAACGCTAAATCGGTGGTCCGACCGTCGGTAAAGGCTATCGGTAAAATTTTACTAAAATTTAACTAACGGATTGTTATAAGACGAAATATAGAGCATTTGTATCAAATTTCGGTTTGTTTGGTCTGAAATCTAACTAACAGACGTTTATAAGACCGGCCCTAATTTGTTTAAGTTTCACTATTCAATTTAAAACTGACACTGACCGGTATCGATCCGTTGAAGATCATCGTCAGAGTGCACGAAAATGAATGTGAACAGAGTATAAATATAATTTAAATATTGGTACACAACCTTTTTTTTGTATAGTTCTATCAGTTCGATTAGTATTGCCAGAAAGAACTGATGAAGAAAACTGGTAAACTGTTTACCAAACACGCTTGATTGGAAAAACCCTCTGGTTACTGGTTACTAATTAGCTAAATGTATCTCTACAGAGTATCAAACCCGGGATTCTAGGATTATGAATCAGTTATCTAACTAGCTGAACCACGAAAGCCGAATAATGGTGGTCTGACAAAGCAATTAAGGGCTGATATAGATGGGTGGTAGCAGAGAAATAAGCGCTCTGGGTTTGTAATCCAGTGGTCACGAATTCGAATCCAGCCACGACCGATTTCGTTCACCTATAGCACAAGCATTTGTCCTTAATTTAGGGAATGTATGAGGATATGTACCTATGGTAATTATTGTTGCGATGAGGTGTTCATTCTTTTTTTTTTTTTGAACATAATATAAAAAATTAGAGGTCAGACAAGACTATATTTATTTTATCTTGATACTTTGCAGTTATTACTTTGTGGTTCATTTTAACTAATAAATTAAAATAATAACTTCTTTGTTTACACCACTTTTGAGTATTTAATGTTAACCGGTTTCAGAGCTGACTCGCTCCCTCATCCGAACAAACTTATACGTTTGTTCGGATGAGGGAGCGGGTCAGCTCTGAAACCGGTTAACATTAAATACTCAAAAGTGGTGTAAACTAAGAAGTTATTATTTTAATTTATTTATTTATTTATTTATTTATTTAATCCACAATAACCATACAAAAAAATTACAACAATACGACAGTGAAACATAGAACAAAAAATTTTTTGAAAAATTGACAATTTAGTATAACATGTTGGCACTGACAAAATGAATAAAATCTATCAGAGTGTATATAATTATGTATTTATTTTATTTAAATTTCATGTCAAACGTATTGTCTTTGACATTAAATCGAAATTCGATTCGAAATTAAGTAAGGAGTGTCTTGTGACCTAAACTAAACTCCTCACTACCAATTCAATCCACAAAGTATTCAATTTTTGTATGGAAAATATTCAGCATTTTCATGAAATGAGTTTGTCAAAGCATTTTTAATTTCATTATGAAAACTTGATAATTCTTCAATGCCATTTTATGAAGGTGGTGTGCCTTGATACCAATTTGAAAATAAAACTAGTTGCATGTAACACATGAGATCCAACTGTCGATAGCGATAGTATGTATAGTTGAAGAATATGTACCAAACTATAAACCCATAGATACAAATTATTGAATATTTTCAGATATTTTGTTTTCTATACAACATATGTAGGTATGTATGTCAAGATAGGATAGTATGGAGGAAGATCCTTTTTCCTACCCAGAATATGCAAATAGCATGATGGTATGTATGTATGTATGTTTGGAGATGAAGTATCAAACTATTAAGTCTTCTTACATATTGTGTATAGGCGACTGCCATACAAAATGTATGAAGCGATGTCGTCACTAAATTCAATTTTTAAAAAAATTGTTAAAAAAAATTGAGATCTTCTTCTACAATGTTAATATTTTTTATAGAAAATTAAATTATCTAGTTGGGGTATTTCGGCTTTTTTCGATAATTGTAAAAGTTTTGGAAATATAGGCAGTTAAACTCATAAATTTATCATAAAAAAAATATTTTTCTTAATAAAAAATGTTTGAGAAACCCTGGAATTTTTTTGAAAAAAAATATTTGAGATTTTGTATTTGTCTATGTTTGTACCAATTTTCAGCGTTCTAGCGTTTATGGTTTCTGAGATATATGGAAAAATAAAATAAAAATTCAAAAGTTGATAACCCCTGACTGAAACAAAAATTCAAAATTCTGAGTATAAAAGTTTTGTAGGCCTGTAACTGTTTATATATTCTGAAATTTTAGGCTCTGTAAATTGAGCGGATCAAAAGTTATAAGGGGGGGACGGACACACAGACACACACACACAGACACACGAAATGTTCTACTCCGAATTCTGAGTAAATCCGTGTATGGAACATATATGCTGCGAAGCCTCTAAGTTGGTGTTTTTTGACTTCAAAGATGGAAAAGCCGTGAAAAAAGTAGACCTCTCCATACAATTCTCGCGTATTCTGGCTTGATACATTGTCGATATGTTAAGAGAACAAAGTTCTCCTGAACAAATCGACAGTTGGAATATCAAATTTCAAGTTTCTTCAACTTGGGGTCACTTTGAAATATTTGACTGTGAAAAAATTGAGAAGCACTAGTAAGATGTCCTTCAAAATCTAATGGAGTCTTTAATAAAATCAAATGTATACTTTAGTGTATAATCGATAAAGTAGAATAAAGACGATATAGTACATAGTACACAGCACACACGCAGACACATTGTGATGAAACTTTCAGAATGCAATCTCAACATGATACTTGTTGATAATCCCCAATAAAAAACATAAACTTGTTTAAAAAATTGCGAATTTCCCACTATATCCCCTTGATATTTCAGTTTATTTTCTTAAAATTTCATTTAGCAGAAAATTTTGATTCACCGCCATGGTTCGTTATATTCAAATATTGAATCGAACATGTTTGGTGACAGTTACAACGTCCGATTCGAAATTTAGAAATAGTAATCGCTGATCCGCACCACACGCCACTATCATTCATATATATATAAAATTTGAAAGCACCGCCATGGTTTAAGTTCGGTTCGAAATTTAAAAATAGATGCTTTTTTAGTTTATCTTGTTTCGACGAGACTTTTTGAATGAAGAACACTAAATTCATTAGCAATTTGAATTATAATATGTATGTATACACGATTCATTTAACAGAAAATTTTGATTCACCGCCACGGTTTGTTAAATTCAAATTTGGAAACAAACGTTTTCGGCGACAGTTGCAACGTCCGATTCGAAATTTAAAAATAGTAATCGCCGATCCGCATCATACGCTCTCCGCCACTATCAGAACCTTCTCATTTTGACGTTTTGTTGTCGTGTGTATGTGTGTGTGTGCGGTCCCAGGAAGAAGGGTTCGTGACGTCACCAGGGGCGGGTGGAGTATTTTCCGGTACATCGCGCTCGGGCGGCGTGGGCGCCTCCCCCCCCCCACCCTTGGAAGCGGGAAAAGTGCGGTGGGGGGGGGGGGGATGCTGATTACAAGGTCGTCCAGATCGTACGCGGCCATGTTTTGAGACGCCGCTGCGTCAATCTATCCGTCTCTCTCTATTTTTCGCCTCTCGTTCTGGCCTGTGACGGTACGCGTGAGACGTTGCTCGGCAAAGGCTCGCTTTTGGCGGGTTCTGTGAATGAAAATAATATACGATTTATTTATCGACAAAGTAGGTACCCTACTCGATAAAATTCCATTCTAATATTTTTATTTCTTCAAAAAAGAAATCAATATACTTTCTTGATGACGCCAATCAAAAATTATATAAATAAGAAAAATAAAATGTATAAGTAAAATTGTGTTGGCAAAAACACATCTCACGCGACGAAACAAACTTCAAAAAACTGGTAATAGACTGGTTGAAAACAAATGGTAGAATACCTACAATCTGCTCATATCCTGTTAAATATCCTTACATAGTTCACATTGCTCTGTGCCTTCATATCCTGAAAATCTCTACCACAGCGTGGTGCCATCCATCATTTCCACTACAATTATATGAGTTAAAATAAATGAGAGTTCACGGTGTATTTCTTGATTATATTTCTTTTCTTATACTTTTCTGTTTATGTTTAATTATCTATTTTAATTATTTTGCATTCAAAAAAATGTAACCACCGGGCAAATTGAAACAGTACTGCCTCAGAATAGACTTGTCTAGTGAGGCAGTAAGTTTCCAAATAGGAACAATTTGTTCATACTATATTATTTATAAGTATTTTTAAAATATAGTTATTTTTTAAAATGGAAATAAATAATTTCATTTCATTTAATTTTTTACTTATAAATATTTTATTTGATTTGGTACGCATTTGATTAATATTATATAACCTTTCTGTAATAATTAGTTATATAATTAGTTCACTGCCAGGCTTATTTCCTGATGACGATTTCTTACAAAACAGTGTGTAAGTTAATCACATTACAAAATAAAAAAAGTAAAAAAAAAACAAAGAAGATAGCATATAAGAACAATTTATAGCAATGATAGGAAAACTAAAGGATAAGGAAAGGAAGAGGAGAGGAAGATGTAATCAGGTGTTGTCAGATAAATATTTTTGCTTTAGCCATTTCTTGAAGAAAAGTTTCATTTTTGTGGTTCTGGAGGGCAAATCCGGTAAAGCAGTTGAATCAAAACCTTTTTGATTACCCATATCATGGATTTACCATTTGGAATTCTGTAATATTTTAAGATATGATAGAACTCCAAATGAAAATTATATCCTTGATATGGGTAATTGGGAGGGTTTTAATTTCATCGTTTGACCGGACATGCCCCCTGAAATGATAAAAAAAGAGATTGAATTGATGACAGGTATTATGGCGGACATTAGGACCTGGTTGATCTGTTTTTTGATACCTCCTATGTCCTATGATGTTTGTTGAGTTTGTGAGTGAATACTGTGAGTGTGTGCCTATTTAATGTGGAACGGAAACTATCACCTGGTTCATAATTGCATATATTGTCACTAAAAGTGTAAACTGCAAGCCCTAGAACAGGGTTTCCTAGTTGGGCAGCAGTAATCTACTTGTCGTTTTGATTGTAAATATGGTGTGCATAAAATAAATAAAAGAATAAAATATGGTTTCTCGGTCAACTACAGGTGCTATGACAAATATTAATTTTACTCGCAGCCAATAACAAGTTGCCGCATTTTGGAGAATTTTGATATTTATCGTGTCACAGATCCATACTGAAAACGATTGTAGCCTGTATCTCCCCACTGGGAATCGAACCCGGAACTTTTCGCTCAGTAGATAGATATGATCTAACCAACTGAGCCACGAAGGCCGATTACTGTGTGATACATTGATATTACGTGAATGTATGATAAAAACACAAGAGTGTGGCGCTTAAATAACAACCTACCCCAATAATAATAACAATGTTCTTCTTCTTCTTCTTGTTGTTAGCCTACTCCCGTCCACTCCTGGACGAAGGCCTCCTCCATTTCTCTCCACTTCGCTCAGTCTTGAGCTGCCTGCATCCGGTTTATACCAGCATATCTTACAATGTCGTCTCTCCATCGCAATGGTGGCCTCCCCACGCTCCTGGTTGCTGCTCTTGGTCTCCATGTTATGACTCTTTTTGGCCAACTGTCATCTGAGCTTCTGGCCACGTGACCTGCCCACCGCCATTTTAGAGTTATTATGTTTGGTATTATTATTTGGTATATATTATTTATTATATATATTATTTGGTACAAATATGTCAAATAAGTTGGGTAGACTGCTGATTCCCGGTGGAGACACAGTTTTTAATTGATCTGTGAGACGATTAACATCGCAAGTCTCCAGAATGTGGCAACTGGATTGAAATAATTGGGTGCGTGTTAACTTGTTACCTTTATTAGCCGAGAAAAAAAAAAAAAAAGTACTTTTGGGTTTCTGTGATGCAAACTATAAACTAAGTATCTCGCTGGAACGATAATGTTCTCCATAATAAATGATAACGATACTTGATTTAGGGAGTGCTCAAATGTTCTTGTTCCAAGGACTTTTTTTACAAAAAAAAACATCTCGCAAAAACATTCATTCACCCATTGTTTAGCACTGCCTTCTTAGGTAAGACGAGATCGGTGTGTGGGAATCACGCATGTGTCATGCAGTTTCTTTTGAAACCCACCCGCACCCCTGTCGCTGGTTATGAATGAATGAATGAATGAATAAAGAACGAACGAAAGAACGAACGAAAGAACGAATGAAAGAACGAACGAAAGAACGAACGAAAGAAAGAATGAATGAACGAACAAATGAACGAACGAACGAAAGAACGAATGAAAGAACGAACGAATGAACGAACGAATGAACGAACGAATGAACGAACGAAAGAACGAACGAATGAACGAACGAAAGATGAATGAACGAACGAATGAACAAACGAATGAACGAACAAATGAACGAATGAAAGGACGAATGAACGAACGAACGAAAGAACGAACGAAAGAACGAACGAAAGAACGAACGAATGAACGAACGAATGAACGAACGAAAGAACGAACGAAAGAACGAACGAATGAACGAACGAAAGAACGAACGAAAGAACGAACGAATGAACGAACGAAAGAACGAACGAATGAACGAACGAAAGAACGAACGAATGAACGAACGAAAGAACGAACGAAAGAACGAACGAATGAACGAACGAAAGAACGAACGAATGAACGAACGAAAGAACGAACGAATGAACGAACGAAAGAACGAACGAATGAACGAACGAAAGAACGAACGAAAGAACGAACGAATGAACGAACGAAAGAACGAACGAAAGAACGAACGAATGAACGAACGAATGAACGAACGAATGAACGAACGAATGAACGAACGAAAGAACGAACGAATGAACGAACGAAAGAACGAACGAATGAACGAACGAAAGAACGAACGAAAGAACGAACGAATGAACGAACGAAAGAACGAACGAAAGAACGAACGAATGAACGAACGAATGAACGAACGAATGAACGAACGAATGAATGAACGAATGAACGAACGAATGAACGAACGAAAGAACGAACGAAAGAACGAACGAATGAACGAACGAATGAACGAACGAATGAACGAACGAGAGAATGAAAGAATGAACGAACGAAAGAACGAACGAAAGAACGAACGAAAGAACGAACGAAAGAACGAACGAATGAACGAACGAAAGAACGAACGAATGAACGAACGAAAGAACGAACGAATGAACGAACGAAAGAACGAACGAATGAACGAACGAAAGAACGAACGAAAGAACGAACGAATGAACGAACGAAAGAACGAACGAAAGAACGAACGAAAGAACGAACGAATGAACGAACGAATGAACGAACGAATGAATGAACGAATGAACGAACGAATGAACGAACGAACGAACGAATGAATGAATGAATGAAAAAAAAGCTTATCTGCCTACCCCAATAATAGGGACATTGTTTGTATGTATTTATTTTTTTACTGCGTCAAGTCTCAATGAACAGTTATCTTGATTTTCTGTAAAGTATTTAATGTATGTAGTTATGATTAAATTTTAAAAAGTATCCCAACTTGATAGATATTAATGATATAGAGTAGTCGTTGTTGAGTTGTGAGAGGTTACTTTAACCCCATGAATGTGTAATAAAATTTGGCATCCCTATTTGTCCCAGATAAAGATTGTCTGGCACATTGTGCAGGGGCGAATCATCCCTTAAAAAAATACAACTTTACCGCCATCGAAATATTTTTTTTACATACTATTGATATCAATTTTTAAATCTTGAAATGTTCTTGAAAAATCTTTTTTTATAACAAATGAAAGCAAATATGAATAAATATTTTCTCTTCTCGAAACCTTCCTGGTTCCTCTCCTCTACTATCTTGATCTTTTTTTAATATTTATAGATAATTATTACTTTTCCTTTTTTTATTACTATTTTCATTTTTTTTTATTTGCGAAAATTGATGATTTTCTATAAATAAATAAAGAATTAACAATTTGTTTTACACTGATTAATAAACATTTTATTCCTATATGTTAATTTCTTCCAGACAGTTTATGCTGTCCAATTCAGTCTGTTGAATATTTGCTGTCTGTCGAATCGAACCCAGTACGCTAGGGTTGGGGACATGGGGAGGCAACCCCTCTGGCTTGCCTATATATATCCCCACCAATGGCAATCCCAGTCAGTTTTTTTGGACCGTCGTCTAATCAACATATTTTAATTTGAGCACACATTTTAATTGCTCCCACTTTGTACGTAACCACAGTGGTGACCCTGAAGTGATAAAATTTGAAGTACCAGCTTACTCATTTGGCTGAGCCGGTTCTGATGTGGTGCTAATAATTTAACTTATGTTAAGAATTTATGTGTCTTTGAAACAAGAACATATTTTACATTCTCATTCTATCCCTGTATAAATGCTTGGTGAGTTCATGGTAAGATTCTGTCCTGTGTCTTCTACTTAACTATTCCAGCGGGCAAGCCGCCTTGTTACTGACCCGTCGTAATCTTCGTTTTCTTCCTTCAGCCATCTCTCCACTTCTTCCAGATGTTTCCAGTCATCTCTGTTTTGAGTTTTTCGTACCCATCCAATACCAGCGACGTAGTGAGAAAGTTCAGTTTTTATATTTTCTTGTAAATCATTTTATATTTTTTTTCGTAATATAAAATAATATCCGAATATTTATCCTATGTCCGCCCCTGTTTACCGACGGCGACGCTCGACTATTTGGCGTCTCGGCGGCGCCGGACGTCCTCGACGCCTTCAGACTATATTTTTATTACTATTTATTTTAATATAATAATATCAACACTATACATACATACATACATACTTGCTTACATACATACATCTCATATTATATAAATTCACTTCTTGAATTACTTTTTACATCATTTTTGTGATGTAATCGTAGCATATCTACTATATTTTATTTATTTGTTTATTTGATGTAGTTATGCTATTTTTTTATTCAAATTGAAGCTAACAATATATGAAGTAAAAAATAATTACAGAATATATAATAACTTGCCTTAATACCCACTCCATACATCAATTATAAGCTTACAATACTATCAATGTAACATAATATTTTATAGGTACATTTACATATATCCGTATCTCATGGTATCACTGTGTTTATATGTGTGAGAGTGAATGTGTAATGTGTGTGAGGGTGTGTATGTATGAGTGGTGCGTATGTGAGGTTGCATGCATATGTGTGGTGCATAATGTTTAGGCCTAAGTAAGTGTTTTTAACTTTTGACGAAATGAATTTCTATTATCGTTGAATAGGTCCAAGTTAAGCGTGTTTTATAAATGTGTTAATAATTCTGTTGATGGTTGTATTTGTAATTTTTGGTTCGAAAAAGAGTAGTGTGCCTGGAGCGACGAACCGGTACATTGAAGTGTATATATATGATAATAAATCCGGACAATCAATATGGTTATTTAAAATGTTATACAGAAATTGAATGTCATAACAATTACGTCTAGATACAAGACAGTGTAGATAGGGATGGTGCAACAGTATTACGAAAAGCCAAGCGTTTTATAAATTTTCTCTGTACTCATTCGATATTATTGATATGTACTTGATACTGGGGATTCCAAATAACGGAGCCATACTCCAGTGTACTTTTGATCAATGAATTGAACAGTGCAGAAAAAGTTTTTGAATTTTTAAAATCCTTACTTATTCTAAATTTATATTCAACCTAGTTTTTTATAGGAAATAGTTGTTATTTTTTCTGTATGATGGTTAAAACTCAGTTTGCTGTCCAAATATATTCTGAGGTCTCGACACAGGGATTTTTTAAGTATTTGTTCATTATTCAAATAATAGTCGAAAGTAAGTTTATTAATTTTTCTAGTATATGATATGATGAAACATTTTGAGATATTGAGGTTTAAAAAGTTAGTCACACAGTATAAGGCCAGCCGATCTAAATCTTCTTGGAGTTCATAACAGTCTGATATTGTTTTGATACATTTATAAATTTTCATGTCGTCTGCAAAAAGGGAAAAGTGAGAATGATTAAAACATTTTCCTATATCATTAATATAAATATTAAATAGTAGCGGAGCCAAATGAGAACCCTGCGGTACTCCGGAACATATCCAAATAGCATTTTCAGACATACATCCGTTTACAGCCGTTATCTGTGTACGATTAGATATATAGGATTTGATCCATCTTAACAAATCTCCATGGATACCAATTAATAGGAGTTTTTGTAGCAGAATGTCATGGTTAACACGGTCAAACGCTTTTGAGTAGTCAGTGTAGACTGTATCGATTTGATATCCATTATCCATATTCTCATTGAGATAATGAGTAAATACAGCTAGATTTGTTACAACCGATCGCTTTTTCATAAAACCGTGTTGTTTATGCGTAACCAAAGACGAAAAAGATGTATAAAGTTGGTCGTAAGCGATCTTTCTAGAATTTTACTAAGTATAGGTAATTTCTATATGGGCCTGTAGTTTTCTACATCTTGTTCGTTTCCGGTTTTGTATATCGGTGATATTAATGCTATTTTCCACCTTGTTGGTAAAATGCCTTGTCTGAGTGATTTATTTTATTTATATTCAGGAAACAAACAGCGTTACAAAGTTTATGGTATGGGCAATAAAGTTATAGCAATTATGCCAATAATGTGTTTCCACATAAGTAAAAAACAATAAGTATGTATATTAGTTTATACAAAAATTTATAAAGAATATGTAGGAGAGAGTTGGGAATAGAGAGGAAAGATAGAGTGCTGATGGAGAGGGATATGTGTTGGTATGATTATATATGAATATTTAATGATTAATAAGTTTTGATTTGATAACATTTATTGATGAGTTGAATATATCAAATTCGTTTAGGTGCGTATTGAAGAAGTGTGATGCACGGTATATGAATGAGTGTTGTTTGACGTTCGTGTTACAGTGTGAAAGGTTTAATGAATGTTGGAATCGGGTTGCTCGGGTGGGAACCCGAAGAACTATTCGTTCAAACAGTAAATAATTAATTAATCATGGATTGGTTTCACTAGAGCATTAGCGCATTTATTAACGAGTATTCCCGGTAATCCATCAACCCCTGCACCTTTTCTGGGATCTGTTGTACTAAGATATTTTAGTACTGTCTCACTATCAATGTTGATTGGACAATTTGATTGAGCAATATCTTCTATATCACGTGTGTGTGTTGTGGTAGATGAATCAAAAACTGTTGCAAAATATTTCGAGAAGAGGTTGGCGGTTTCATATGAATTTTCCGATTTATAAGATTGATAAGTTACAGAATCTGGAATAATTTGTGATTTACCTTTTGATTTTACGTATGACCAAAAATTTTTGACATTGTTGTGAATACTCGACTCTACAGAAGTGATATATTGTTTATATACCTCTTTAGTCAACCTCTTATGTCTCTTCCGGAGGAGTTCATAAGTTACTCGGTCAAGGGGATTATTATTCTTTTTGGACAACCTTAAGTAAAAAAGTTTTTCAGCTGTCATTTTTATTAGTGGTGGCGTGTACCAAATTGGATGGTGAGAGGCTTTTTTTGTTCTATTTGGTATTAAGACGTCTATAATGGAGTCGACTATGTTATAGAATATATCAGTTGATGCGTTGATGCAAGACGTATTCAAGACAGGACTCCAATCTGTTGATAAAAGTGTCTAATTAATTAATGTGTAGTCTGCTTTATGGAACTGTTTTGTTGAAAGTGGTTTCAAGGTTTTATCATTTATGTGAGGTATATTAATATTTAGTAATAATTCTCTATGGTGTGGGTCCTCACTGACAAGTGGCTCATCTGCAACTTATACCGAGACTGGTATTTTGCTAAGAATAAGGTCAAGCATACGGTTGTATGTATTAAATATGGGATTCATTTGTTTTAGGTTTGAATAAGCTATACAATTTATCCTTATTATAGAACTCTGATGTAAGTTATCCAATATATCGTCCACTGTTTCCCAATCTCTGTTAGGAAGTCATCATCAGGAAAATTCAGTGTCAATTCATTTATTTTGTCCGTATGCTCAGTGACAAGGTTTAATCTTTCAGCAGTTGTCAATTTGGGTCCCGTTCCTGGGATATACGTAGGAATTTTATTCATTCTTTTTAATTCGAGCGTTAACCAGATAATATCTTCTGCAGCTGTACACCAATCATCCCTCAGAGTGACTTTGTATGTTTTTCTTAGAGCAATTGCCACACCTCCTCCTCAGGTTTGGTTTGAAATATTTCTATTTCCTTTGTAGATATTATAGCGTGTGTCAAATAGTTCGTTGTTATGTATATTGTCTACCAGCCAAGTTTCACTTATAAAAATTAAATCGTAATCATTAGACAGTACGTTGAAATAAAATTCGGCTGTTTTTGTTCTAATTCCGCGACTATTTTGATAATATATGTTGATTGAGTCTATCATTGTAGAAACGTATATCCTATTGACATTTGTAATTTTGTATTAAAATATCCATTTTTAAACTTAAGTTACATTCAAATGAATAATCACCTATATCGAGATATCCGATGGGTTTAGATCCATTATATGACAAAGATATTACATATGCATTCACATACTGGTTGTTATAACATGTTGGTCTAAGTGAGTCTTGTATGCGTATTGTGTAATTTGTGAGAATGTATGTATATTTCTGTGTGTATTGTGACAGTGGTAAGTAGAATTTAAATAATAATATAAATGAGTTTTTCACTGTCGTTCGAGATCCTCTAGTTGATCTACGCTGTAGATATCTATCGGTCTTGAGGTGGTGTCCTTCCGAATCATGATTTTAGAGTTTCTTGTCCATAAAAAATTGTAGTTATTTTGGTTTTTGTATTCTTTAGCGGCACTTAGTATGTGTTTCGATTTGAATGTTGGATGGTCGTTAATGAAAAAGCTGATCTTCTTATTTTTGACTGCTGCCAATATTTCATCTTTTTTGTTCTTAGAGTTAAACTTAACAACAATGTTGTTACTCTTCCGAGTCGAAATATTTCTGCTGCCGGCTGTTTATACATACATATGTATCGATTATATCTTTGTCATTAAGTGTACACCCTAACAATTTTCCAATACCCAAAACATCTCTTTTAATATTCTCTTGGGTTGATTCTGGCAGGCCGTGGATTTCTATATTATTTATCAGTGAGAATTGCATTGCAGAGACATACAAAAATACTTAACGCATGCGCGTTGGCGTAAACTAACATTTGCGAACTCTCAGAAAGTAAGGTTAATTGCGAGGAATATTTTGATGGATAATGATTTTAGCGACTTCTTCAAATGTGTATTTGTCAAATCAAATACCACACAATGTGTAAAGTGCATAGACCAAGAGCTGCAGGCCAAGTCAGTAAAAAAGTCGAGATCCGACAACGTATCGCCGCTCTTCTCGCCATGTTTACGCCCGTGACGACAATTCATAGTCACTAAGCGCTGTCGAGTTCGTAAATGCACTTATTAGTATTTTTGTCGTCATTAGGCTGGCTTGCGGTACATTTTTGAATTATCATTTATGGCAATACACAATATTTTCCCCATGATTTATTTATTTATTTATTTTATTTTACCAAGGACAGCACACAGTACATGCATACAATTATTGAAATTAAATAAATAAAAATACAAAAATAACATGTACCTCTTACGTACTATACCTAATATCAAGATAATACCACAAAAAAGTGTGAATTAGTGTGGGTGCGCGCATGAGAGAAGAGTAATACACGTGTGAGTGAAAGAGATATCTATAAAGAGTGTGAGTGTGTGGGTGTGTATGTGTGTGTGTGTGAGAGACGGTGTGCATGTGTGTGTAGACGAACATATATTGACAATGTGTAAAGTGCATAGACCAAGAGAATAAATGTCAAATTTGTGTACATAAATTTGTTAAATAAATATAATATGGTCATATTTTTAAGCACGAAAGCAAGTTATAATACGATTAAATTAACTTCTTTTGTGTTTATTGAATGTTTTGAGAGTAATTTTAAAAATTATTTTTAATTATATTTCGATCAAGTGTGATGACAGCAGCGTGTTATTTTTTTTCTAAAAACTACGCCGAATTTTCTTTTGTTAAGTGTTAAAATGGTTAAAATACATATGTGATAACATAGCTTACAAGAATACTTTCTTAAAATCAAAAATCATTTCAAATCTATACCTACGGAAAACATTTACGGACGCATAGAATTATAATGTTATAATATAAGTACGGACGCATATTTCCAATAAATATATAACCATATAAAACTTTTGTTATGCGGTAATTAGCAATAAATGAATTACGCGGAATATTCAAAGGGTTTGAAGAATCTCTTAAACGGCGTCGTTTAACCCGTTTATTATTATTCACAAAATAAATATGAAATTCGGCATTGTTCGCGTAAAAAATGACATTTAATTCAACATGGCGGCGTTAGATCTTGTCTCTCTACTCGATGTCGACCCAATCTCTCCGTCAAATAAGTGGTCGAGAACGATTCGACGCATTATCTGCTTAGTGACTACCAAAACTGTCAAAATATCGATTAGTCGATATTTTGACAGTTAATCTCGACATTTGTCGGTCAAGATCTACTTACAGACTTAGCCTGCTGATTACTTTTCAATAGATATCCGTTAATTTCTTCTCTATGAATTCATCATTTATGTTGTTTTATTTGTGTCCTCTCTGCAGCCCAAACTATAAATCCGATTGACTTCATATTGATATTATATATGTTAAGTCTAAACTTAGAACTGATTAGTTTTCAATAGATATCCGTTAATTTCTTCTCTATGAATTCATCATTTATGTTGTTTTATTTGTGTCCTCTCTGCAGCCCAAACTATAAATCCGATTGACTTCATATTGATATTATATATGTTAAGTCTAAACTTAGAGCTGATTAGTTTTCAATAGATATCCGTTAATTTCTTCTCTATGAATTCATCATTTATGTTGTTTTATTTGTGTCCTCTCTGCAGCCCAAACTATAAATCCGATTAACTTCATATTGATATTATATATGTTAAGTCTAAACTTAGAGCTGATTAGTTTTCAATAGATATCCGTTAATTTCTTCTCTATGAATTCATCATTTATGTTTTTTTATTTGTGTCCTCTCTGCAGCCCAAACTATAAATCCGATTGACTTCATATTGATATTATATATGTTAAGTCTAAACTTAGAGCTGATTAGTTATCAATAGATATCCGTTAATTTCTTCTCTATGATTTTATCTGTCCAAATTTTCCAAATTCTCTCACGGTCTGGAAAATCGAGGTATTTGTAATTTTAATACAATAAAAATACACTCATCAAAAATGCATTCAAGGATTATCAAAATTTAAAGAAAAATATCTACATATGGTCTGCTATATCAATGGAAATTAAATTTCATATTTGTATGTAAAATGTAAGTAAAATAGCTTCTGTATGGGAAAATTGAATTGGGGTGGGGATGTGTGAGTCGATGGGAGGTCAGTTTCTCTCGAAACTAGTCGCGTTTTCCTCAATTCAAGTGGTTATAGCAATTTAATATTATAATAAAATTGAATTGGATTTTTTCCCTGTCGGGAGTCAAATGATATTTTTACTGACAAACTTTTTAAAATGTCGATAGAGTCGAATTCGGGATATTATAGAAGAACCACGGCAAGCCCAGGAACAGGGCTTACGACTTATCATCGGCTGGTTTACGTGATTAATTTATCTGCTTACGCAACGTTCACCAATTATGTCTTCTTATTGAGTTCATTCCTTATTTTCAGGTGAATTCATTCCTTATTTCAGGTGAGAAGATTAATATCGTAAATCTCCAGCATGTGGCAACATGTTATTGGTTAGTTGCCCGAGAAGCAATATTAAATAAATAAATAAATAATACAAATATGAAACGAAAACATGTCAAAAAATATAGAAAAAGATGCACAGAAGTAAAAATATAGGTATTTTCCTTTACAGGTTATATATTGATTCTTTATAATTAAATTTTAATATGTAGTGACTTCGTTCTTAACTGTTTTTTTATTAATTTTGTCTAAATCGACCGCCGTGGCACAGTTGGTAAGCCGTTTGGTTTATGTGCGGGCGTCCTGGGTTCGATTCCCAACAGAGGAGAAAATTATTTAAATGCATCTCTCACGCAAATATAGCTTCTCTGGGCTGGAAACACTGATTAGTTGGAAGAAATTGCCATACGGCAATAAACTCGCCACCGGCGAAAGGTGCAAGGGGTGTTAAATAAACACTCGGTGGTTAATCCACATTGTAGTATAAACAGTGATGATCAAAAGCTATTTTCCCTCTCTACCATACTACAAATGAATGAATATTTGTTTAGTGTTATTATGTATAAAATATGTGAAGAAAATGTCACTTATTAGGATCAGAACCAGAAACCATTGGCTTTAAGTAAGTATAAGTAGCTTAAAAGACGGAAAAGAGACTTTACTCGATTGGATAACTATATTTTTTTCGTGCGCATATATGTATATGTAAATCAGGGGTCGCGAAAGGTTGGATCAAAAATTTAAAACCTTGTTAATCGAATGTTTCTTTTTAATTGCATATACACAAACATTGCAATTAAAAAATATATTCGATTTACATACACATTGGTACAAGTAGGTAAACAAGACAAAAATGAAATAATATTTCTGACGCAGTTCAGGGGTGACATTTGTGAGAAAACGCCGTCACCTCATTTATAAGGACTGTTGTTTTCATTGTTTACAAATTTCTCAATAGATGGCTTTACAAAAAAGGTTTCTTCGTTACTTCATACATGACAATAGTAATTTTTTTTTATTTATTTATATCCAAAAACATAGAGTAGATATAAGATACAAAATAATTAAAGGTATTATAAGCTTATTCATACATAGTAGACATACAAAGTAAATATAAGTTATTTCATTGCAATAAATATAATTTCATTATTTCACCATTGCTTACATAGTTTAAGCTATCCTTTTTGTTTGTATCTTTGTTACTAGCCCCCTCACTAGGCATAGCCTGTGCTAATAATGTTCTATTATTAATAAGGTGATTCAAATATATAGAACTTTTATGTTAGAATAAAAAATGATGACATAAGGAGAGAATGCAAGGATGGGATGGTATGGGAATTGACGATAACAGCTGAAAAAATGAAATCGTGTGATTGAACGAATAATGAGGATAGTTCTATGGTGACCTCTTGTTCTTTGCATATCTGCCTCATGATTTTTTTACAGATTTTCAAGTTTCTGTTTTACACATAAAATAAAAAAAATGTGGACCGCATCCGGTCCGCAGTTCCCGGATTGGTCACTTCTTATATGTACTCATTGTCTATTTACGGTAGTATGTGGGTTTATCCTATTGTATAGGGCCGCATGAAGGGTGGGAGGATATCTGGTATATAAAAGTGACGAGTGGGCGTCGCGACGCAGACGGCGCCAGACGGACCACGGATGCTTGGCTCGATACGGAGACATCGAACGTCATCCCCGCCGCGGCTTTTGACAAACAATAATAACAACGCCAAATGATGTGACTCATCAAGTGAATGATTCATCAAGTAAACGACTCATCAAGGGAATGACTCGTCAAGGAAACGACTCATCGTTAATATTAATCGGCGTAGAAGTTTATCTGTATGCAGGCAACGTTGTTACAAGTTGTTTTTGAACCGAAATCAGCGAATAAATAATTAAATTCGATAGTTAGACATTATTTATTTTATTTTTACTCTTCACTAACCCAACGGGATATAGAAAGGAGTTATTTATTTATCTATTTATCTTTTATCACACCATATTTATAATGACAACAATAAGTAGATTACTGCTGCCCAACTACAAAATCTTGTTCTAGGGCTTACAGTTTACAATTTTTATTGACAATTATATGCAATTATGAACCAGGTGATTGTTCCCGTTCCACACTAAATATGTACACAATCTCAACTTTCTGCTTTCACAATCATTACCTCAACAAACAATATATGATGGGCTCACACTAAACAGATCAACCAGTGCCCCGTTACACCATCGTACTTTTCAACTTTGCGCTTTGCACTTGGCAATTGGTCGGCTTGTTTTCGTTCCACCATTACATTTTTTCGCAAAGTAAAAGTTACAATGTGCAAAGCAAAAAGCAGACGCCTATTGCAAAGCAAATAAGCCGTTTTGTTCCACCATCGCTACTTTTCATAAAAAACTTTGCAAACTTTGCGAATGAATTGAAAAGAATATTTTGACATTTCAAATTTGCCATTCGTCGAGTTGTGAAAGTAGAAGTTGTTTATAATTTTTAAGTAAATTCATTATAAAATGTTGCAGACATTATTGTTGTTAGAAAGGGGTGAGGAAGACGGGGTTGTAAGAAATTATAGAGAAATGATAAATTTCGAAAATATTTTACCCACGCAGTTCCTCGAAAATTTTTGAATAAATAGCACTCAGTGTGAATATGTCTTGAGTAAGTACACAATATATTCTTATTTCTTTAGGTAATTTAAACTATGTTTATGTGATTATTTTGTCCACTTTTTAAGTTTATATGATTATTTTACTACTAATCTATATTCTAAGGTACAGAACAGCACTAAGAGAAGCAAAGGATTGTCTCCTCAACAGCAAATAATTCAGTGAAGCACCTGCTGTTTCACTGTATTAGTGATAGTGTCACTAAATGCTCCAAAAATAACTCCTTTCTTTTCTTTAATTATCTCCAACACGGCTATTTTTAACTTAAAATTGTCTTTCCGGCTCATTTTCTAACAACAACGAAATCACAGAACATACAAGAACGAACGGTGTCAAATGATCGTTTACGCTACGCGCGAAACACTCGGTACTACTAAGTTATCACTAGGTGTCGCTAGCGTCAATTGAAAAGACTGCAAAAATGTTTGGCGACGCCGCAAAGTGACCATCAGAGCCATAGTTATGAATTCACAAATATTAAGGTTATTTATTTATTGTAGATTATCAACAAGTATCATGCTGAGATTGTATTCTGAAAGTTTCATCAATATGTATATACAGACTGATTCGATTCTTTTAAATTTTGCAATGTTGTATACCTAATACTCACTTGGATCCCATTAGATTTTGAAAGATATCAGAATAGTGCTTCTCAATTTTTTTGAACTGTAAATATTTCAAAGTGACCCCAAGCTCGGGAAACTCGAAATTTGTTATTTTAATTTTCAAATTGACAAAAAGACATCACTTTCATAAAATGGAAATGTTGCATTATCAAGTTCATATTAAAATGACTCGTGACTCAGAAAATTTGTTTTTTTTTTTTTGTAATATATTATGGTCTTATCACTTTTCAATAAAAAACTTATTTATAAAAAAAAACAATACCAAATTTATAACCGATATAACAGATAAACTAAGGAAAACGGAATTATTATAAAAACAATACGATAAAAATCACGCACAAAATTTAAGGAATTCGTTAAAAAAAAACAAATTTTAAACGAAATTTCAGCTTATATACCTACACATATAAAAATATTATAATAAGGTAGGTATCATATAAAACATACAAGTTAAGTTGTTAAATTAGGTATTTATCAAAGACTCAGTATCCCACATTCTGATGTATTCAATGCTAGTAATAACTGCTACAAAAACTCCACATAATATACATAGATGCATAGCGGCGTAAACTTGTGTAGGTATTGTTAATGTTTTTAATTTTATTTTTATCTTATATCATAGTAGTAACAAATTTAATCCTTCTCACATCCTTTTTCCTTCCCATTCCTTCCCGTCACACATAAGGATACATTAACTTTTGACTACGTTTACTTTTAATTTTTGTTTTAATCTGTAGACAAGAATAATTGATCTGTTTCAGTTTTAACTGTATTTGTCGCTTAAATATATTTATAAATAAGAATCACGCAATAACAATTTGTCATATTCTGAGTTGCGTTCACAATGAACGCTGAGTACACATAGTGACGCTCTAAGCCGTTCATAATGACCGGAAACAAACGCTTGAAAGACACTCTGTGGCGTTCAGTTTGAACGTCGAGTGTACGCACCAAACGCTCGGTAAAATTATCGGTGAAACACGCTCTGACAGTTATAGTTCCATAGACAATTCGTCTCGTAAAGTGAATGAACTTTCTGTTAATGTCATAAATTTAGTTTTTGTTTCAAGTAAAAACCTTTAGCAGAGTGTTTAAAAATAGTTTATTGGGATTTAGGGGTCTGGTTTTGTTGCACCGCTGAATTTCACCCCTCTGTCTTATACTATATTTAAATGTTTATACATTTGTTTGATGTTGTCTTTTCAAGCATACAATAATATGTACATGGGTTAATCAACCGTAATACAAATCGCATCCCTTTATAGGGATGCCCGCAAACGATGAGGTTAAGTCCTCAACGGAAACGAGGAAAATTTTGAACGCTGCCATTAAGCCATCTGATGTTGGTGCCCGTGTCACAAGTGTGCGCACAATAAGAGGACATGGCGTCGTTATCAACACAGCCACTGCAGAAGACTCCATCAAGTTGCTGAATGCCCCAGCAATCAAATCTTCGACGACCTTGACTGCACGGCTTGCTGCAAAGAGACAACCTCGTGTGAGGTTCAGTCACGTGCCACGGGACTTGTCGAATGACGATTTTCTGGAGATAGTGGCAGAAAACACTAAAGATCATGCCATTAAAACTGCCATCTTCAGTCATTTATCAGGACCTATGGTCGGCCCGACGTGCGATAGAGTCTTTTCAGTGCCTGCCGCCGTTCGCCACAGCCTAATCAATCTAGGGAAAGTGTATGTAGACTGGAATGTCTGTCATATAACGGACTTCCTACCAGTTAGTGTTTGTGGCCGTTGTCGGATGTACGGCCATGGTTCGAAAACCTGCAAGGAGCCTACTAGATGCTCTCACTGTGCTTCAACTGATCACGTATATGATTCTTGTCCAGATAGAGCAAATCCACCAACATGCACTGTATGTAAAATATTTAACAAACCAGCAGCTCATCGATCCGGTACCAATGACTGTCCAGCCTATCAAGCAACAGTCAGCAGAGCCTTGCTCAATATTGACTATGGCGTTTGATGTTTCATTTAGTTTTGGCCAACTTAATCTTGGCCGTGGTCAATCAGCTTCAGCTGAACTTAGTCAGTCTGCTCACCGCATGAACATTGATATTTGTTTAATTCAAGAGCCATACTCGCGAGATGGAGTTGTGTCATTCGGACCAGGTGTTCGAGTTGCTATGGCCTCGAGCTGTACAATAACAAATCCTCCAATGAGTTGTATAGCTTTTTACAATCCCAACATCAATTTTATATGCCTGGATCACTTATCTTCTAGTCATTTGGTTGTAGTCGAGATTTCCTCTCCAAATGATTCTTTTTACATAATTTCCGCATATTTTCAGTATAGTGAATCCGTATTCCGCTTTTTGGATCAATTAGATGTTATACTGGGTCAACTTGGTAACGCATCATTGATTATTGGAGGTGATTTTAATGCCGAATCTATACTATGGTGTAATTCTACCACTTTCGGATCCCGAAAATTCACCAGAGGTGTAAACTGCGAAGATTTTATCTCTCGCCACAACTTAACTGTGCTGAACAATCCATTCAGTGCACCCACCTTCTCCAATCATATGGGTTCAAGTCATATAGATGTCACCTTAGCTACAGCTCAGATTAGCCCTAGAGTAAGGAATTGGACTGTGGACGAGGATGCCTCGTGCAGTGACCACAACCTTATCTTGTTTCAAATCATCTCAAATGTACCCTCAATTCCTTTAGCGAAACCCCTTCCAAGAAGATTTCGAACTAGATGTGACAGGTGGCGTTGGTCTGACTTTGACCGGGACTTTGAATGCTCAATGGATCGCTTATCGTGCAGATCTTATTCTACTATGGATATGGCCTCATTCATAACGCAAAACATAATTAATAGTGCCGAGAAGGCGATCGGTAGAACTTCTCCTAGTCATGTGTCTCCTAATGAATGGTGGCATCCTGGCTTAGACATCTTAAAACGGTCTTCGACCCGTGCTCACCGCGCCTTGAGAGTGGCTCGTCGTCGAGGAGGTTCAATTGACTTTATAACCGTACTTCAACGTGAGTACAGACGCTCCAATAATATTTACAAACGTGAAATTGTTCGTGCCAAGTCTGAAGCATGGCGCCGCTTGGTTTCTGAGGTTTCAACCTCTGATCCTTGGGGTGCTGTTTTTAGATTTGCCTCGATGACAAAAGATCCAAATGCGTCAGTCTCGTGTATCCGTGATCCACGAACTGGGATTCTCACCAAAGACTCTGATTCGACGACGAGTACGCTACTCGACATACTTATTGCTTCTGATGACATTTCATCTGATACTTCCCTTCATTCTCAAATCCGTAACCACCAATCCAATATCCCACAAACTTCCATATCGACCCTAACCAACTTTGATGAACTTGATTTTATCATTAAAAATCTTAGTCAAAACAAATCGCCTGGAATTGACCGCATTGACGCAGCTCTTATACAAAGGTGCTGGCATATAGCTCGCTGCGAAATAACGACATTATACAACAATTGCTTGCAAGAAGGCTACTTTCCGGATTGTTGGAAAACTGGATTGATGACAGTTATTCCCAAGCGTAGCGATCTAGATCCTTCTGACCCAAAATCTTATAGACCTATTACTTTACTACCTATATTGGGTAAGGTCTTAGAAAAACTTATTTGTCGACGCTTAGAAGTTCATCTTTCTAGTACGCACCCTCTGTCCGATCGTCAGTTCGGTTTCCGCGCTGGGAAATCAACGGTTGATGCTATCCTGGCTATTTCAGATTTTGTCAACACTACAGACGGTAAATATGTGATATCAATATCCCTTGATATTGCGGGAGCATTTGACAATGCCTGGTGGCCTTTAATCCTCAAAAAACTCAGAGACCGAAAGGTTCCCTGTAATATATACAAAATTGTGAAGAGTTATTTTACCAACAGGCATGTGGCCATGCCCGGGGGACGAGTATTGCACAGGCGATCTATCAGCATCGGGTGCCCTCAGGGTTCTGTTCTGGGTCCACTATTATGGAACATTTTGTTTGACGATCTTCTCTCACTTTCAACTCCTACGGGCTGCAGCATTTTGGCATATGCCGACGATGCCACAATCCTTATTCGAGGTGACTCACGAGCACTTATTGAGCGTTCAGCCACTCAGATACTCTCTACTGTTGCAGACTGGGGTGTAAGCCACAGACTCAATTTCGCACCCAAAAAAACTTATGGTTTAGTGTTAAAAGGCATAATGAAAAGTCCTCCTTTCATAAAATTTCTAAATACGCGTGTAATATTTAAGGACAGAGTTAGAGTGTTAGGTGTTACACTCGATAGAGGCTTAACCTTTCAATACCATGTTCGTGCCATATCCGATAATGCTAAAGCAGCCTTCCAAAAGATTTCACGCCTAGCTCGAGTTAGTTGGGGCCTTAAATATCCAGTAGCAAAACTGTTTTACAATGCTACCTTCCTGGGGATTATGTGTTACGCCGCCCCTTGTTGGGCTCACCGTTGTGAAACCCAATACATCAGACGTCTGCTGCTTTCTGGACAGCGCTTCGCCCTTCTGGCTTTAGCTAAGGCTTACAGAACCTGCGCAACTGACACACTTCCTGTTCTTACAGGTGTGGCTCCTCTTGATCTAGAAACACAACGACGAGCTTCAATATACAACCTGTATAGGGGTCGAAGCTCAATTTTGGGTGGAGTATCTCTCACACCCGTGAATTTACCCACCTTTCGTGGAGTGATTGAAAACTTAACTCAAAATTCACTTCTAGACGCTTGGCAAAATCGCTGGTCGTCTTCTTCCGTGGGCAGACTGACATTCTTATTTCTTCCTGATGTGAGGACCCGTATTTCATCATCTTGGATTATTCCTGATTATTGGACAACGCAATTCCTAACTGGACACGGCAGTTTCAAAAGTTACCTTTTTCGTTTTCACTTATCCGATTCCTCCTCATGTCAGGTTTGTGGTAACTCTGATCAGACTTCTGAGCATATCCTATGGGAATGCACTAACTTCTCCGTGTCAACATTCCGACGAGAACTCTACAACGATGTTCGAGGGAATTCCTTTGGCCCCATTGGACATGCGGACCTTGTAGCCACGAAGAGCAACTTCAGAGCATTCAAGACTTTTTGTCAAAAATACGGTGAACTAATATCTTCACTTTCAGTGCACAACGGACCTACTGCTCCCTTATAATCTGCTCTCTTTGGCACTCTAAGTGCAGTGTCTGCAAGGTTTAAGAGTTCTCCGGACTCTTCTTACGTTCTTATGTGTTCTTTCAGAGTTTTGCAAGGGGCCGTTTTTAGTCCCCATAAGCAGAACGGGTGGTGGTGGGGGAAGAACATCCCTTTATAGGCAGGTATTATTAGTATAATGAGTACGATTTTACGCACCTTCTTAAATACATCATAATATGTACATCATATATTTTTTTTTTTTTTTTATTTTATTTGAAAAAATGGGCAACGTACAATAATATTTTTTTAAACAAATATAACATAAGTAATTGTAAGCAACATAAGTAATTGTAACTTAATCAGCCCACCTTTGATTTCATGGTGCATTGTACTCACTACTGGTAAAAAAAAAAAATATTATTCCTGTCTAACGTGGCTCCTGAAAAGAGTCCTGGACATACAGAATATGTCCACGGACCTGATCTTTTCCAAATTATTATACGTGGTAAGGCATCGGTACAATGGCGAATTTTGAGCGGCATTAGTGTTTTTTTTGTCTAAAAAGAACGTTGAGGTGTGTCTTGTTCGTCTGTTTGGTATGTTGAAGTTAATAATTTTCAGAAGGTCTGTACAGTCAATATTGAAGTTTATTATGTCATAAAGGTACATTAAGTCTGAGGTCCTTCGTCTTGTCTGTAAAGTCTGCAATTCATGTTTGTAGTTATTACCAAATTTGTACTTCATATGTTTCAAAAATATTTGTTGTATTCGTTCTATATTGTTAATATAAATATTATATTGTGGATTCCAGATGACTGATGCATGTTCCAATTGACTTCTAACAATTGTGTTATATAGTAAGATAAATGTTTTCACTTGTGTGAATGGTTTGCATACTCTCATCAGGAATCCCAACATTTTATAAGCTTTCAGTGTAATTGTGTCAATGTGTTTGTCAAATAAAAGTCATTATATATGTATATAATGACTTACCACACTCCATTATATATGTATATAATGGAGTGTGGTAAGCTTTACCAACATAGCATTGGAAAAAGCCATAAGGAATTCGGGAATTTAATTAAATGGGACCATATACACAAAATCAGTCCAAATGTTGGCATACGCTGATGATATCGATATTATTGCAAGATCAGAATCATCCCTACGAGAAGCATTTTCAGTTCTAAAGTCATCAGCTAGAAGGATGGGTCTCCGAATCAATGAGGCAAAGACTAAGTACATGCCAGTCACAATGATACCCGGCACCAGCCAATCCTCAATAACTATCGGTAATTACACATTTGAAACAGTGGAGCAATTTACATACCTCGGTTCCATCGTTAATAACGAGAATGATATAAGTACTGAGATTGGGAAGAGGATTCTTGCATCTAACCGGAGTTGCTTTGGTCTCATTGGACAATTGAAATCACGCCTATTGTCCAGAAAAACTAAAGCCACTAATTAGACCAGTCTTAACATATGCCTCGGAGACTTGGACATTAACAAAGCACGATGAAAACAGATTTGACGCCTTTGAAAGAAAAATCTTACGCAGAATATATGGACCAATTAATGATAGTCAAAAATGGCGTAAGAGATACAACACTGAGCTCTATGATCTTTACCAGGACATCAGCGTGGTCAAGTTTATTAAGATTAGCAGACTACGCTGGCTGGGTCATGTACACCGTATGGATGATCTGGAGCTCCCAAAAAGGGTGTTGACTAACAACCCAACCGGTAGAAGAAGCGTAGGGAGACCTAAGCTACGATGGTTGGACGGCGTTGTAGCGGATTGTCGGGCTATGGGGCAGCAGAACTAGAAAGTGGCAGCCAACAATAGAGCAGTTTGGAAAAGATTCTTGGAAGCAGCTAGGACCCATCAAGGGTTGTAACGCTGAGGATGATGATGATGATGAGTACGATTTTACGCAACTTCTTAAATACATCATAATATGTACATCATATATAATGGAGTGTGGTAATGTGGTTAGCAAAGTAAATTATTGCTCTGTAAAAAAATAAATTTATTCTTAATAATTATAAAGTAAAATAAAAGTAAAGTAAAAGTATAATTATATAAGATATAATTTTACCTGTAAAAAGAGAAACGACATGAAATGCTTTTAGTTCCTCCTTTTTAGTATCTTAACTGTCACTTTAAAACAAATATAAAACTAAAACTTAAATATAGAACAAATTCAAATAAAAATGAAATAAGTAGGTATTTATAGGTGACATCTATGTAATTACTTGTTTTACATATATTTATACGCACTATTTTAAATGCATCATATTACATTATGTTCAATATATATTTATCTATCTTAAAGACATTTATATTTGTTAAATATATATTTTTACTTACTTTCTTAAATAGGTTTTCTGTTTAATATAAAGGTAGGAAAATTCGCACTTCATTAGTTTTATCATATTTAATTTATAAGAGAGACACCAACAGAACACTGTACAACACAAACAAAGAAATCATGAAACAAAAACATAGAATCTCCAGTGCTCCAATAACAGGTATCTCCCGCATGTAAAAAGTGTGTAAAAATATATATTTAAAATATTATGTTAAATACATATTTTTACACACATTTTTAAATACATATTTTGTAAAATATATTCTTTACACGCTTTCTTAAATACATCATATGTTAAATAAATATTTTACACACTTTTTTAAATACATCTTTTGTAAAATGTATTCTTAACACGCTTTCTTAAATACATCATATGTTCAATATATATTTATACACACTTTCATACATCAT
The DNA here is from genome assembly GCA_963576475.1 of Molanna angustata. NCBI lineage: Eukaryota > Metazoa > Arthropoda > Insecta > Trichoptera > Molannidae > Molanna > Molanna angustata. The sequence continues at coordinate 15,160,590 of OY754989.1, forward strand.
ATTTTTTTTAAAAAGAATGAATATGTCCTTGAAACTAAGCATAAATGTTTGTACTATAGGTGAACGAAATTGGTCGTGGCATTATTCGAATTCGCATTAATTGGATTACTAACCCAGCGAGCTAACCGCTCTGCCACCTAATACATCATATGTTAATTATATATTTTTACGCACTTTCTAAAATACACAAGTACGCAAGTGAAACCTGGACATGGCAAAAGTCACACTAAAGCAGAATAAATGCTGTTGAAATGAGAACGTTAAGAAGAATTTGTAATAGAACGATGTATGACAGGGTCAGAAATGAGGACATAAGGAAAGAATGAAGGATGAAGAAAGATGTCATTACTAGAATGAAAGTGAACACATGAGATGGTTCGGCCACATGGGGAGAATGAATAAGGTCGGGGCCGCCCAAGGAAGGGATGGCACGTCCATGTGAACGACATTCTCAAAGAAGAAAATGTATAATATGAGACGTTGCATGAATGTGGACGAGACGTGAGATGCGTGCCAGGATAGAAAAATGTGGCGTTCGGTTCTCTCTGCCTACCCCACGAGGGATATGGCTTGATGGCATATATGTATGTTTGATATATTATATTTTTAAGTACTTTCTCAAAGACATGTTGTGTTAGTAATTAAATTATATGTTAGTGTGAATTATTATTACGAAATATTATATGAAATGAATCAAGCTGAAAAGATTTACAATGCATTGTCATCGTAAATACACAAATTCTAAAAGAACCAGAGCTCTATCTGGTCGGGAATTTAGTTTATAATCGATTGCAAAATTCCAGTGCAGACAGAGAAACAATTAAAGTTAAGGAAATGGATGTAAAAATAATACTTTGCATTGTTTAATTTATTGTTTAATACTTTTTTCTTACCCTGTCTTATACCACATATTCGTCTGCGAGAAATAATGCTTTTACTCATGAAGGTGTTTTATTTGTGACCGCATGTTAAGTATGATCAATTTTTTGGTAGTTATTTCTCCTGTCATTGCAATATGTATATCATATATGTTATGAGTATTGCATAATATCAGGAGATGTTGAGAAGTATAGAGACGTAGCGTCGGTTTGTACATCTTTTCAATACATTTTGCAATCACTATGGATAAAGTAACACATTTTCAATTACCTACATCAATTTATTTTCAATTTATGGACACTTCCTTGCGCGATTTGTGAGTTTATTGCAGAATGTCAAAGGACTACTATGGCACGGCAGTCAGTATTTTATTTTTATTTACAATAATTAACGGAGCTTTCTGTAATTTTATTTACGTGGCTGTATATAGGCCGGCCACGCTTGACTTTAGTATGGCGTCATCAAAAAACTATGCGACCCGTCGTAAGTCGTATGTTGGCACATGTAATTTAGATGCCAATACGGTGACCATCATTTTGTTTACAATGGACCCAATTTTTTTATTTAACTTTGATCATCTTTCCATTTTCACTTAGTACATCATTTAAGACAATAAAGAATGTAATTATTAATTCTTACCTTACTTAACATGTCTGCGTAAGGGCAGCTATAAGAAATTGGGTCCATTCTACGATTCCGAAGTAGTAATATTAGCAAACTAGGCTGTTCGAAATTACCAATTAATTTGTCAACAAACCAAGTTGGAAAAAAATCGGCGTTCATATTATCATAGTAATCTAATGCCTGTGATTTTGAAGAAAATATTAAGGTAGAATTCGGAATGAATCCATTTTTATTTCCAGCACTCAAAACAATGAACCTAAAATTTAAATGAACTTTATTTTTTATAATTCTTAGTATTTTTCATGATTTTAAGGGCGGAGTGTTCAATAAACATCAAATTAAAAATATAGTTAAAATACGTTGATTTCATAAATATTTCACAATTGCGTCGTTTAACGAAATAAGATTTCGATAAATCAACTTGAAGCATTTCACAATTTTATGAAATCAAAAGTATTTTAACTACCTACATATACTTTTACTCTATTTTTTGCTCAAAAAACTCAGCCTAAGATAGACTTTGAACTGATCATTCACCTTTTACCCTCTCCATACGGCTTTTTCTTAATGCTGCGAATATCATCGTTATGCCAACTCTTTTTAGCAGACCCTCTAGCGAAAATCCACGTTTCATCTAAAAATACTGGGTCGTATAGCTGACTTATTTTATTTTCAAAATATGTCCGCAAGAAACATGCTCTACTTGCGTACATATGGTCTAATTCAAAAAGACCTTTCCTAGGATCATCAATTTTAGAGTTTTCTTAAGCTCTCTTTTCGAAAATCGAAAATTTCTGCCTGACGTAATTCGTTTTCGAGCGATTTCAAAGTGACAGGTATTACTAAAAACATATAAATATTGCATCATTATTTTGAGTTATTGAAATTCTCACAATAGGTACTTGAAAAACCGATGATGGACAAATATTGATAGAATGAAAAGAATAGTAAGGGTATATATTATATGTATACTAATAAATATATTCATAATCAATTTTATTTTTATAGATGTTCAACTTACATTTTGAATGCATTTCATATATTTTTCTTTTGACTGCATCTTTTGTAAAATTGTCAACGTCGTCAGATTTTTTTTTTATAATTCTACGTTTTTTTTTGTGTTTCTAATAGAGGTGTATTTATACTCATTCTCTTTTTTATCATGGACACTTTATATTCGGTGATACCACATGCTTCTGCAGTTCTCTAAAGAGTATAATTTTATTCAATAACTGTACATATTAATTTATTTATTTAATACAATACACGGCATAAGCCATTTACGTGTAACATAGAACATTTTTTTTTAAATTAACAACATTATATATTAAAAAGGAAAAAAAATAGAATTAATAAGAAATCACATTTAAAAATTAAACAATACTGGTCGAATAAATAAAAAAAAATACAGAAACAACAATAAATTGACAACACAAGTTTTTACATAGAGAAATAAACACATGCATTAATTATAACATATTGTGTAATATTAATAGGATAATTACAAAAAACAAAGTATAAAGAAAAGAAAGAAAACTGCAAGGTTAGCTATTGAATTTGAATTTTAGAAAGACCTATAAATAATTTTTTTGAATACCGGCAGGCTATCTCCGAAAATATCTGCATCAACACACAGCTCATTTCCCAGCCTATGCAATCTCGGTATTGGAGAGTTAAATATATAGTTAGTGGAAGCGGCTCCCTCATGGAAAAGCACAGCTTGTCTATTCCGTCTATTTGGAACATGAAAGTTGATTGCACTTACAAGCTCAATGCAGTCCGTTGCTCCGTTCACTAACTTGTGCAAAAATGAGACGTCCAATAACCTACGTCGATCGGCCAACGAATGTAAATGAAAGCCACGCATCAATTCGGGATAGTCAATATTTTCTATGGAACGACCTAATTTATAATTTAAAAAGCGCAAGAACTTGCGCTGCACTCGTTCAATCGCTATGAAGTGAATAGCATAATAAGGTGACCATATTACTGTGTTGTACTCAAGTTGAGGTCTAACCAGTGATACATAAAGCGATCTGAACGACTGCAAACTTCGAAGGTCTGTTCCCAGACGCAATAAAAAGCCTAGGGTCCTCATCGCCTTTCCTACTATCTCTTCAATATGCATATATTTTAATATTTGCACATTATTTTACGTACCTTACATGGTTTCGTAATCATTACAATAAGAATATTATAGAAATTTTGACAAAATATTTAATAAATAATAAAATATCAATGACAAATAAATGGTTGTGGTGTGTATGAAACAAATTTCATACATTCTATTTGTTAAAATAATGTTTTTGTTGTTTAAAAATACGCACTAGGACAAATTGTCACCCTATAGACGAAGAATTGAAATATTTCATTAAAACGTCATTAAAACTGCACTATACCTGAATCAATGATGTTAATGGTAAGCATGGACCATCATTATCTCTTTCCTTCTGAAAATATCGAAGGACATTCATCACAATTTGTTGGGATTGCCGTTTTAATGATTTATATTTCAAGGACGCCATTGCTTCAATTCTCAACCGCTAACTTTGACAGCGGATGTATAATGTGACAAGTCGAAAAAAATAGCGAGCAAACGGGCCAAGTTATTTTATCTTTGTATTGTTAAAAAATGATATAGCATTAACAATGATATCATTTTAACGTTAGAATAATATTTTTTCAAAATAATAATATATTAATATTGTTTATTTCATTATTTTTGATCAGATTATGAATTGACTCAAATTGATTTTTTTCGAGTGGTATCATCGAAATAAGTGTATGATTTATAAAAGACGTACGTTTCAACATTTTATATGGGAGTTTGGTTTTTTCACTGCGACTTACTTTCATCTTCCGTCTTTGTTTTTTTATATACAGAGAATAAGAAATAGATACATTAAAAGCAGAAGTATTTTTGTTCGATCGACATATTTTTGCGATGAGTCATACCAAAGTCAAGATTGGCCCACCTATATAATTAGTGTGTAAATATCATTATCTATGACTTCCTATAGATAATTTCAATTTTATCAGATAAAGGGCGGTACTCGATCATATTGCAAAGCATTTTTTTATTTACCAAACTATATAACATATTACCTAGCTTCCGATAGCTTCTGTCGGATACTTTTATCGTAAATGTGTATTAATTATTCTATTCCATATCATAAAACAGCATTTTCCAAGTATGTAATATTTTGAATATTTTTTATAATGGCATATACGCACCGTCACCTCATTTATAAGGACTGTTGCTTTAATTGTTTACAAATAAACCAATTATTTCTCAATAGATGGCGTTACAAAAAGGTTTCTTCGTAGATGGCAATATTAATAATGTCTTATTTTCAGGTGAATTGTTACACATTATTCAAATATTACATTGATAATATTACATTGATCAGGTAACTCAATAAGAAGGCATAATCGGTGAACGTTGCGCAAGCGCATAAAGTGATCACGTAAACCAGCCGATGACGGTTCGTAAGCCCTGTAGGAGCCTTTAGTTCCTGGTTCTTGTACTGCTTGTGTTAAAAGTAACCTAAGGAAATTTAGATTTGATTCAGACTTTTTGAAATCTTTAAGATTAAAATTGATTTACTTTATATATATTTTTTTGTTTTAAACACCTTAAATGGGGGGGGGGGGGTTAAATTAATAAATTGAATATTTTATCGTTGCTTTACAAATTTTTTAAAAGTTCTATATATTTTAATCAAATAGACCATTGACTGGAAAATGACCAGTAGGTACCAGGGGCGAGCCTTAAACCTTCGTAATAGGCAAACCCTGAAAGAAAATGGGGGAAATATCGAAAATTTAATGTTTTCTTAGCATTGTTGTTCATTTTAGTGGCCATAAAAAATATTTTTAAAATCACATTCCAAAATAATATTTACATTTGTGGCCCTATAAAGCATCGTATCTACATACGGATTTTTTTTTATTTAATCTTGTAATTTTTTGTTAAAAAAAATCTCATTTTTTAAATAGGTACATTCTTTTTTTACAATTTATATTTTTTTAATTTGAGGTTTTTTTATCATTTTTAATTTTTTTTACAGAGCAATTACTTTGTTATATAAACTTAAATTGCTGTTGTATATGTTTTGAAAAACAAAAAAAATGTTATAAAAATATTTTTTTTGTGTGTGTGCATATTTTAAGGTACGAAAGGAGGGATTGGAAGTATCGCCTGTCGGCCGAGGGAGGACCTGAGTGGCAACCTTAAATTGCATAAATTACGTTGGTACGTCTGCGCGTTGAAAATGCGCAGGTGTACCAACATAATTTTTGCACCGGCACTGGCCAAAGATAAAAGATCGATCATTCGTACTGTTTCCACCGATGTAACCAGTAGCTATATTTTCGCAGTGTGAATTTATATTTTATTTAATAAATCTTCGAATCAAATGTAAGTTTTTTATTTTATTTGATAATTATTTGATCTTGCTAAGTAAATTAAAAGTAATGATTCACAGTACAACTTGGTTGATTACATTGGATATGTGAGCGCTGCCTGACATGGGCACGCAAAATTGATATCATTCTGTGATATAAATAAATTGTAATCACGGTAAATATACTCAGCATCCGACAGCAATATCCATACCCAAAGTTGCAATAAAATAGATTTTGAATTTCTTAACATAATATTCATAGGCAAACCAAGATTTTCGGCTTCTATATCAATTCCGCTACTGACCAGTACAATGAAAGGTTCATCGTTTATACATATATACATATCCAAATTTCTATTCGTCCCAAACCATGGTTCCACGACAAGGGCATGGCCAAACGAGACGTGTCAAATATTTGTCGCATAATACTAGGACACTGCCTTATTAACAGTCACTTGTACAAGATACATGTAAAGGATTCTTCTTCGTATGCTTGTGGAGAGGAAATCGAGACCCTAGACTCTGGACCATGTATTTTTTGAATGCCCAATTCACACTGAATATGATTTGTACTATATACTTAATACTCCACTACCAATCAATATTTCACATCTTCTATCATTAAATTCTTTACGTATATGTATATTTATTTACACATAGCAAAATTTCTTCGCCTTTATGGATTCAATCTGTAATGCAATAACCTCAAGTTTAAAAATAATTTAATATCATTTTTTTTACTGGTAGAAATCATCCTAATGATTGGGTCGGATGCGATATAAGCTAATAAAAAAAATTTGTTCATTATTATTGTCGCTCGCATTTCTATGAATGGGGCCGATTACAGTCCCCATATGCAGAATAGATGGTGGTCGGAGTAGCGAAATCCGCTTAGCCACCGTCTCAAAAAATATTATTGATTTTTAGCCTTTACACTTCAATGGTTTGTACGAAATATAAGAGATCGATCCTCAGCGAAGTCTATTTTTTTGTTAAGATTCACGTCAATATGTTTTACAAGCGTGTTAAGATTGTCAGGTGCGTGAATAGTTAGTTTAAGAGGGCACCACGAGCTAGATTATGAGCGATTTATTTATTTATTTATTTATTTATTAATTAATTAATTAATTAATTTATTTATTTATTTATTTATTTATTTATTTATTTATTTATTTATTTATTAATTAATTTATTTATTTATTTATTTATTTATTTATTTATTTATTTATTTATTTATTTATTTATTTATTTATTTATTTATTTATTTATTTATTTATTTATTTATTTATTTATTTATTTATTTATTTATTTATTTATTTATTTATTTATTTATTTATTTATTTATTTATTTATTTATTTATTTATTTATTTATTTATTTATTTATTTATTTATTTATTTATTTATTTATTTATTTATTTATTTATTTATTTATTTATTTATTTATTTATTAATTTATTAATTTTTCAATATACATTCAGATAAAAATATAGATTCAGATAAAAATATAGATTCAGATAAAAACGTTGATTCAGATAAAAATCGACAAAAAAGAATTAGGGAATAATAATTAGACACCTTATCGACAGTACAAAATAAAAATAACAATTATAATGCTGCAAACATAATTAACAAAATTTTAACCATCTGAAAGAAAAAATTTTAAAATTAGCCAAATTAACATGATTAAAAGATAAAATTAGCCAAATTAACATGATTAAAAGATAAAATTAGCCAAATTAACATGATTAAAAGAAAAAAAAATACACAAAGAAATAAATCTGTTCTATATTATTTACATTTTCTTATTTAACTTTGTGGCACATTTCAAACTATTTTCCAACTGTCGATTTGTTCAGGAGAACTTTGTTCTCTTAACATATCGACAATGTATCAAGCCAGAATACGCGAGAATTGTATGGAGAGGTCTACTTTTTTCACGGCTTTTCCAACTTTGAAGTCCAAAAACACCAACTTAGAGGCTTCGCAGCATATATGTTCCATACACGGATTTACTCAGAATTCGGAGTAGAACATTTCGTGTGTCTGTGTGTGTGTGTGTGTCTGTGTGTGTGTGTGTGTGTCTGTGTGTGTGTGTGTGTGTGTGTGTGTGTGTGTGTGTGTGTGTGTATGTCTGTGTGTGTGTGTCCGTCCCCCCCTTATAACTTTTGATCCGCTCAATTTACAGAGCGTAAAATTTCAGAATATATAAACAGTTACAGGCCTACAAAACTTTTATACTCGTAATTTTGAATTTTTGTTTCAGTCAGGGGTTATCAACTTTTAAATTTTTATTTTATTTTTCCCTATATCTCAGAAACCATAAAAGTTAGAACGCTGAAAATTGGTATAAACATAGACAAATACAAAATCTCAAATTAGTTTTTTCAAAAAAATTCCAGGGTTTCTCAAACATTTTTTATTAAGAAAAGTATTTTTTTTATGATAAATTTATGAGTTTAACTGCCTATATTTCCATTTTTTTTTTTTAAATATCGAAAAAAGCCGAAACACCCCAACTAGATAATTTAATTTTATATAAAAAATATTAACATTGTAGCAGTACATCTCAAATTTTTTTTAACAATTTTTATAAAAATTGAATTTAGTGACGACATCGCTTCATACAATTTGTATGGTAGTCACCTATACACAATATCAAAGAAGACTTAATAGTTTGATACTTCATCTCTAAACATACAATATACATATACCATCATGCTGTTTTCATATTCCGGGTAGGAAAAAAAGACTGACCTCCATACTATCCTATCTTGACTACCTAGGTACATGTGTTGTATAGAAAACTAAATATCATAAAATAATAAATAATTTGTATTTATGGGTTTGGTACTTATTCTTCAACTATACATACTATCGCTGTCGACAGTTGGATCTCATGTGTTACATGCAACTAGTAAAATAAAAGTCTAGATAGCAACGTCAAAAAACAATTCATTTTTTAAAAGCTGTTTTTTTTATATATATTTTTTTTCTTTATTGAATATGAAAAAGATATGGCACCTGGGATTGGTTGCATTTTCCAGTTCTCATCCTCTTTCCGTAGATGAAAATTGCAGATTTACATTTATTTATTGAACTCTTTGTATATAATATAAACAAATATAGGTAATGCATATTGGTGGGCTTATTGCCACGAGAAAATTCCTTCCAACCAACCAGATTTTAGTATCATTTGCATCTTTGTAAGTCCTTTTTATGCTCTTATACCATCCATCTGATTATAATACAACTTGGTGATTTATTCAGCGCACATCCGGGAAGATTTCTGAAAAAAAATCTTAACACATTTTGTATGGTGCAGTGGTTATTTTGCATGCCAAAAACACCAACTTAGAGGCTTCGTAGCATATTATGTTCTACATATATGTATCGATGAAATCTGAATTTGAAATAGAACATTGTGTGTGTCTGTTCCCCCCTCCTTATAACTTCTGCTCCACTCAATGCACACAGCCTAAAATCAAAAAAAAAATATTTTTTGAAATTTTACTGAAAACATGATGCACTGAAAAAAATTGTGACCACCAAACTGGCTACCTGCGTTTTTAGCCAAACCTTTGTTATCAGTAATAAAAGTTAGTCTATTTATGACTGTGCTGTTTGGTTAAGCGCACAAAATATTTAGTAGCACAAAACGAATTGTTTTGTAGTCACTATAGTTCGGTTAATTTTATCATACATTTTTTTCGGTGTAAAACCGCCTAATGCACTATGAAGTTACGTGTTAGTAAGGGTAACTATCGCGTGCATAAAAAAAGGTATATGCGTGATTTAAATAATCGAAAAACCCAAAATTCGTTTTTTTTTGCATTTTAAGAACAAACCTTACTTGAAATGTTAAATCTTTTACGGTCATTCACTTTGATTTTATGCACTCTTCATGCATACCTAGATTAGATTTATTTCTTTACGACTAACAGTTATGGAGTAATTTTAAAAATAATGCTGTGAAAAAGGATATTTTTAATAGTTCTTTAGGGGAATTTAAAATGAATTTTAAAATTGTGTAATTTAAAATTCACTAGAAAAATGTTGAAAACACTAATGTTATTTTTTTTTTAGAAACACACTGTTCATCATATTTGAGGAATTTGATTTGAAATTGGGGTGTTTAGGTTTATATGCCCCCTTAACACCGCCTGCATATATTATGACGGCACATTCAAATCTTCACACATGTCATATTTGGGGTTCAAACCCTTACAGATATACATACACAGTCAGTCGATCTATTTCTCCGTTGAAGACTTTACATTGCATACACAATTCATAATGTCGTTCCCTAGTTTTAGACAGAGGTTAGTGTATTTACGTCACAAGTTGTTCAATTTCATAAATAATAAATTTGTGTTGTTTTTAAGGGTGAAAAAATATCGTCGGCATAATGTGTTATTCATTTGTTTTTGTGTTTTTGTTAATAATAAATTCACTACGTGATCGTCAGAGTGCCATGGGATTATTAATGTTTCTGAGATATTTTGTGTTTCCATTTGTATGGATTTCACATCGTGATTTGCTAAAAAAAAGTTTGGCGGCCCTATGTGCGCTTTAGACGGACGAGGATTTCGACGGGGTTCAGGTTTTCGACGGGGTTCAGGTTTTTGACGGAGTTCATGTTTTCGACGGAGTTCAGGTTTTCGTCGGGGTTCAGGTTTTCGACGGGATTCAGGTTTTCGACGGGGTTCAGGTTTTCGACGGGGTTCATGTTTTCGACGGAGTTCAGGTTTTCGACGGGTTTTTCAATGCGGTGGGCAATAAAAATACACTGTGTTTTATTTTTCAACGCGTAATGCATCCTTTTTCGCAAAACAGGAATCAATAAAATTATTCGTTGCCAACAAGTCAACGTGGGTGCCGTTTAATTCGAAATTGGGTATACTAGTGTACCTATAGAGTAATGCTACTGATATCATCATATAAAAGTATTTGAATAGAAGAAAATATTAAGTATTTTGTTATTATTCTTGTGTCTTAATTGGATTGGTTAAATGTTTCAAGTGTTTATAGGTAGTTCTTGTGTTTTTGTTTATATGGTTTCATTCCGTGGTTGTTTGGTATTCCATATGAATGATATTTTAAAATAAGAACAACACTATTCAACTTATTTTGTGTTTTTATTGAATTTATTACGTGGTTTTTTAGTATTCCATATGAATGATATTTTAAAATAAGAACAACACTATTTAACGTATTTTGTGTTTTTGTTTTTATTGAATTTATTTCGTGGTTATTTGGTAATCCATATGAATTATGTTTTAAAAAAAGATCAACAATGATGTCTATAATTAAAAGTAAACCACTTTTTAATTCTACATGAATATTATTACGTGCGATAGGCCTATTTCGCCTTGTTGGGGCATTTACTGGCTTATGACTAATTTGAAAATTTTTACTTATATTTATAGATCCTCCTCCTATATAAGTAATCGATTAACATAAGTAAAAATTGTCAAAATAGTCATAAGCTAGTAAATGCCATAACAAGGTGAAATAGGCCTATCGCACGTAATAATATTCATGTAGAATCAAAAAGTGGTTTACTTTAAATTATAGACATAATTTCTAATGGTATGCTAGAAAATAAAAACTTCGTCGATTGTTATGATTAACATTATTCAACGTATTTTGTGTTTTTTTGTTTTGTTTATTGAATTCACTACATGGTCACCCATATATTGTTTTAGTAATCTGTGTAAATGAATATTTCAGATAGGAACTAAATACCTATAACGTATTTTTAACAGACTTCCAAAAATGGTGTAAAAATTTCTTTTTTACAAGAATTACTAAAATATCACCCCATTTCCAAAAAACTTAAGCTAATAATAAAACAACTTTTTTACAAAAATAATACCCCTTTTCCAAAAAATACCGCGAATAATAAAACCGCTTGTTTACAAAAATTATAAAAAAAAATACTCCTTTTCAAAAAAAATGTGAATTATAACACCGCTTTTCTACTAAAATTGCACTCTTGATCCAAAAAATAATGAGAATAATAACACAACTTTTCTATTAAAAAAAAATCCCCTTTTCCAAAATACAAGAGGGAATACTAACACCACTTTTCTACCAAAATTACGTTTTGTAAAAAAAATAACGCGCATAATAACACATCTTTTCTACCAAAAATACACCCGTTTTCAAAAAAATAACGCGAATAATAAAACCACTTATCTACCAAAATTACAGCCACCTTTCCAAAAAATAACTGGAATAACAACACTGCTTTTCTACAATCATAATAACCTTTATCCAAAAACTAACGAGAATAAAAACACCACTTTTTCATAAAAATAATACCCCTATTCCAAAATGTAACTCGAATAATAACACTGCTTTTCTACAAGAATAATTACTTTTTTCCGAAAATAACACGAATAATGACACCTCTTTTCTACCAAAATTACAACTCCTGTTCCAAAAAAAAACGAGAATAATAACACCACTTTTGTAAAATAATAATACCTCGTTTCTAAAAAAATATCTGGAATAATAACACTGCTGTTTAATAAGAATAATTCCCCTTTTCAAATAAATAACACGAATAATAACACTGATTTTCTACAAGAATAATACCCTTTTTCCAAAAAATAACGAGAATAATAACACTGCCTTTCTACAAGAATATTACCCTTTTTCCAAAAAAATAACGCGCATAATGACACCTCTTATTATAAAAATTCGCTATTAAAAGACACATATTTTCTAACCAGATATTACAAACACCGTTTTCAAAAAATAACGCGAATAATTACACCGTTCTTTTCTCAAAATTACACCCGTTTTCAAAAAAATAAACGCGAATAATAACAACCTCTTATTTTTTTTGGGTACGCGTTGTTGTTATACCAAATTCGCGAATATAACACCTTTTCGAGAAAATTAGACCCATTTTCAAAAATAATAACTCGAATAATAACACTGCTTTTCTACAAGAACATTACCCTTTTTCCAAAAAAATAACGCGCATAATGACACCTCTTTTCTAACAAATTAAAACACCGGTTTTCAAAAAAAATAACGCTGTAAATAACATCTCTTTTTTACCAAAATTACACACGTTTTCAAAAAAAAAAAAAACGCTAATAATAACACCTCTTTTCTATCAAAATTACACCCGTATTTAAAAAAAATATCCCGAATAATAACACCTCTTTTGTACCAAAATTACACCCGTTTTCAAAAAAAATAACACCTCTTTTCTAACAAATTAAAACACTCGTTTTCAAAAAAAAAAAAAACGCGAATAATAACACCTCTTTTCTACCAAAATTACACCCGTTTTCAAAAACCATAACGCGAATAATAACACCTCATTTCTACCAAAATTGCACTCTTGTTCCAAAAAAATAATGAGAATAATAACACCACTTTTCTATTAAAAAAATCACCTTTTCCAAAAAAACTAGAGGGATTAATAACACCACTTTTCTACCAAAATTACACTCGTTTTAACACTGCTTTTCTACAAGAATAATACCCTTTTTCCAAAAAAATAACACGAATAATGACACCTCTTGTTCAATTTTCTCTTGAATAATGTTCCTTGAATAGGCTCTGTAGTTCGTTTTTGTACCTGATTTACCACGTGCCTTGATCGCAGAGGGAACCGATTTTTTTTTTAAAGAAAACAATCTCTACCTTATCATAACTTATTACAATTAACTTTACAGCCTTTAAATTGTTTTGCCATAGAATAATAAATTAGAAATTCCAGTGTCCCTGGTCAACTCTCTGATGCTGAGTTTTACACAGTAATAGGCTTGAAGTAATCAGCGAACATCGGCGGCTCTTCCTGAAGAGCTTTCGGGCACAGCCCTCGCAAACACATCGTTCAAAAGAATTCCAAAAAATGTATGTTATTGAATCTTGGGAACACATGACATTATTTTTCTACTTAATGTTTGCCGTTTTATGCCTGTGGTACCTATATCTAACCAAATTATTTAAACTTACCTGCTTTGTGAAGCAAGATTCTATGAACCGTACACGCTGAATGTATGCCGATTTATGCCTGTGGTACCTATATCTAACCAAATTATTTAAACTTACCTGCTTTGTGAAGCAAGATTCTATGAACCGTACACGCTGAATGTATGCCGATTTCGAGCAAAACTGGGCAATTTCCAGCGAAGGATTATAATTTATTTTCATTCATTCATATTTTGTTGTTCATTGCAATGATCGAACTTTTAGTTAACAGTTGCAATTGTTTGAGGCTAACATAATTCATATCATAATATTACATAGTTTAAACTACAAATCATCCGAAATAATATATAAGTTTATTATTTAATTATAGATACTAACATACCATCACGCCAAGTCCCTTGTGGGGTAGACAAAGAGAACCGAACGCCACATCTTTCTACATAACTGATCAGGTTCACGTTTTAATTTTCGATAAACAAAAGAATTATGTAAAACACCGATAATTTTAATGTACGAAAATAATATTGTTTCATATATCTGCTTTCTGATTTATGTTGTAAGCTAATATATCTTCAAGGAAAATTTATAATTTTGAGCCCCTCTAAGATTTAAGGTCACCAGCGGTCACTGTCTGTGAATATTATTTTCACCGACGTTGATTGTTATTTTTTTGTACAATTGTGCCGAGACCACGAGTTTAGAGGAGCTTCTAGAACTACTCTTCGTGTCATGCATTCTTCGTCTCTTTATACCACCTCCTTTACATCCTCATCATCAGTGGCTCTACAGCCCAGGATGGGTCTTGGCCTCCTCAAAGAATCGTCTCCATCGCACCCTATCCATGGCCTTTTCTCTCCGATTCCGCACACCGGCTATCTGAAGGTCTCCATCGTTCCATCATAGTTTTGACGTAATACAAATTTTGGAGCTATATAACTTACTTAAATAAATGAAAAGGTGTTGGACGACGTTCAAAGTATTTTTTACGGGTTTTTTATTTTACCGATCGTTGAGATCTAAATCATACAAACGTCTCCGATTCAGTCACAATACATATTTTGACGAAACTTTTTGTTGTGTAACATAATAATATTCACAGTATGTCGATATTTTTTTGTCAAATACAATTTAAATCTTCAGTGTCGGCAAATATCTAGATAAATTTCGGCGGAGAGGGGGGCGGATTGCGCAACTACCAATCAAGTTAAAAAAAAGTGTGTTTTGCGCGATTTTTGAAGACAAGAATTCTTATACGTATGGTATACCTATTATTGGTATTTTATTTCAATTATTTAAGATTTAGTACACGGTTAATACACAATACACATAATATCGATCATAAAAATGCAGCCATGCACACAACAATCCTATAAAGACACAAATACTTGGTATTCAACAATAACTACTTAAATAATTCAAAATTAAATTTTTTAACAACATTTGTAACTAATGCCATATTATGTTTGCGATGCTCTTTGAGTAACACATAAAAATATTTTAATGAGATTTGGGAACCATGTTTTCATATTAATTACACCAACATAGTCAACTATAGTCTCTTTCTATGGCTCTGAAATAAAAATAGCGTCAGAGATTGGATTTTTGACAGGTATTATGGCGGACATTGGGACCTGTTTGATCTGTTTTGTGTTAGCCCGTATGTGTGTTGAGGTAATGATTGTGATTGTAGAAAGTTGAGATTGTGTACATATTTAGTGTGGAACGGGAACAATCACCTGGTTCATAATTGCACATAATTGTCAATATAAATTGTAAACTGCTAGCCCTAGAACAGGATTTCCTAGTTGGGCAGCAGTAATCTACTTATTGTTGTCATTATAAATATGGTGTGATAAATAAAATAAATAAATAAATAAAATAAAGCACAGCCTGTCTTTGGGTATACCTACTGATTAAAATTAAAACTAAATTATTTTTTCAATAAAATTATATAATAATATATTTATAAATAAAAAAAAACAAAGTGCTAAGGCAAGACACAAGTACATAAAATATAAAGAAAAAAACTTAAATATAAAACATTCATACACATTAGTCAATAGGTAGGTATATAGAAAACAGCACATTGACAGCGACCTATACCAAATATTATACCCTCAGTCGATAGCAATAACACTTGGTAATACAATGATATGTAATGTCGCAGTCAATCTACATATTTTATATTACTAGTTGCATGTAACACATGAGATCCAACTGTATATAGTGATAGTATGTACAGTTGAAGAATAAGTACCAAACTAAAAACCCATAAATACAAATTATTTAATATTTTAAGATATTTGGTTTTCTATACAACACATGTACCTAGGTATGTATCTCAAGATAGGATAGTATGGAGGTCAGTCCTTTGATCCTACCCAGAATGTGAAAACAGCATGATGGTATGTATGTATGTTTGGAGATTAGTATCAAATTATTAAGTCTTCTTAGATATTGTGAGTAGGCTACATCCATACAAATTGTATGAAGCAATGTCGTCACTAAATTCAATTTTTATAAAAATTGTTAAAAAAATTTGAGATGTGCTAATACAATGTTAATATGTTTTATAGAAAATTAAATTTTCTAGTTGGGGTTTTTCGACTTTTTTCGATATTTTAAAAAAAAATTGGAAATGTAGGCAGTTAAACTCATAAATTTATCATAAAAAAATTTTTTTTCTTAATCAAAAATGTTTGAGAAACCCTGGATTTTTTTTAAAAAAACTAATTTGAGACTTTGTATTTGTCTATGTTTATACCAATTTTCAGCATTCTAGCTTTTACGGTTTCTGAGATATATGGAAAAATAAATCGAAATTTCAAAAGTTGATAACCCCTGACTGAAACAAAAATTCACAATTCTGAGTATAAAAGTTTTGTAGGCCTATAACTGTTTATATATTCTAGAAATTTGGGCTCTGTTAATTGAGCGGATCAAAATTTATAAGTGGGGGGGGGGACACACAAACAGACACACATACAGACACACACACACACACAAAACTCACATAAAATGTTCCGAATTCTGAGTAAATCCATGTATGGGAACATATATGCTGCGAGGCCTCTAGTTGGTGTTATTAGCTTGCAAAAAGTCCACTACACCATACAAAATTTTCCTTCGTACACGCATCTTGGCTTAATAATGTCGATTCATTAAGAGAATTGAATTCTCATGAACGAATCGACAGTTGGATATGTTTAAAAAATTTCAATTAAAATAAAAAAAATATAAAAACATCATTAAACTTTTACACAAGATCATTAATTTAAGTATTTTCTTTTATATTTATTATATTGCTTCTCGGGTAACTAACAGGTAGGTACTATGTCAAATATTAATTTAACACGCACCCAATAACAAGTTGCCATATTATGGAGACTTACGGTATTAATCGTCTAACAGATCCAGACTGTGTCTTCACCGGGAATCGAACCCGGTACCCTAGGATCAGCAGTCAAATAACCAACTGAGCCACAAAGGCCGACGAAGCCACGAAGTATTACAATACCGGAAAATTATTTAAATATGAACTGACAACTGGGGTCACTTCTTGATAGAACTCTGTTATTATTATATTTCTGTTTAACATAATAACAAAATTATTTATGGCCTTCCTCACATTTACCAGGTCATAGATAACAAAATTTACTGTTATCTATTACCTGGTAGATGGAACTTATTTCATATATAATAGGTACTTTGTTCTAAAATTATCCGACTTGTTCTATGCGCCTTTGATATTTGAACCGTATTTATTATACCGTGTTTTAATTCGTAAATTGTATTAAATATTTGAATTTTGCGATCGATGCGCCATCTGCAGCATTACAGGAATTTAGTTACCTACACCACTTGTAATTACGTATATTAAATTTTAACTTTTTTCTCCTCACTAACCCAAGGGGATATAGTGAGGAGTTATGCTTACGCAATTTTTAAGGCTACCGATTACTAATCCAGCGCATTAACCACTATGCCCCCCTAGACAACGTGTCATTTAGCTCAAGAAAATATAACTCAATGTATGGAAGTGACAGTTCGCAGTCACGTAACTGGCAACTGTCACTTCCATACATTGAGTTATCTTTTCTTGTTTCTTTTCTTGAGCTAAATGACACGTTGTCTAGGGGGGCTGAAACCACTGGGTACATGGAAACCCTTCCAGTATTCAGAACCCCCGTAGGTACTTCAGAGTTGCGGGAGGATTTTCTAGCATGATTTTCTAAGTAATATACTACAGAAAATAGGCAATTAGTAACGCCAAAGAGTCCGATTCTTATAATTATAATATATGTCGGGCTGCGTGGTTCAGTTGGTTAGGTTAGGTCCCGGGTTCGTTTCCCGGTGGAGACACAGTTTTAAATTGTATTTTCAGTCTGGATCTGTGAGACGATTAATATCGTAAGTCTCCATAATGTGGCAACTTGTTATTGGGTGCGTGTTAAATTAATATTTGACATAGTAGCTGTTAGTTGCCCGGGAAGAAATATGAAATACAATAAAATAATTACAACTTGAAAACTTCCCGTTCCGTTGCTTCTTTTTTTCATCAGTAACTCCCTTAGGAAACTGAAAAATAATAAACACATCCTTGCACAATAACATAACAATGTTTCCAGCACAGAGAAGCAATATTAGCGGGAGATATGTATTTAAATAAATTACTCATCTGCTGGGAATTTAACCCAGGACGCCCGCATTGAAGCCCAACTGTGTCACGGCGGTCAGCAAATATTTATTTATTATTATTAGGTATTTATTTATTTATTAATTCATTTATTCGTTTATTTATCTATTCATTTATTGTTTATTTATTATTTTATTAATTTATTTATTTACTATACGGCCTAAGTCTATTACAAAGAATCAAGGTTATACAGTGCATATAAATAAAGTTTGTATAGGTACAAAATATAAGATAGAAATAAAGAATGAAATTAAGATATAAAAATTAACCAAAAAACATGTAAGAGTTTACAGCAGTAAATAACGCACACATTGCATTAAAACATGTAAGAGTTTACAGCAGTAAATAACGCACACATTGCATTAAAACATGTAAGAGTTTACAGCAGTAAATAACGCACACATTGCATTAAAACATGTAAGAGTTTACAGCAGTAAATAACGCACACATTGCATTAAAACATGTAAGAGTTTACAGCAGTAAATAACGCACACATTGCATTAAAACATGTAAGAGTTTACAGCAGTAAATAACGCACACATTTCATTAAAACATGTAAGAGTTTACAGCAGTAAATAACGCACACATTGCATTAAAACATGTAAGAGTTTACAGCAGTAAATAACGCACACATTGCATTAAAACATGTAAGAGTTTACAGCAGTAAATAACGCACACATTGCATTAAAACATGTAAGAGTTTACAGCAGTAAATAACGCACACATTGCATTAAAACATGTAAGAGTTTACAGCAGTAAATAACGCACACATTGCATTAAAACATGTAAGAGTTTACAGCAGTAAATAACGCACACATTGCATTAAAACATGTAAGAGTTTACAGCAGTAAATAACGCACACATTGCATTAAAACATGTAAGAGTTTACAGCAGTAAATAACGCACACATTGCATTAAAACATGTAAGAGTTTACAGCAGTAAATAACGCACACATTGCATTAAAACATGTAAGAGTTTACAGCAGTAAATAACGCACACATTGCATTAAAACATGTGAGAGTTTACAGCAGTAAATAACGCACACATTGCATTAAAACATGTAAGAGTTTACAGCAGTAAATAACGCACACATTGCATTAAAACATGTAAGAGTTTACAGCAGTAAATAACGCACACATTGCATTAAAACATGTAAGAGTTTACAGCAGTAAATAACGCCCACATTGCATTAATAATTTGGTATAAAATATTGTTGTTATTATTATTTACTTTCTGTAGAAAGAATATACAAACAACAAACAAATAAATAACAATCTATAAAAGATAAGTTGGTACGTACAAATTCAGAAAAAATGTATTTTAAAGTGAAGAAAATAATTTAATGTTTGGTCTCGTTGACAATTGCAATGTATTAGTGCCTTTTATAAATACTAATCGAACTAGTTGCATGTAACACATGAGATCCAACTGTCGATAGCGATAGTATGTATAGTTGAAGAATACGTACCAAACTATAAACCCATAAATACAAATTATTTAATATTTTAAGATATTTGGTTTTCTATACAACACATGTACCTAGGTATGTATTTCAAGATAGGATAGTATGGAGGTCAGTCCTTTGATCATATCCAGAATGTGAAAAAAGCATGATGGTATGTATGTATGTTTGGAGATTAGTATCAAATTATAAAGTCTTCTTAGATATTGTGAGTAGGCTACTTCCATACATATTGTATGAAGCAATGTCGTCACTAAATTTAATTTTTTATAAAATTGTTGAAAAAAATTTACTAAAATTAAAATGTGCTAATACAATTTTAATATTTTTTATAGAAAATTAAATTTTCTAGTTGGTGTGTTTGGGCTTTTTTCGATATTTTAAAAAAAAAATTGGAAATATAGGCAGTTAAACTCAAAAATTTATCATAAATAAAATATTTTTCTTAATAAAAAATGCTTGAGAAACCCTGGAATTTTTTTATAAACTAATTTGAGATTTTGTCTTTGTCTATGTTTATACCAATTTTCAGCGTTCTAGTTTTTACGGTTTCTGAGATATATGGAAAAATAAATCAAAATTTCAAAAGTTGATAACCCCTGACTGAAACAAAAATTCACAATTCTGAGTATAAAAGTTTTAAAAGACACACACACACACACACACACACACACACACACACACACACACACACACACACACACACACACACACACACACACACACACACACACACACACACACACACACACACACACACACACACACACACACACACACACACACACACACACACACACACACAACACATAAAATGTTCTACTCCGAATTCTGAGAAAATCCATGTATGGGAACATATATGCTGCGAGGCCTCTAGTTGGTGCTATTAGCATGCAAAAAGTCCACTACACCATACAAAATTTTCCTTCGTACACGCATCTTGGCTTAATAATGTCGATATATTAAGAGAATTGAATTCTCATGAACGAATCGACAGTTGGATAATTGAAGATATATGTGTATTGAGCATACTGATTCCCCAAACTATGCAGTCTTTCCAAAGTTGAATTAGCTCGGTATACGTTAGCGCGGTACTGGGTGTGACCACAGGGTCTGCACCCGCAAATTTATAACACTGAGCAAGTATGGGGTGTCAGTATGTGAGTTTAAGATTTTATATAAAAAAAATAGAATATATGTGCCCTAATTCTTCTCTGTGCTAATGCCAATAAATTGGTTAGCTTCATTAAACTATTTTAATTTATATCTTCAAGCGGTATTTTTTAAGTTTAAAATTAACAAACCTCAAAAATTTTCTCTGGGTTTTTATCAAAGTATTAATATGAATAGAATAGCAAGGTGACCAAACACTAGAATTGTTTTCAAGTTGGCTTCTTACAAGAGTTTTACATAGTGTAAATATATTTGTGAAATCATTTGATACTCTTAATATAAATCCAAGCATCTGTAGAGATCTATCGTGAATGTTGTTAATGTGTTTTATAAAGGAGAGTTTTGTATCAAATGTCACCATTTGTTTATAAAATGAAATAACATTTGTTTGTTCAGATTCAAATTATTAGAAAGGCACCGATCATATAAAATATCCATATTTCGCTGTAATATCAAACAATCATTCAAATATTTAATCTTCTGGAAAAGTTTTAAATCGTCAGCAAAGATAAAAACTTCTTCATCGTCGAAAATATTTATGATATCGTTTAAAAATAAAATAAACAAAAGGGGTCCTATGTGGGATCCCTGAGGTACCCCACTGGTGGCTTTAAACTGATACGATTTAACAGAGCAAATTCTTACATATATAATCTGTTGCGATGGTATGATGAGAACCAATCAAGTACTTTGCCATTAATTCCTATCTGTTTCATTTTGAATATTATTTTTTTTATTGTTTTCCAGAAAAATTACAAATTATCACATATTAATTTTAACGTCATATATAGTTATATAACAAATTGGTATTACATTATAAACACTTAGATACATGGAATATATCACCTCACTAGACCTAGGTCTGTTCTGAGGTGATAATATTTTGTATTAATTTTTGTCATGATGTGTATATGATGTATGTAGTAGAATATAGTAATAATATACTCGTACAAGGAATGTGAAAATCAAGTATGTATGCAAGTGTAATTTGTCTCATGTCATATCGTCTAAAGCATTGTCATTTTGTTATTTTATGATGTAGGTCAAGTCTTTTTCTGATGTAAGTGTAAGTTGTCTCGTGTATATCGTCTAAAGCATTGTCATTTTGTTATTTTATGATGTAGGTCAAGTCTTTTTCTGATGTAAGTGTAAGTTGTCTCGTGTATATCGTCTAAAGCATTGT
The DNA here is from genome assembly GCA_963576475.1 of Molanna angustata. Lineage (NCBI taxonomy): Eukaryota > Metazoa > Arthropoda > Insecta > Trichoptera > Molannidae > Molanna > Molanna angustata. The sequence goes on from OY754989.1 coordinate 15,182,971, forward strand.
CATTTTGTTATTTTATGATGTAGGTCAAGTCTTTTTCTGATGTAAGTGTAAGTTGTCTCGTGTATATCGTCTAAAGCATTGTCATTTTGTTATTTTATGATGTAGGTCAAGTCTTTTTCTGATGTAAGTGTAAGTTGTCTCGTGTATATCGTCTAAAGCATTGTCATTTTGTTATTTTATGATGTAGGTCAAGTCTTTTTCTGATGTAAGTGTAAGTTGTCTCGTGTATATCGTCTAAAGCATTGTCATTTTGTTATTTTATGATGTAGGTCAAGTCTTTTTCTGATGTAAGTGTAAGTTGTCTCGTGTATATCGTCTAAAGCATTGTCATTTTGTTATTTTATTTTGTTATTTTGTAATTTTTTAATTTAGTGAGATACTTTGTCAAAAGCCTTGCTAAAGTCTGTGTAGATGGAGTCTACTTGAAATTTGTTAGCAAGATAGTTCGATGGGTAATTTTCATACAAAAAACATAATTTTATCCAAAACTAGACTTTTCAACATTTTTGGTAAAGTCTAGTGTACCTATAGGACGGTAGTTCGATATATCCATTTTGTCGCCATTTTTGAAAATGGGTGTTAAATGACTAATTTTCCATTGTAAAGGAAAGCTTCATTCGAAAAGAGATTGATTGAAAAGTGTACATATGGGTACCGCCATTTTCAGTGTGAAGGACTTTAAAAATATCGGAGGAATATGGTCCTCCCGATTTGTTGGAATCTAGTTTATTTATTTCATAATTACACTTAAAAATTGTGAAATTATGACTCTCCACTATTCCATATTTGTGGAGAGTAAAAAATATAAATAATAATATGTCCTCTTAACTCTCAGTAGGCTAATAAATGTTTGTGTTATTATATGGAGTACCATCAAGAAATGTCGATTGCCAAACTCAATGTTGGAATAGCCATTTTTTTATGGATAAATTAAGGTCCCGAGTAATTATATAAAAAAAAGCTTCATGTCAAGTGCGCAGACAATCTGTATGCGGCATTTCATATAGAACACAGTTTCCCAAACTTTTTTAATGTCCAATAGAATATTTGCGCTGGCGCCCCAGTTTGCCCCTCATCAATAATTCGATGGATTTTTGAAAGAGCGGCTAACGCACTGGATTAGTTATCTACTGATGAATAGTTTGAATTCTATGTCGACCGATTTCGTTTACATTTTACTTGGTTTTAGAAACATATTTTATAAGGCGCTCCACTACACAAAGCCAGTCCTATGAATATTATCCGTCAAATCCGTATTTAAACAATTTGGAATAACAATTAACTCATGATTGTCTCTATTTTATTCATTTCTTCAAGACAAATCCGTATTCAAATGATTTGGAATAACAATTATCTCATGAGTGTCTCTATTTTATTCATTTCTTCAAGTCAAATCCGTATTTGAACAATTTGGAATAACGATTATCTTATGGGGTCTTCATTCTATTCATTTTTTTCAAGTCGAATCCGTATTCAAACAATTTGCAATAACAATTATCTCATCAGTGTCTCCATTCTATTCATTTCAAGTCGAATCTGTATTTAAACAATTTGGAATAACAATTATCTCATGAGTGTCTCTATTTTATTCATTTCTTCAAGTCAAATCCGTATTTGAACAATTTGGAATAACGATTATCTTATGGGGTCTTCATTCTATTCATTTTCTTCAAGTCGAATCCGTATTCAAACAATTTGCAATAACAATTATCTCATCAGTGTCTCCATTCTATTCATTTCAAGTCGAATCTGTATTTAAACAATTTGGAATAACAATTATCTCATGAGTGTCTCTATTTTATTCATTTCTTCAAGTCAAATCCGTATTTGAACAATTTGGAATAACGATTATCTTATGGGGTCTTCATTCTATTCATTTTCTTCAAGTCGAATCCGTATTCAAACAATTTGCAATAACAATTATCTCATCAGTGTCTCCATTCTATTCATTTCAAGTCGAATCTGTATTTAAACAATTTGGAATAACAATTATCTCATGAGTGTCTCTATTTTATTCATTTCTTCAAGTCAAATCCGTATTTGAACAATTTGGAATAACGATTATCTTATGGGGTCTTCATTCTATTCATTTTCTTCAAGTCGAATCCGTATTCAAACAATTTGCAATAACAATTATCTCATCAGTGTCTCCATTCTATTCATTTCAAGTCGAATCTGTATTTAAACAATTTGGAATAACAATTATCTTATGAGTGTCTCTATTTTATTCTTTCTTTGAGTCAAATCCATATTTGAGAATCTTTGATATACATAGACCTAATTTACGAATTTGCTAAAGCTACAGACAATAAAAAGCCTCCTTCAAAAGAGATAATTCCTAGTTCTTGTAGAGCCTCCAATTGAGATATTATTTGTTAGTGAAATTCAAGTAATGCGGTACCCTCCTCACCGCGCTCTCCTCGACTATTCCTCATCCCTTCCTTTCCTCATCCAGCATCCTCATCTGCCCCTCCTCTCGATTGAATCTCAACAGTAATAATGTGTAGATTTATGACGGCAAAGATATTCGTCTGGCAATGTAATGCTTGGATGAAAGCCAATGCTCTGCTGTAACCTCATTATATACGATGTCGAAACTGGGGTATGAGACCGCATGATACAATACCGCGTATAAAGAAAACAATTAACTTTTTTTATTTCGTTTTACTCCTTGAAAAAACCAACAGGTACTATGTCAAATAATAATTTAACACGCACGCAATGACAAATTGCCACATTCTGAAAAGATGTACGACATTTATCGCCTCACATATCCAGATTGGAAGCAACTGTGACTCCACCTTGAATCGAACCCGGGGCCTTTAGCTCAGCAGTCAGAAATCCATCCGATTAAGACACGACGGTCAACAAAATGATTCATATTGTATAATAATAACGTTTGGTAAATTTATTAAATGTTTGGATTCCTGATGAGGGTTTGCAAACCAAGTAAAAACATTTCTTCTTCTTCGATGGCTCTACGGCCCATATCGAGCCTTGGCCTCCATGAGTTTTCGCCTCCAACCTCTCCTGTCTCCCGCCTCGGCCTTCCAATTTGTTGCCTGGAGCAGTTCGGCAGCATCCCTCCTAAATTCGTCCACCCACCGCAGCCTTGGCCTCCCGACCCTCCTTCTTCCACCTGGGTTCCCTACCAGGATCCTTTTTGGTGCCCGTGATGACGGCATTCTCTGCATATGTCCGGCCCATCTTAGCCTGTTCAGTCTGGTGTCTTGTAGATGCTGTACAGCTCATCGTTAGCTCGCCTTAACCTCTATTTCCTTCCTTCCTTTGTTGCTGTGAATTTACTCTTAATAATGTTACGTGTTTCTTTCCATTTGTTAAAAATTTAATGTACCTACCACTATACTATATATATGGACTTACGTTGCTTTGATTGGTTGGAAGAAATTGCCTTGTGGCAATAATCCCGCCATTGTACACAGTATTGTACATGAAGCTTAGTAAATAAATAAATAAAACTTAGTAAATAAAAGTAGATTCTTGGCGAAAATGAGGATTGGATTCGAGTATCAAAAGTCGTGTTGAATCTACGCCGTTGATTACTTTTGGTATATGTTACTTTCTTTTTTCCTCGTCGCCAGTTTGGTATCTGTTACTTTGATAACAGATATTGTAAATAACACACGCGTTGACTTTATACACAGTTTATTTATAATTACAGTAAATAGATATTTAAGAGTGAAGTACAAATAATAGTATATAAATAAACCAGACTATTTATAGACTTTAAACAAGCGTATGACAGTATAAGTCGGGAAAAGCTCTACGAAATATTATTTGCTTTTAAAATCCCAACGAAGCTTGTAAGATTAGTGAAAACAACAGTGAGTAGTACGAAATGCAAAGTCAAGATAAAGGGTGAGATGACTGAGGGGTTCTTAGTATCTCAAGGTCTTAAGCAGGGCGATGGTTTGGCACCCACACTCTTCAATCTAGCCCTAGAGTATGTCATTAGGAAAACATCCGTAGACACAAGCTCCACTATATACTATAAGAGTAGCCAAATAGTGGGATATGCGGATGACCTTAATATTATGGGCAGATCCCTCGCAGCCATTCGAGAAGTCTTTGAGCCACTTGAAACGGCAGCAGCAGAAGTAGGTCTGCAGATCAATAAAAATAAAACAAAAGCAATGAAACAGACCAGAAGCGCAAACCGTTGGCAAGAAAATACAATAAATTTGAAAGACAATTATGACTTTGAAACTGTTGAAGACTTCAAATACCTGGGTTCCACAATCAACAAAGATAATGAGGACACAACAGAAATAAAAAACAGAATAACAACAGGTAACGGAGCATTCTTCTCTCTTCTACCGGTGTTCAAATCAAGAAGTGTCCATAGGAAAACGAAAATCACGCTGAATAAAACCATTATTACAACAGTTGTGACATATGGATGTGAAGCATGGACACTTACAGCCAAATCTGCTGAAATGCTGGAAACGTTTGAGAGACGAGTGCTTCGTAGAATCCTAGAATCTGTGCCTTTTGGTGACGCCTGGAGGATTAGATACAATAATGAGCTGTATGCTATCTACAAGACTTCCAGGCTCTCTGTGCATGTCAGATTGAGCAGATTGAGATGGGCCGGACATGTACAGAGAATGCCATCACAGGGAATACCAAAGAAAGTACTGTGTGGACATCCAGGTGGAAGACGAAAGGTTGGAAGACCGCGGCTGCGATGGGAGGACGAAGTTAGAAGGGATGCTTCCCAACTACTGCAAGTGCCGGGCAGTTGGAGAGTTGCTGCAGAAGATAGGAGAAGCTGGAGGCGAAGACTGACGGAGGCCAAGGCTCGATATGGGCTGTAGCGCCATTGAAGAAGAAAATGAACCACAACGTGAGAGCACTATATCATTGATCAATACCCGATCAATCCACCCCTGGCCTTATCCCATACATTCCTTTATATCAATTCCCCTACTTCAGAAGATTGCCGATCTCGTGTTCGTTAAAGGCGCAACATCAATATATTACATTACTTCGAACGCGTTTGATGATCCGCGTACAATGGAATCGTTTATAAGGAGTTGATCTTTTCAATCGTCGAAATTCACATAACATTTGGCGACGATGTTCCATCCAACAAAAACTAGCGGACTATGTAACCTTAGAACAGTGTGCTTCGAATTAGCGCTGCCATATAATATTTTAACCGAGTATTGCCTTTGAGAGATTGTGTTGGTTGGTTGGTTGGTACTAGTTGGTATATTTTTATATCTGTTGGTATAAACAACGACCTTATATTTTGAATTATGTAATGTTACAAATATAATGGCTCCAAGTCCAGACTTGGAGGTCATATCTTTGTGTATTATCTGGAGCGAGGGGTCGGCCAACTACGTTTATTTGAGAAGGGAGTAGTATTTAGGCTTGAGGGTCAGAAAGCCGAATAAAGAATACTAACAATATTATGTAACGTAATCATGTATTATAAAATAATAGTAATGTAAACATTTATTAAAAAATAATAGTAATGTTAACATTTATTAAAAAATAATAGTATGTAGTGTAAACATTTATTAAAAATTAATAGTAATGTTAACATTTATTAAAAAATAATTGTACTGTAAACAGTTTTATCAAAAATAATAGTAGGTAGTTTAAACATTTATTAAAATAATAGTAGTGTAAGCGCTTATTACTAGTTGCATGTAACACATGAGATCCAACTGTCGATAGCGATAGTATGTATAGTTGAAGAATATGTACCAAACTATAAACCCATAGATACAAATTATTGAATATTTTCAGATATTTTGTTTTCTATACAACATATGTAGGTATGTATGTCAAGATAGGATAGTATGGAGGAAGATCCTATTTCCTACCCAGAATATGCAAATAGCATGATGGTATGTATGTATGTTTGGAGATGAAGTATCAAACTATTAAGTCTTCTTACATATTGTGTATAGGCGACTGCCATACAAAATGTATGAAGCGATGTCGTCACTAAATTCAATTTTTAAAAAAATTGTTAAAAAAAAATTGAGATCTTCTACTACAATGTTAATATTTTTTATAGAAAATTAAATTATCTAGTTGGGGTGTTTCGGCTTTTTTCGATAATTGTAAAAGTTTTGGAAATATAGGCAGTTAAACTCATAAATTTATCATAAAAAAAATATTTTTCTTAATAAAAAATGTTTGAGAAACCCTGGAATTTTTTTGAAAAAATTAATTTGAGATTTTGTATTTTTCTATGTTTGTACCAATTTTCAGCGTTCTAGCGGTTATGGTTTCTGAGATATATGGAAAAATAAAATAAAAATTCAAAAGTTGATAACCCCTGACTGAAACAAAAATTCAAAATTCCGAGTATAAAAGTTTTGTAGGCCTGTATCTGTTTATATATTCTGAAATTTTAGGCTCTGTAAATTAAGCGAATCAAAAGTTATAAGGGGGGGACGGACACACAGACACACACACACACAGACACACGAAATGTTCTACTCCGAATTCTGAGTAAATCCGTGTATGGAACATATATGCTGCGAAGCCTCTAAGTTGGTGTTTTTTGACTTCAAAGTTGGAAAAGCCATGAAAAAAGTAGACCTCTCCATACAATTCTCGCGTATTCTGGCTTGATACATTGTCGATATGTTAAGAGAACAAAGTTCTCCTGAACAAATCGACAGTTGGATAAATCCGTGTATGGAACATATATGCTGCGAAGCCTCTAAGTTGGTGTTTTTTGACTTCAAAGTTGGAAAAGCCATGAAAAAAGTAGACCTCTCCATACAATTCTCGCGTATTCTGGCTTGATACATTGTCGATATGTTAAGAGAACAAAGTTCTCCTGAACAAATCGACAGTTGGATAATACTAGTTGCATGTAACACATGAGATCCAACTGTCGATAGCGATAGTATGTATAGTTGAAGAATATGTACCAAACTATAAACCCATAAATACAAATTATTGAATATTTTCAGATATTTTGTTTTCTATACAACATATGTAGGTATGTATGTCAAGATAGGATAGTATGGAGGAAGATCCTTTTTTCCTACCCAGAATATGAAAATAGCATGATGGTATGTATGTTTGTTTGGAGATGAAGTATCAAACTATTAAGTCTTCTTACATATTGTGTATAGGCGACTGCCATACAAAATGTATGAAGCGATGTCGTCACTAAATTCAATTTTTAAAAAAATTGTTAAAAAAAAATTGAGATCTTCTACTACAATGGTAATATTTTTTATAGAAAATTAAATTATCTAGTTGTGGTGTTTCGGCTTTTTTCGATAATTGTAAAAGTTTTGGAAATATAGGCAGTTAAACTCATAAATTTATCATAAAAAAAATATTTTTCTTAATAAAAAATGTTTGAGAAACCCTGGAATTTTTTTGAAAAAATAAATTTGAGATTTTGTATTTTTCTATGTTTGTACCAATTTTCAGCGTTCTAGCGTTTATGGTTTCTGAGATATATGGAAAAATAAAATAAAAATTCAAAAGTTGATAACCCCTGACTTAAACAAAAATTCAAAATTCCGAGTATAACAGTTTTGTAGCCCTGTAACTGTTTATATATTCTGAAATTTTAGGCTCTGTAAATTGAGCGGATCAAAAGTTATAAGGGGGGGACGGACACACAGACACACAGACACACACACACACACAGACACACGAAATGTTCTACTCCGAATTCTGAGTAAATCCGTGTATGGAACATATATGCTGCGAAGCCTCTAAGTTGGTGTTTTTTGACATCAAAGTTGGAAAAGCCGTGAAAAAAGTAGACCTCTCCATACAATTCTCACGTATTCTGGCTTGATACATTGTCGATATGTTAAGAGAACAAAGTTCTCCTGAACAAATCGACAGTTGGAAAATAATACTAGTTGCATGTAACACATGAGATCCAACTGTCGATAGCGATAGTATGTATAGTTGAAGAATATGTACCAAACTATAAACCCATAGATACAAATTATTGAATATTTTCAGATATTTTGTTTTCTATACAACATTGTAGGTATGTATGTCAAGATAGGATAGTATGGAAGAAGATCCTTTTTCCTACCCAGAATATGCAAATTGCATGATGGTATGTATGTATGTTTGGAGATGAAGTAACAAACTATTAAGTCTTCTTACATATTGTGTATAGGCGACTGCCATACAAAATGTATGAAGCGATGTCGTCACTAAATTCAATTTTTACTAGTTGCATGTAACACATGAGATCCAACTGTCGATAGCGATAGTATGTATAGTTGAAGAATATGTACCAAACTATAAACCCATAGATACAAATTATTGAATATTTTCAGATATTTTGTTTTCTATACAACATATGTAGGTATGTATGTCAAGATAGGATAGTATGGAAGAAGATCCTTTTTCCTACCCAGAATATGCAAATTGCATGATGGTATGTATGTATGTTTGGAGATGAAGTAACAAACTATTAAGTCTTCTTACATATTGTGTATAGGCGACTGCCATACAAAATGTATGAAGCGATGTCGTCACTAAATTCAATTTTTAAAAAAATTGTTAAAAAAAAATTGAGATCTTCTACTACAATGTTAATATTTTTTATAGAAAATTAAATTATCTAGTTGGGGTGTTTCGGCTTTTTTCGATAATTGTAAAAGTTTTGGAAATATAGGCAGTTAAACTCATAAATTTATCATAAAAAAAATATTTTTCTTAATAAAAAATGTTTGAGAAACCCTGGAATTTTTTTGAAAAAACTAATTTGAGATTTTGTATTTGTCTATGTTTGTACCAATTTTCAGCGTTCTACCGTTTATGGTTTCTGAGATATATGGAAAAATAAAATAAAAATTCAAAAGTTGATAACCCCTGACTGAAACAAAAATTCAAAATTCCGAGTATAAAAGTTTTGTAGGCCTGTAACTGTTTATATATTCTGAAATTTGAGGCTCTGTAAATTGAGCGGATCAAAAGTTATAAGGGGGGGACGGACACACAGACACACACACACACAGACACACACACACACAGACACACGAAATGTTCTACTCCGAATTCTGAGTAAATCCGTGTATGGAACATATATGCTGCGAAGCCTCTAAGTTGGTGTTTTTTGACTTCAAAGTTGGAAAATCCATGAAAAAAGTAGACCTCTCCATACAATTCTCGCGTATTCTGGCTTGATACATTGTCGATATGTTAAGAGAACAAAGTTCTCCTGAACAAATCGACAGTTGGAAAAAAATTGTTTAAAACTAGTTGCATGTAACACATGAGATCCAACTGTCGATAGCGATAGTATGTATAGTTGAAGAATATGTACCAAACTATAAACCCATAGATACAAATTATTGAATATTTTCAGATATTTTGTTTTCTATACAAAATATGTAGGTATGTATGTCAAGATAGGATAGTATGGAAGAAGATCCTTTTTCCTACCCAGAATATGCAAATTGCATGATGGTATGTATGTATGTTTGGAGATGAAGTAACAAACTATTAAGTCTTCTTACATATTGTGTATAGGCGACTGCCATACAAAATGTATGAAGCGATGTCGTCACTAAATTCAATTTTTAAAAAAATTGTTAAAAAAAAATTGAGATCTTCTACTACAATGTTTATATTTTTTATAGAAAATTAAATTATCTAGTTGGGGTGTTTCGGCTTTTTTCGATAATTGTAAAAGTTTTGGAAATATAGGCAGTTAAACTCATAAATTTATCATAAAAAAAATATTTTTCTTAATAAAAAATGTTTGAGAAACCCTGGAATTTTTTTGAAAAAATTAATTTGAGATTTTGTATTTGTCTATGTTTGTACCAATTTTCAGCGTTCTACCGTTTATGGTTTCTGAGATATATGGAAAAATAAAATAAAAATTCAAAAGTTGATAACCCCTGACTGAAACAAAAATTCAAAATTTCGAGTATAAAAGTTTTGTAGGCCTGTAACTGTTTATATATTCTGAAATTTTAGGCTCTGTAAATTGAGCGGATCAAAAGTTATAAGGGGGGGACGGACACACAGACACACACACACACAGACACACAGACACACAGACACACACACAGACACACAGACACACGAAATGTTCTACTCCGAATTCTGAGTCAATCCGTGTATGGAACATATATGCTGCGAAGCCTCTAAGTTGGTGTTTTTTGACTTCAAAGTTGGAAAAGCCGTGAAAAAAGTAGACCTCTCCATACAATTCTCGCGTATTCTGGCTTGATACATTGTCGATATGTTAAGAGAACAAAGTTCTCCTGAACAAATCGACAGTTGGAAAAATTGAGATCTTCTACTACAATGTTAATATTTTTTATAGAAAATTAAATTATCTAGTTGGGGTGTTTCGGCTTTTTTCGATAATTGTAAAAGTTTTGGAAATATAGGCAGTTAAACTCATAAATTTATCATAAAAAAAATATTTTTCTTAATAAAAAATGTTTGAGAAACCCTGGAATTTTTTTGAAAAAACTAATTTGAGATTTTGTATTTGTCTATGTTTGTACCAATTTTCAGCGTTCTACCGTTTATGGTTTCTGAGATATATGGAAAAATAAAATAAAAATTCAAAAGTTGATAACCCCTGACTGAAACAAAAATTCAAAATTCCGAGTATAAAAGTTTTGTAGGCCTGTAACTTTTTATATATTCTGAAATTTTAGGCTCTGTAAATTAAGCGAATCAAAAGTTATAAGGGGGGGACGGACACACAGACACACACACACACAGACACACGAAATGTTCTACTCCGAATTCTGAGTAAATCCGTGTATGGAACATATATGCTGCGAAGCCTCTAAGTTGGTGTTTTTTGACTTCAAAGTTGGAAAAGCCGTGAAAAAAGTAGACCTCTCCATACAATTCTCGCGTATTCTGGCTTGATACATTGTCGATATGTTAAGAGAACAAAGTTCTCCTGAACAAATCGACAGTTGGATAATACTAGTTGCATGTAACACATGAGATCCAACTGTCGATAGCGATAGTATGTATAGTTGAAGAATATATACCAAACTATAAACCCATAGATACAAATTATTGAATATTTTCAGATATTTTGTTTTCTATACAACATATGTAGGTATGTATGTCAAGATAGGATAGTATGGAGGAAGATCCTTTTTCCTACCCAGAATATGCAAATTGCATGATGGTATGTATGTATGTTTGGAGATGAAGTAACAAACTATTAAGTCTTCTTACATATTGTGTATAGGCGACTGCCATACAAAATGTATGAAGCGATGTCGTCACTAAATTCAATTTTTAAAAAAATTGTTTAAAAAAAATTGAGATCTTCTACTACAATGTTAATATTTTTTATAGAAAATTAAATTATCTAGTTGGGGTGTTTCGGCTTTTTTCGATAATTGTAAAAGTTTTGGAAATATAGGCAGTTAAACTCATAAATTTATCATAAAAAAAATATTTTTCTTAATAAAAAATGTTTGAGAAACCCTGGAATTTTTTTGAAAAAACTAATTTGATATTTTGTATTTGTCTATGTTTGTACCAATTTTCAGCGTTCTACCGTTTATGGTTTCTGAGATATATGGAAAAATAAAATAAAAATTCAAAAGTTGATAACCCCTGACTGAAACAAAAATTTGAAATTCCGAGTACAAAGGTTTTGTAGGCCTGTAACTGTTTATATATTCTGAAATTTTAGGCTCTGTAAATTGAGCGGATCAAAAGTTATAAGGGGGGGACGGACACACAGACACACACACACACACACAGACACACACACACACAGACACACGAAATGTTCTACTCCGAATTCTGAGTAAATCCGTGTATGGAACATATATGCTGCGAAGCCTCTAAGTTGGTGTTTTTTGACTTCAAAGTTGGAAAAGCCATGAAAAAAGTAGACCTCTCCATACAATTCTCGCGTATTCTGGCTTGATACATTGTCGATATGTTAAGAGAACAAAGTTCTCCTGAACAAATCGACAGTTGGAGTAATGCAAACATTTATTAACTAGTTGCATGTAACACATGAGATCCAACTGTCGATAGCGATAGTATGTATAGTTGAAGAATATGTACCAAACTATAAACCCATAAATACAAATTATTGAATATTTTCAGATATTTTGTTTTCTATACAACATATGTAGGTATGTATGTCAAGATAGGATAGTATGGAGGAAGATCCTTTTTTCCTACCCAGAATATGAAAATAGCATGATGGTATGTATGTTTGTTTGGAGATGAAGTATCAAACTATTAAGTCTTCTTACATATTGTGTATAGGCGACTGCCATACAAAATGTATGAAGCGATGTCGTCACTAAATTCAATTTTTAAAAAAATTGTTAAAAAAAAATTGAGATCTTCTACTACAATGTTAATATTTTTTATAGAAAATTAAATTATCTAGTTGTGGTGTTTCGGCTTTTTTCGATAATTGTAAAAGTTTTGGAAATATAGGCAGTTAAACTCATAAATTTATCATAAAAAAAATATTTTTCTTAATAAAAAATGTTTGAGAAACCCTGGAATTTTTTTGAAAAAATCTATTTGAGATTTTGTATTTTTCTATGTTTGTACCAATTTTCAGCGTTCTAGCGTTTATGGTTTCTGAGATATATGGAAAAATAAAATAAAAATTCAAAAGTTGATAACCCCTGACTGAAACAAAAATTCAAAATTCCGAGTATAAAAGTTTTGTAGGCCTGTAACTGTTTATATATTCTGAAATTTTAGGCTCTGTAAATTGAGCGGATCAAAAGTTATAAGGGGGGGACGGACACACAGACACACAGACACACACACACACAGACACACGAAATGTTCTACTCCGAATTCTGAGTAAATCCGTGTATGGAACATATATGCTGCGAAGCCTCTAAGTTGGTGTTTTTTGACTTCAAAGTTGGAAAAGCCGTGAAAAAAGTAGACCTCTCCATACAATTCTCACGTATTCTGGCTTGATACATTGTCGATATGTTAAGAGAACAAAGTTCTCCTGAACAAATCGACAGTTGGAAAATAATACTAGTTGCATGTAACACATGAGATCCAACTGTCGATAGCGATAGTATGTATAGTTGAAGAATATGTACCAAACTATAAACCCATAGATACAAATTATTGAATATTTTCAGATATTTTGTTTTCTATACAACATATGTAGGTATGTATGTCAAGATAGGATAGTATGGAAGAAGATCCTTTTTCCTACCCAGAATATGCAAATTGCATGATGGTATGTATGTATGTTTGGAGATGAAGTAACAAACTATTAAGTCTTCTTACATATTGTGTATAGGCGACTGCCATACAAAATGTATGAAGCGATGTCGTCACTAAATTCAATTTTTAAAAAAATTGTTTAAAAAAAATTGAGATCTTCTACTACAATGTTAATATTTTTTATAGAAAATTAAATTATCTAGTTGGGGTGTTTCGGCTTTTTTCGATAATTGTAAAAGTTTTGGAAATATAGGCAGTTAAACTCATAAATTAATCATAAAAAAAATATTTTTCTTAATAAAAAATGTTTGAGAAACCCTGGAATTTTTTTGAAAAAAATAATTTGATATTTTGTATTTGTCTATGTTTGTACCAATTTTCAGCGTTCTACCGTTTATGGTTTCTGAGATATATGGAAAAATAAAATAAAAATTCAAAAGTTGATAACCCCTGACTGAAACAAAAATTCAAAATTCCGAGTATAAAGGTTTTGTAGGCCTGTAACTGTTTATATATTCTGAAATTTTAGGCTCTGTAAATTGAGCGGATCAAAAGTTATAAGGGGGGGACGGACACACAGACACACACACACACACACACACACACAGACACACAGACACACACACACACACACAGACACACACACACAGACACACGAAATGTTCTACTCCGAATTCTGAGTAAATCCGTGTATGGAACATATATGCTGCGAAGCCTCTAAGTTGGTGTTTTTTGACTTCAAAGTTGGAAAATCCATGAAAAAAGTAGACCTCTCCATACAATTCTCGCGTATTCTGGCTTGATACATTGTCGATATGTTAAGAGAACAAAGTTCTCCTGAACAAATCGACAGTTGGATCAGTGTAAACATTTATTAACTAGTTGCATGTAACACATGAGATCCAACTGTCGATAGCGATAGTATGTATAGTTGAAGAATATGTACCAAACTATAAACCCATAGATACAAATTATTGAATATTTTCAGATATTTTGTTTTCTATACAACATATGTAGGTATGTATGTCAAGATAGGATAGTATGGAGGAAGATCCTTTTTCCTACCCAGAATATGCAAATTGCATGATGGTATGTATGTATGTTTGGAGATGAAGTATCAAACTATTAAGTCTTCTTACATATTGTGTATAGGCGACTGCCATACAAAATGTATGAAGCGATGTCGTCACTAAATTCAATTTTTAAAAAAATTGTTAAAAAAATATTGAGATCTTCTACTACAATGTTAATATTTTTTATAGAAAATTAAATTATCTAGTTGGGGTGTTTCGGCTTTTTTCGATAATTGTAAAAGTTTTGGAAATATAGGCAGTTAAACTCATAAATTTATCATAAAAAAAATATTTTTCTTAATAAAAAATGTTTGAGAAACCCTGGAATTTTTTTGAAAAAACTAATTTGAGATTTTGTATTTGTCTATGTTTGTACCAATTTTCAGCGTTCTAGCGTTTATGGTTTCTGAGATATATGGAAAAATAAAATAAAAATTCAAAAGTTGATAACCCCTGACTGAAACAAAAATTCAAAATTCCGAGTATAAAAGTTTTGTAGGCCTGTAACTGTTTATATATTCTGAAATTTAAGGCTCTGTAAATTGAGCGGATCAAAAGTTATAAGGGGGGGACGGACACACAGACACACACACACACACAGACACACACACACACAGACACACACACACACAGACACACACACAGACACACGAAATGTTCTACTCCGAATTCTGAGTAAATCCGTCTATGGAACATATATGCTGCGAAGCCTCTAAGTTGGTGTTTTTTGACTTCAAAGTTGGAAAAGCCGTGAAAAAAGTAGACCTCTCCATACAATTCTCGCGTATTCTGGCTTGATACATTGTCGATATGTTAAGAGAACAAAGTTCTCCTGAACAAATCGACAGTTGGAAAAATATTTGTATTGTAATCATATATTCAAAAATAATTACTATTGCATGTAACACATGAGATCCAACTGTCGATAGCGATAGTATGTATAGTTGAAGAATATGTACCAAACTATAAACCCATAGATACAAATTATTGAATATTTTCAGATATTTTGTTTTCTATACAACATATGTAGGTATGTATGTCAAGATAGGATAGTATGGAAGAAGATCCTTTTTCCTACCCAGAATATGCAAATTGCATGATGGTATGTATGTATGTTTGGAGATGAAGTAACAAACTATTAAGTCTTCTTACATATTGTGTATAGGCGACTGCCATACAAAATGTATGAAGCGATGTCATCACTAAATTCAATTTTTAAAAAAATTGTTAAAAAAAATCGAGATCTTCTACTACAATGTTAATATTTTTTATAGAAAATTAAATTATCTAGTTGGGGTGTTTCGGCTTTTTTCGATAATTGTAAAAGTTTTGGAAATATAGGCAGTTAAACTCATAAATTTATCATAAAAAAAATATTTTTCTTAATAAAAAATGTTTGAGAAACCCTGGAATTTTTTTGAAAAAACTAATTTGAGATTTTGTATTTGTCTATGTTTGTACCAATTTTCAGCGTTCTACCGTTTATGGTTTCTGAGATATATGGAAAAATAAAATAAAAATTCAAAAGTTGATAACCCCTGACTGAAACAAAAATTCAAAATTCCGAGTATAAAAGTTTTGTAGGCCTGTAACTGTTTATATATTCTGAAATTTCAGGCTCTGTAAATTGAGCGGATCAAAAGTTATAAGGGGGGGACGGACACACAGACACACACACACACAGACACACACACACACAGACACACACACAGACACACGAAATGTTCTACTCCGAATTCTGAGTAAATCCGTCTATGGAACATATATGCTGCGAAGCCTCTAAGTTGGTGTTTTTTGACTTCAAAGTTGGAAAATCCATGAAAAAAGTAGACCTCTCCATACAATTCTCGCGTATTCTGGCTTGATACATTGTCGATATGTTAAGAGAACAAAGTTCTCCTGAACAAATCGACAGTTGGATAACATTTATTACTAGTTGCATGTAACACATGAGATCCAACTGTCGATAGCGATAGTATGTATAGTTGAAGTATGTACCAAACTATAAACCCATAAATACAAATTATTGAATATTTTCAGATATTTTGTTTTCTATACAACATATGTAGGTATGTATGTCAAGATAGGATAGTATGGAGGAAGTTCCTTTTTTCCTACCCAGAAAATGAAAATAGCATGATGGTTCTGTATGTTTGTTTGGATATTAAAATCCTATCAAACTATTAAGTCTTCTTACATATTGTGTATAGGCGACTGCCATATAAATTGTATGAAGCGATGTCGTCACTAAATTCTATTTTTATAAAAATTGTTAAAAAAAATTTGAGATGTACAAATACAATGTTAGTATTTTTTATAGAAAATTAAATTATCTAGTTGGTGTGTTTCGGCTTTTTTCGATATTTTTAAAAAGTTTGGAAATATAGGCAGTTAAACTCATAAATTTATCATAAAAAAAATATTTTTCTTAATAAAAAATGTTTGAGAAACCCTGGAATTTTTTTGAATAAATTAATTTGAGATTTTGTATTTGTCTATATTTGTACCAATTTTCAGCGTTCTAGCTTTTATGGTTTCTGAGATATATGAAAAAATAAAGTAAAAATTCAAAAGTTGATAACCCCTGACTAAAACAAAAATTCGAAATTCTGAGTAAAAAAGTTTTGTAGGCCTATAACTGTGTATATATTCTGAAATTTTGGGCTCTGTAAATTGAGCGGATCAAAAGTTATAAGGGGGGGACGGACACACAGACACACAGACACACACACAGACACACACACAGACACACACACAGACACACACACACACAGACACACGAAATGTTCTACTCCGAATTCTGAGTAAATCCGTGTATGGAACATATATGCTGCGAAGCCTCTAAGTTGGTGTTTTTTGACTTCAAAGTTGGAAAAGCCGTGAAAAAAGTAGACCTCTCCATACAATTCTCGCGTATTCTGGCTTGATACATTGTCGATATGTTAAGAGAACAAAGTTCTCCTGAACAAATCGACAGTTGGATAACAGTAATGTTAACATTTATTAAAATACTAGTTGCATGTAGCACATGATGTCCAACTGTCGATAGCGATAGTATGTAAAGTTGAAGAATAAGAATCAAACTATAAATCCATATTATTGAAAATTTTAACACATGTTGGTATGTATGTTAAGACACACCTGTTTAATATTTCACACAATAACACCTCCTAAATTTGAATATAATGTAATGAAACCAACCTAATAACACTGTAATTAACTGCTCCGTGACACTTCTCAACGTTTCATGGCATTAGATTCAATTAAATAGAATATACTAAGTATTGTATACATCGTTTTTATGTTTATTTTTAATTTAATTTAAGATCAATAACCTAGATTCTAAGCTTTTACTAACATGAAAAACTAATAGCTACAAAGCGCCCTTGAGGTGAGTTTTCACGAAAACGGCGCTATATAAATTATCCAACCATATATATATATATATATATATATATATATATATATATATATATATATATATATATATATATATATATATATATATATATATATATATATATATATATATATATATATATATATATATATATATATATATATATATATATATATATATATATATATATATATATATATATATATATATATATATATATATATATATATATATATATATATATATATATATATATATATATATATATATATATATATATATATATATATATATATATATATATATATATATATATATATATATATATATATATATATATATATATATATATATATATATATATATATATATATATATATATATATATATGTATATATATATATATATATATATATATATATATATATATATATATATATATATATATATATATATATATATATATATATATATATATATATATATATATATATATATATATATATATATATATATATATATATATATATATATATATATATATATATATATATATATATATATATATATATATATATATATATATATATATATATATATATATATATATATATATATATGTATATATATATATATATATATGTTATAATATTTTTATCTCGGTTTTCCCGTGTCAGTAGGTCTTGACTAAGACCATTTGTCTTCCGACGTTTCGCCTGAATATCACCAGGCATTTTCAAGGACTTAACGAAAAGCACGCGCGCGACACACGTCTACTCACACTGAAAGCTCACCGTCAAGTGACTCGTAGCGTACAAGATGGCCGCTTATGTCAAATATTGTTAGCGCGACGTGATTGGCTCCTTGTGACACGCCCACCTGCTGTCGTGTTCGTTGGTAATAATATTTTATCATTATTTTTGTGTTGTGATTTATTGTTAATTTTAGTTGTGACATTAATATTATTATTGTTGTGTTTTGGGGTTATTTTCGCTATGGTATTATTAATATTATTATTGTATTGTTTGTCATATAAAATGTTCTTCCAGGTACTAGGCAAACGAACTCCGTCGTCCCGATTGTTCATTATATCCCTTCTCTTATATATTTCTATAGCTTCCCTGTAAATTCTGAGAGGTTCACTGTTTAAACTTGCTATTATTTTTGAATGGTCAAAATCTATTGTATGTCCTTCTGTGAGCGAGTGTTGTACAAGTGAGGATGTAAGTTTTTTGTTTCTCTTGTCGACTCTGTGCTCCGCTATTCGTGCTTCAACTTTTCGATTGGTTCTTCCTACATAAGTCTTATTGCACGATCCGCACGGTATTTCATATACTCCATGAGCTTGATGGTATGTATGTATGTTTGGAGATTAGTATCAAACTATTAAGTCTTCTTAGATATTGTGTGTAGGCTATTGCCATACAAATTGTATGAAGCAATGTCGTCACTAAATTCAATTTTTATTAAAATTGTTAAAAAATTAGATGTACTAATACAATTTTAATATTTTTTATAGAAAATTAAATTTTCTAGTTGGGGTGTTTCAGCTTTTTTCGATATTTTTAAAAAATTTGGAAATATAGGCAGTTAAACTCATAAATTTATCATAAAAAAATATTTTTCTTTTTAAAAAATGTTTGAGAGACCCTGGAATTTAAAAAAAAACAATTTGAGATTTTTTGTTTGTCTATGTTTATACCAATTTTCAGCGTTCTCGCTTTTGTGGTTTCTGAGATACATGGAAAAATAAACCAAAAATTCAAAAGTTGATAACCCCTGACTGAAACGAAAATTCACCATTCTGAGTATAAAACTTTTGTAGGCCTATAACTATTTATATATTTTGAAATTTTGGGATCTGTAAATTGAGCAGATCAAAATTTATAAGGGGGGACAGACAGACACACAGACACACACAGACACACAAAACTCACATAAAATGTTCTACTCCGAATTCTGAGTAAATCCATGTATGGAACATATATGCTGCGAGGCCTCTAGTTGGTGTTATTAGCATGCAAAAACTCCACTACACCATACAAAATGTTCCTTCGTACACGCATCTTGGCTTAATAATGTCGATTCATTCAGAGAATTGAATTCTCATGAACGAATCGACAGTTGGATAATAGTAATATAAACATTTATAAAAAAATAATAGTACTTAATCTAAACGAATAAATATTTAAAAATAATGGTAATGTAAACATTTATTAAAAAATATAAATTGTTTATATTTTTTTATATTAATTTTGTGTTGCTTCTCGGACAACTAAGAGGTACTATGTCAAATATTAATTCAACACGTAGGTACCCAATAACAAGTTGCCACATTTTGGAGACATTTGATAACTATCACCTCACAGATCCAGAATGAAATCATAATTTAAAAATGTGTCTCCACCGGGAATCGAACTCGGGACCTTTCGCTCAAGAGTCATATATCTTATCAACAGAGCCATGAATTCGACGCAAAATAACCGTATTCAGAAACAACTCTTAAAGAAGCCTTGGGCCTTCAAGGTAACTTTTTTTATTTATTTTTATTTTTTTTTTATTTTACAATTCTTTGGGAGACCAACAGCTATCAATTATAGTTTTTCAATTGGGATAACAACCGAACAGCCAATTATAGGTCTCCGCTGATAGGAACTTGAAGGCGATTTCGTTATTCAGAGTGAATTTGACATCACATACCTTGAGAAATCCTCAAGAATTTCAATAAAATGCATTCCTTGACATTTTGTTATTCAGAGATAAATATGTAATCTGGTAGGTTGGAAGAAATTGCCTAATGGCAAAAAGCCCGCTAGTGTACGGTATATTTGTTTATATTATGTACAGAAAGATGAATAAATAAAATAAATATATCAAATATTTACAATCATTTTAAGTTATAAAAAAAATACATTTGTGGGTACCTAAAATTAAATAACAATTAGCCAGCTGTTTTATAAACCTTATAATTAATTAACCTAGTTGCCTAGTTTCTCATTAAGAAGATGATTCATTAATTATCATTAGGAGTGGATGATCTCCCTCCTTGAATGCTGTGTCCTGGACCACTGCCAGCCAATGCAGATGCTGCAGTCATTACAATAATTTTCATCTCACATTCTAAACCAAAATATAAGCTATGAAGTACACCATTTATCATACCAAACTAGAATATTTAAACCACAGATTACTGAAGAGTTTTTTTTATTAATTAATCTGGTATTTAAAAAAAATAATAGAAAAATAAACCACATTTTTTATATTTGTATTTATCACATTTCTTTATTTATTTAAGAGGACATATAACGCTTAACTTAGTGACTGAAAACATGATATATTAAAACCGCTCAGTGCACTATGAAGTTTCGTGTTAGTAAGGGTAACTATCGCGTGTGTTAAAAAAGGTTTATACGTGATTTAAATGATCGGGAACCCCAAATTTGTTGATTTTTTGCATTTTAAGAACAAACCTTAGTTGAAATGAAAAAAACTTTATCGGTCACTCACTTTGATTTTATGCACTCTTTAAGCATATAAAAGATTTATTTCTCAACGACACATAGTTATGGAGTAATTTTAAAAAAATGCTGTAAAAAAGGATATTTTTAATATTTTTTAATGGGAACTTAGTCTGAATTTCAAAATTGTGTGACGATCATTCACTAGAGAAATGTTGAAAAGACTATACTATTTTTTCTAGAAACACATTGTTTAACATGTTTGAGAGATTTGATTTGAAATTGAGGTGTTTAGGTTTATATGGACCCTTAAGGGACAAATATAGTCTTATAAGATAAACAGAGAAAATATACTATGAAATAAAAAAAAATAGACCAATTACTTTTGTCCACAATTGATGTACATTTAATAATCATAGAAGTATGTACCTACGATACAACAAAAAAAAATTAAATATACTTAGTTAAAATTATTACATATTCATATATTTCACACATTTACCCGTGACAGGAAAGGAAGGGAAGGGAGAAGGACCTAATTTGTTACTGTTGTGAAAAATAACAGAATCTGCTATATAAAAAACAAAAATCATAATATGTACACAAATTAAATTTTTTAACAATACATAGGTATACGCCGCTATGCATCTATATAAAGAACTCTTGTAGCAATCATGACTAGTAGTGAATACATCAGAATGTGGGATACTATACTGCCCGAGAGATTGTCATTATAGAAATGACATGCCCTTTCGATAAATTCGTTTTGATTTGAATTGGTGTTGCTTCGAGGAACGTGGAACAAGTTGATGTACATATTAACAAAGCAAATGTTTTCGGAACAGACCGTTCCTCCATCAGGCTAATTTACAATGAATAATTACTTAAGGGGGGGACTGCTGCCAACGTACCTATTTTTAAATTTGATATACCATCATTATTTCTTATCAAATCGTTTTGAATATAACTTTACTTTTTGATAATGTTCTGTATTAATTCTTGTAAAAAGTAATGGCATACCTACCCCGATTTTCAACGTTTATCTTATATTTTTAATAAAATATAAGGCCTAGTTCAACATATTTTTTTTTAAATTAAAGAAAACAAAACTATCTAGAAAAATATGATCTAACGTTGCATTAATGCTTCCGGTTTAGTAAATAAACCTAAAAAACATTTATTTTCCATTCAGCGCATTGCGAAATAAAAGTTTTATTGGTTTATTAACTTAACCTGATGCATTAATGCAACGTTACATCGTATTATTCCAGATATTTTGATCTTCTTTAATTTATAAAAAAATATAATGCTCTATACCTTATAGTTTTTTAGAAATTTAAGATAAATGTCAAAAATCGGGGTATGCTTATTATTTTCGTACACGAATATATACAGAACATAATTAAAAAGTTAAGGTATGTTTTTTTTTTATTAATATCCAAACTAACTAGGTTATTTGTTTCAAAATGATTCGTTTTGTATTAATGATGCAAATTCAAATTGAAAAAAAGGTACGTTGGCAGCAGTTACCCTATTAAGTTCGTGTTGTAAACATTGCTATAATGTACTAAAATGTTGTTAATTCGATATTGGAGTATAACAATTTACCACAATCTGAAGACATATTATGATATTGAATATTTTTATTATTGCATATGCGCAAACATTGGATTTTTTTCCCTATCGGATGTCAAAGATATTTTTTAACAGATTTTTAATTATCTCAATAGAGACGAAGTTGGAATATTTACTGTAGGAGAACCGAGAAATCAAGGCACCTACAGGGCTTACGACCTGTCATCGGCTGGTTAACGTGATCACTTTATGCGCTTGCGCAACGTTCACCAATTATGCCTTTTTAATGAGATTATTTACAAAAAAAAACAATTCTCTCAATAGATGGCGTTACAACAAAAATAAATAAAAATAATAAGAATGTTGTTCATAATTTCACAAATAGATGGCTGTAGTAAAAATTCCTTATTTTCATGCGAAAAGAATTTCAGTATTACAATATATAGAACTTTCAAAATTGAATTGATAGGGATCTCATTAAAAAGGCATAATTGGTGAACGTTGCGCAAGCGCCTAAAGTGATCACGTAAACCAGCCGATGACAGGTCGTAAGCCCTGTACGTGCCTTGATTTCCCGGTTCTCCTACAGTAAATATTCCAACTTCGTCTCTATTGAGATAATTAAAAATCTGTTAAACAAAAAAATTATAATTATTATTAACACTACAATATAAAACAGCCATGTCTAAATTGTTCCAAATTTCGATAGCAAAGTTGCGATCATTGCGATCTACTGACCTTTCCCGATCTTCGGCCAACGATTTTATCGTGAAACGAGAGCACCCTAACCTTTAAGCCATATTGTTGTGTCTGAAATGTAAGATGTACCACCTCGGGGTTGGATTTGACGGACGAATAATGCTTCTCTATGTACAATCGAAGACCACTTTAAAATAGACTCAAGGCTATGAATCATGAACGTTCATTTTGTACCCTCAAAGAAATAAAAAAAAACAAAAGAACACTCAGTATAGTATTTATTTCTTCACAACATCTTTCACAGTTCAAGCTGCCCGATTTATTTCTTCACAACATCTTTCACAGTTCAAGCTGCCCGATTTATTTCTTCACAACATCTTTCACAGTTCAAGCTGCCCGATTTATTTCTTCACAACATCTTTCACAGTTCAAGCTGCCCGATTTATTTCTTCACAACATCTTTCACAGTTCAAGCTGCCCGATTTATTTCTTCACAACATCTTTCACAGTTCAAGCTGCCCGATTTATTTCTTCACAACATCTTTCACAGTTCAAGCTGCCCGATTTATTTCTTCACAACATCTTTCACAGTTCAAGCTGCCCGATTCCGTAACGACATCACATCGAGTTTCTTTAAGGAGGCATATAAACCTAAAAACCTTATTTGAAATCAAATTTACCCTAATATTTCAAGGCCAGCAAAACTCGCTGTGCACAACGCTATTGTCGTTCCAACCATAATGTATGCAAGTGAGACATGGGCATGACAGAAGACGCATGAAAGTAAAATTAACGCTGTGGAAATGAGGTCCCTAAGACGAATGTGTGGTAAAATAATTTATGATAGGATAAGGAATCAAGATATCAGAAGAGAATGTAAGATTGAAAGGGATATTTTGAGTAGAATGAATGCTTTGCGATGGTTCGGACATGTAGAGAGAATGAACGATGAACGACTGACAAAGAAAGTATACAAGTAAGGGTCGACCGAGAAAGAGCTGGCATGATCATATAAATGAGATTTTGAAAGAGGGGAACATACGAAGTCAGAACAATAGGAGAGCATGTATGACGCGATGTATGAATGTAAATGAAGCAAAACAGGTATGTCACGATAGAAGAGTCGTTGGCGTTCGGTTCTCTCTGCCTACCCCAAATAGGGAAACGGCGTGATGGTATGTATGTATGTATGTATGAAATCAAATTTCTCATATATGTTAAACAGTGTGTTTCTAAAAATTATACCATAAGAAGTATTTTCAACATTTTTCTAGTGAATGTTCGTCACACATTTTTAAAATTCAGCATTAATTCCCTTAAACATATTATTAAAAATATACTTTGTTTCAGATTTTTAAAAATTACTCCATAACTATGTCTCGTAGAGAAATATTTTTTTATATACTTAAAGAGTGCATAAAATCAAAGTGAATGACCGGTAAAGATTTTTCATTTCAAGTCAGATTTGTTATTGGAATCCAAAAAAAATAATTTTGGGTTACCTATAATTTAAATCACATATATACACCTTTTTTAAAGCACATGTAACAATCGACAGAATCTATAATAAATACAATAGGCATTTCCAAGAGTTCCGCATATTCTTACTTAGCGCCCCCACATTTAAACAAATATATCTGACTTAAAATTTCATCCTCATAATCAAACTCAACACTTAATATACTGCACACATTTATGTATGCAATTTCACACAATATCTCACCATAATATGTAACTATTCCTAACTCAGTCCTCACGGTCAATTGTCCGTACGGTCAACTGTCCCCACGGTCAATTGTCCGTGCGGTAAATTGTCCTCACGGTTAACTGTCCATACGGTAAATTGTCGCCACGGTAAATTGTCCTCACGGTCAATTGTCCATTCGGTAAAAAAGGGCGTACAGTCAATTGTCCACGGTCAATCGGCTACGTTCAATTGTCCGGACGTGAAGAATTATATATAAAGATATTAATGGAATTCCTGTTTCGTATTGTATTCTATATCTCGAAAATTATTCTGTTACGAGGCGTACATTTTTTTAAATGTTTTTATTTCCACTATAAGAATTTTCGATCCGAATTGTAAATCTAAACCACCCAGAGACCCACTCAAATACACACAAAAGATTTCATCAACATCACTCTAGTTATTTAGGAGTTCAGTGACATACACACCTAAAAAAGAATTATGTATATAAAAATGTTCACATGTAAAGAGAGAATCCAAGGTTAAAAAAAATATTATAAGAAAAATGAATCGAAACTCTATTCAGCATCATGATCAATTCATCAAGTTATGTTGTCCTATGGAAGAAGCGGTTGCTTTGAAACCGCTCCTCTAAAATAGCTCATTCGTGGTTTCAACAAAGTAAATTATACTCTTTTTTGTTTTTTTTTATAAAAAAGAATGAATATGTTCTTGTAACAAGTACATATACATCCTCATACATTCCCTAAATTAAGCATAATGCTCATTCCCTAAATTAAGCATAATGCTCATTTCCTAAATAAAGCATAATCCTCATTCCCTAAACTAAGCATAATGCTCATTCCCTAAATTAAGCATAATGCTCTTTCCCTAAATAAAGCATAATCCTCATTCCCTAAATTAAGCATAACGCTCATTCCCTAAATTAAGCATAATGCTCATTTCCTAAATAAAGCATAATCCTCATTCCCTAAATTAAGCATAATGCTCATTCCCTAAATTAAGCATAGTGCTCATTCCCTAAATTAAGCATAATGCTCATTCCCTAAATTAAGCATAATGCTCATTCCCTAAATTAAGCATAAAGGTGAACGAAATCGGTCGTGGCAGGATTTCTAACCCAGCACAATAACCGCTCTGCCAGCACCCATCTCAATTTGAATAATATCTACCGAGATTTTAACGGGTTTAGTGAGAACGAATTGTGATATGACCTGTCATGACCTGTCAAGTGAAATTAGTCCATTTGCTCATACTATAATAATAATAATTTCTGAAAAACGATGGTTTTACTTGTGTGACGTTCTCAACTGTGATAATACGCATAGTTGGTTAAAACAGTAAAAAATAAACACACGACACAGTGGTACTAAAAAAAGAAATGAATTGTGTAAATAAACCATAAATTTGGTTAAAAATGTAGAATTGACACGAACTTGACACCTACCTGAATAGGTACCTATTGGCCTTAGAGACAAAGCAACAGGTTGGCTCATATTTACGCATATTTTATTTTGTGTAGGTAAATAAAAAACCCAATAATCTCAATAGTATTTAAAATTATGATACGAGATCACTCAAAGGGAGCTATATTATTTATTTGTTGGTTGGTTGTTGCTTATTTGCTCAACGAAACAAGGCAGTCTTAAGAAGTCTTCCGAAGATGTCAATGCTCTGAGCTCCACGATTGTCGGGGGCCAGTTTATTCCACTTTAAAGACCCGTTCATACTGAAATCGCGATTATAATAAGCCGCGCCTTATTGAATCTGTCTAATTCTTTTAAAGAATTGGTACACTGTGATCCAGATGATCTCAATGTAAGCTGTCTTTCTGATGGAACATTTTTTTTAAGTTCATGGATGGGGGTGTAGAGCCAAGTCGTTCATAGCCTTTAACACCATCAGTCATACCTTATATTCTACTAGTTCTGGATATTTCAACCAGTGTAACCATATTAGGTCTTTCCACTCCAATACGATGCAGCAGCAATTGCCACAAGCAATTCATCCTCGTTACATTCCTGTACTATAAGATACTTCTTTTTCTAGTCCTATAACCCACCTGTACAAGTTCTTTTTACGCCTTGTGATACCTACACTGAGTACATTCAGGGTCTTCCATATGCGGTAGGCTAGGTGGTGTCCCGAGGCGGGATTCTCGTTCTTTTTAGCTATCCATAACGCCTTACATAAAATCCATAAGATCCTTATAATCCTTAAAATTATAGAAAACGCGATTTTCATTTCAATTTGTAGTGATATTAAAAGGGATACTATCCTTCGCAGGTATCCATACCGTACC
Organism: Molanna angustata; assembly: GCA_963576475.1. NCBI lineage: Eukaryota > Metazoa > Arthropoda > Insecta > Trichoptera > Molannidae > Molanna > Molanna angustata. The sequence continues at coordinate 15,210,383 of OY754989.1, forward strand.
GCTGGCATTAGAGGTGTCACTAACGCTTAGCGCTATCCATAACATCGATCTGTCACTTCACTGACATTTCAATATTATTTCAATCATTTACACACGGTCATAATTTCAAATATAAAAATAATTCATATATATTTCCTGGCGCTTTCTTCTTCTTCTGGTGCCCTGTCAGAACTCCCGACACTGACGAATCCCTATCTGTCCTGTGCTGCCCGAAATATCTGCTCCACAGTTCTGAAGCACGTCCATTCCCTGATATTACGCAGCCAGGATATCTGTCTCCTTCCAGTCCCTCGGCGACCTTATATCTTGCCCTCCAGTATTAATTGGAGCAATTGGTATTTTTCTCTCCCTCATTATGTGACCTTGATAAGTGATCTTGCGGACATTTGTAGATAGGAGTTGCCTGGTCGTTCTGGCTCGATTTAAGACTTCTGAGTTTGTAAACAGGTCTGTTCAAGGAATTTTGAGCATTCTGCAATGCAACCACATCTCAAAAGCCTCCAACCTATCTATGGTGTAAAATACCTATAGGTACTTATAGGCTGAAGGTTGACGAGTACGTACTCTGTGGTATGTACGATTCAGGAGTTCGGAAAACTACAAACAAACCTAACCAACCTATTTTTACCTAGCGTTTGTAGGTTAGGTTTAAAAAATCGGTGTACATCCTAGGATATCCCGGAATTCTTCGTGAGATTTAGAAAATATAGTGTTGTGTGTAAGGCGCTCTCCGATATATCGATCATTAATTGATAATAGTGCTTTCACTTGTGGTTCATATTATATTATTATTGTACTTTTGCCTTTATATAATATCAATTTACTGTATTCTTACAATGGAGTATAAATAGTTAAATACGCGTGTATTTATTTATATTTAATATAGAAACTACCATATATCATACATTGTATAGCAACACAGACTACACATATCATCTCCGTCATAACATGACGATTTATAACAAAATATTTCCTGACGATTTATTGATAAATAAAAATTACCTGATGATTTATGAAAATATAAAACTAGCCATTTTAAAGTGTGACAGTAATAAGAGTTTTATATTTTTCATGTATTATATAGACCTGACACGCAAATTTGTTACATACAGTAGTGTGTAGTGAGGGGTGTCATGACATTAGACAGTTAGTGTTAACTTACACGTGGGAGATGGTACCTACCTACCTTCATATAACACGTGTATACCACGTGATTCGCACTTTCGTATTGTTAGAATTTCATAATTATTTCCAAAACAAAGCAACACTTCGTTTAGTTGTTCGTTTAATCTCAATCTATAGCAATATTTAACTTCTTCTTCTTCTTCTTCTTCAACCTATTTCCATTCACTCCTGAACAAAGGCCTCCTTCATCTGTCTATGTGTCATCCTTTCCTGTGTAGTCTGCATCCAGGACGTGTCAGCTTGTTAATTTTTATTTATTTATTCAATATTTATTTATTCTAGTTTAATTTATTTAATACTTATTTATTTTATATTTATTTATTAAATTTTTATTTATGTAATTTATATTCATTTCATTTTTATTTACTTATGCCGACCGCCGTGGCACAGTTGGTAAGCCGTTCGGTCTCTGTACGGACGTCCTGGGTTCGATCCCCAGCAAAGGAGAAATTTATTCAAATTCATTTCTCACGTTAATGTTGCTTCTCTGGGCTGGAAACTCTGGTTAGTTGGAAGAAATTAACATACGATAATAAACTCGCCACTTGCGCAAGGTGCAAGGAAGTGTTCATTATTATTTTTGTTTTATTTGTTTAATATTTATCTATTTAATATATATTGAATTCATTTTTATTTATTTAATATTTATTTTTTGATATTTATTTATTTAATTTCTAACAATTAATTAATAGTCACAATAAATTAGTGATGAATAAATACAAGACTAATGTAGAATTGGTCATAGTCTTGCAATCCTGGTCTTGTTGGTTTAGAAATTCACGGATGTTTTTATGTTGAATTGGTCATTCAAATTCAGTCTTAATTATGACATTGCGCATCTTACAACTACTGCAAATAGATGTTGAAGAAATGAATATTCATAGTGGTAATAATACTGTTCATAAATAAAAATAAAAATTAACCTATGAAAGTAAATTTAACGCGATTGAAATTTAATGAGGTCACTAAGACGAATGTGTATGTATGATAGAATAAGAAATGAGGATGTAAGACGAGAATGTATGATAGAAAGATATATCGTAAGTAAGATGAATTCATAAATGCCCAAAGATGGTTTGGCCACATAGAAAGAATGAGTGCTGGTCGTCGGACAAAAAATTATTTAAGGCTGATAAAAGAGGAACGAAGAGTAGAGGTCAGCATAGGAAAAGTTGGCACGATCACATCAATGGGATTTTTCAATATGGAGATGTAAGAATTTAAAGTAATAGGAGAGCGTGTATAAGAGAATACTTGGACGTGAATGGTCGCGAATGAATATTTCTATATAATATGTCAAGAGTCTGTCGTTCGGTTCTCTCTGCCCACACCATATAGGAAATCAGCGTGATGGTATGGTAAGGTTACTTTATTGCAAGGATCTCGTTTTGCTCATCATTTTGAGACTTATCTTTAAGGCCTCGTTTGGATTTTTCTTTCGAATTCTCGTGAGCTTGATAAATTACACACCCCATCTGTTTATCATGGCCTCTAATTGTAATATAAACATTTTTTTATAAATTTAATTTCAATAAATATATATGAAATTAAAAAATAGTTTTTTTAATATATTTAAAACCATCCAACATTTATAGCTAAATTTCCAATTCACCTATTCCTTCACAATATGATTTTTAACAATTTTTTCAACCATAATTAAGTTGTTTTAAGGTATTTATATTATAATAAATTACATTATCATATTTTTTGGTTGTGCAACGGACATGGATTTTCATATAATATACTAGATGGAGTACTCCGTGCAATAAGTGAGTCATGTTATATCGCGCGTTTGGCGTTTTGGTTGGCAATATATTGCAGTTTTCCATACATTTCAACACTTCCTAGATAACTGTTCTCTAAATCTTGATGAACAAAGTATTTTTTTCGACAAATAAATCCGAAAACAATTCACATTAGTCGTCATTCTCTATAGAAAAACGATGTGGTCTGCCAACCAAAACGTCAGAAATCCTCCGGAAAAAAGCCTCACTTCTATTCATACAAATTTTGCTTACTACGACATCTAATAGGTATATTACAATGAAAATCTATGGCAACGGATATGCATTTGACATTTTTCTAACTATCTGACCCGGCGAACTTTGTACCTCCTAAGAATCAATGAATGTCGTGTTAACTTTTAGCTAAACAAAATTTAGTATTGTATTACATAACATAATAGAATGAATACAATAAAAAATATTAAGTTCAATTGTTTACTAGGATATAATAATAATATAATATAAAAAAATAAAAATTCTATTACACTTTCACGCTCGCTTTGCGGTTGTTTTAAATTATTTAAAAAAAAATAACTATGTATTTTTTGGAAAATTATTCAGATATATAATAGTAATTCTGCTATTCATGGCAGATGCGAATCCAACAAATAAGAGATCATTACAATTGGTCCAGCAGTTCTTGAGTTATAAATTGTGTAACTAACCCGACTTTATTTTATTTTTATAGATATTATATCGAATGTGCTACTAAATAATTAAGTAAATAAATACTTCTGTTTTAAGTTTTGATATTTTAAGTTTTATAAGTATTATTTTTGATGGTTTACAACTTGTATGGTCTAAGAGTTATGGCAGGAAACAGAGTAAATGGAGCACTAAGACCAATTATGAATGATCGCAACATATCAAAGGATGCCAAAGTTGCCATTCATAACGCCATCGTAGTGCCAACCTTGACGTATACAAGTGAAACCTGGACATGGCAGAAGACGCATGAATGCAGAATAAATGCAGTTGAAATGAGATCGTTAAGAATAATTTGTAATAGAACGATGTATGACCGGGTAATAAATTAGGACATAAGGAAAAAATGTAAAATGAAGAAAGATGTCATTACTAGAATAAAAGTGAACACATTGAGATGATTTGGTCACATGGGGAGAATCAATTCGGAGTGCCTGACGAAGAAAATATACAGAACTGAAAGGAATGGAATGAGAGGTCGGGGACGCTTAAGAAAGGGATGGCACAACCATGTGAACGATATTCTGTAAGACGGAAATGTTAGAAGTGTGAACAATAGACGAACATGTATGAGACGACGCATGAATGTGGACGAAGCGAGGGATGCGTGCCAGGATAGAAAAATGTGGCATTCGGTTCTCTCTGCCTACCCCGCAGGGGACATGTCGTGATGGTATGTATGTAAGTATGTACAACATTTGATCCCCTTGTCAAGCTGGACCCTCGTGATTTTCATGACAAAGCGACTGACTACCGTCAAAGATACATACATTTTGTTGAATGATTTTGGCCAAAGTTTTTCAACCACAAAATATCTGTTCTTCTGTTATAAGCTTTTTAAATTTCTACATATGATTCTCAATTTCTTAAATTGCATATCCGTTGCACATCCTCGACTTTGTTCTTTTTAGCGTATATCGTTATGAATTTAATTTTTAAGTTGTAATTTTTTAATGTGTGTTGTAGGTTGGCCGCGGCGCAGGAGGCGGCGCAGGCAGGGGCGGCGCCGCGGGCGGCAGGTGACGCGATGGGCGGCCCGCACGCGCCCGCCGCCCCCGGGGGGCCCAGCTCGCTCTTCCTGCTGTCAGACGAGAACCCCATCAGAAGGTATATATTTATTTACAAATTTAAATAAACACCTCCTTGCAGCCTTTTCATGTGGTGAGTTTACTGCCTAAATTTCCTCAACGATTTATATCATATATACCACCAAGACGTCGTCGTCTTCCCGGAAGAACACCATAAAAGATGGAAGGACAGCTTGACCTGTTGTTCTTGCATACGATTCAGCTGGACTTGCATTATACATAGTCAAATGTATAAAATTAAATAAATAACTTTTTAAAATAATCAAATTCTTCAATTTGCCTTTGAATATTGACGAGTTTGATGCTTTTTTCGTGAAATCCACCATCAGGTCTTAACCAAATGCATATGGGATCACCATTGCTCCTGTCCAAAAATATAAAATAAAAGAATCAATGAAATTATACAACGTGGTAAAGATTTGTGAAAAGCGGGTACAGTCAATTGTCTGCGGTCAATGGGCTACGGTCAATTGTCCGGGTATCCATTTTCACCTCACGTCGGGTCATCCTATCTCATGTCATCTTTACCTAGTATCAGGTCATCTTTATCTCACGTCAGGTCATGTTCGCCTCATATCAAGTCATCTTTGATCATTTTTACCTCACGTAGGGTTATTTTCACCTTACGTCAGGTCATCTTTACTTCATGGAAGTCATCTTAACCTCACGTCGAGCTATCTTTACCTCATGTCAAGTCATCTTTACCTCATGTCAAGTAATTTTTACCTCGTGTCAAGTCATCTTCACCTCATGAAAGTCATCTTTACCTCTCGTCGAGTTATCTTTACCTGGTGTCTAGTCATATTTACCTGGTTTCTAGTCATTTTTACCCATGTCAAGACATCTTCACCTCGTGAAAGTCATCTTTACATAATATCAGATCATCTTTACCTCACATCGAGTCATCTTTACCTCACGTCGAGTCATCTTTACCTCACGTCGAATTATCTTTTCCTGATGTCTAGTCCTCTTTACCTGGATTTTAGTCATTTTTACCTCGTGTCAAGTCATCTTTACCTCATGAAAGTTTATTTTACCTCACGTCGGGTCATGTTTAACTCATGTTAGGCCATCATAACTTCATGTCGGTTTATCTATACCTCATATCAAGTCAACTTCACCTCATGTTCGGTCATCTTTACCTCACGTCAGGTTATTGTATAAATTACTATCATGAGTGAACTGGCATCAGAGACTTCGACGAGTTGTTCCGGACTGTGATAGATATGGACCGCCAATGTCGCGTCGAGGGGACCCGATATGGCACGAAGAGAAGAAGAAGAATATATATCATGATCATCATAATAATGATGGTTTTGTGTTTCAGGTATACGCGGTTCATAATAGAGTGGCCGCCGTTCGAGTACGCCGTGTTGCTGACCATCATTGCCAACTGTGTGGTGCTGGCGTTGGAGGAGCACCTGCCGCACGGCGACAAGACCATCCTGGCGCAGAAACTGGTAACATACTTATTTCATATTTCATACAAATTATTTACATCCTAGAGGACACTGTTCATACCTACCTACCTAATCACTGAGGTGTAGGTACAAAATTTTATGAGCAAAATAAATTTTACTTGAGCATTCGGGTCTTTACATTCCATTATGAACTACTAATAATAATATTAATAAAAATTTATTTGAAGCCACTATTGTTGTAAAATTAAAATGTTCTTAAAATCACACACAAAGAAATTATCAAATCAATATGACGTGACCTCTTCTGTTCGCGATTTGTTTTTTTTTTTATTGTAACAATTAAATTACAAATAAATTAATGTAATCTTGTAACAATTAAATATAGATCTTCGTACATTCCATACACTGATCATAAATGCTTGTGCTATAATATGTGAACGAAATCGGTCGTGGCAGGATTCAAACTCGCGACCACTAGATTCTGGACTCTGCCACCATCCATCTAATTAATACATTATAATTTATATCGAATTCGTGAAGTATAATAAAATTATAATAAATTACTATTATGTACCTACATGTTTTTTTTTGCTTTATTTGTCAATTAATCTTATTTAGTGTGCTGTATGCCTCGAATTAAAATTTAAATAAAAAAGAAGGTTAGAAGTAGTTTTAGAAAAATATTAATAAGTTCAAAATTAATTTATTTGGCCTAGAACGTCAATCTTAGAAAATGCACCGTTGTAAAAATATTTTTCTGTTTTTTACCCAACGAAACGCTATATCCATTTCGTTCGCTTCGTTAGATAATTTTAAGTGTAATGTAATATTATCGCTACTTTTACGGCCCCCACGTAGGTACTTACACGTCAATGTCGATCAATAGCGATTAATGAAGATTTCACATGCCTACAAATGTCAAACTAAATATTTTGAAGTTTCAAGATGTCAACTTGTCAACGTTTTTTGCTCAAACAAATATGATATCGCGTTTGTTTTTATTTATCAAAAGCGTAAAAATGCATCGCGATGAAAGTTTTTATTGGAAAATCTTATTCTTTAAAATGGATATGTGTTTATTTTTTAAATACAGGTAATAAATAATATCAATTGTGTATTTTTTTAATTCATTTAAAAATATATCGTTTTATCTTGAGTGATAATTTAATCCCTACCTTATGTAAAATTAATTTTATTTATTCAATAAAACAACTTCATCAAATCGTAGTTGAAATCAATTCCTAAAACACTGAACAGATAATTTTAAGTTCTAAATAGCTCCAAAAACATAATTATCAAAATTAAAAACAGAATGCCTTAACTATCGGCAAATAACCTGACAGTTTTCGGTGGAGTATAACTCCATTTGGTACCTAATTATTTCCATTTTTACGCACATACAATAACATTCAATTTCACTGTGATCCAATTATTAAATATTCACCAACATTTGTAACACAATTATTATCTGATTGATATATTTAATAATATCAGATACATCTAATGGCCGTGTTCACTAAGGAACATCAAATGGACCATCAACTAACTACCTGCTCGGAGCTCAAATCTTTGAGTGCATCACTCAATGAATTTGTATTTCATCTGCTAAAACCAACATTCTTAATTCAGCCCTAGGCTCAACTCTTCTTAAATTTCTGGTCTACAGGAATACGAACTCAAGTTTTTTTTTACAAACCCAGCGCGCTAACCGCTCTGCCATCGGCCCATCCAAATTATATTATATAGAAATATTTGAAAATCAAGAACACATCATTTATCTTGTTTCCTTTATTAAAATAGCAATTAAATATTATTCAGTGTGTAGGTAGTTCACAATTTTATAAGTTTTTGAAATTGTTTAAAAAAAAGTATTACTTTGATCTCATCAGTAGGTATATTCGCATTAGTGTCGCGAATGGCCGCGGGCGCTGTATACCTGATACCATGATATTCTACCCCTGCTACCTGCGTTATTGTGCATACCGCCATTATTGTTTTCGTTGACATCAATTATTATGCTGTTTTAAATGAAATTCAATTTTATTTAACAAACACAAAAAGCAATGTTTTGACATGAATAAATTATTTTGTTCTTTTCAAATAGATGTTTTTTTTGTTCCAAATAGATGTTTTTTAGGTTTCTTTACTAAACCTGAAGCATTAATGCAACGTCACAACATATTTTTCCAGATATTTTTGACTTCTTTAATTTAAAAAAATATATATTGCTGTACGCCTTATAGTTTATTAAAAATATAAGATAAACGCTGAAAATCGGGGTATGCCATTATTTTTCTACAACAATTTATACAGAACATTATCAAAAAGATAAGGTATATTTTTCTTTAATAATACCCAAACTATTATCACCCCCTTAAGCATTATCACCTGTCATTAAAACAGCCTTACTAATAATTGTTTTTTTTTGTTCACTTTCAGGAAAAAACAGAAGTCTACTTCTTAGGAATATTTTGCGTAGAAGCATCACTCAAGATTTTAGCATTAGGTTTTGTTCTGCATAGAGGTTCATACCTACGAAACATTTGGAACATAATGGATTTTTTCGTAGTAGTAACCGGGTGAGTCCATTACTATATTACCTCTTATTTTTGAAAGCTCAAGAACGTTGTTTAACACTGAATATGTCTACCCTTATGAACCTGTTCAACTTTAACACTGAAAGACTGAAATTTAAATGTTGCAATTACACCTTAACAATCATATAATATTTAAGGTTTAAAAAATTCCATTGAACTTTCTGCTTTGAAATTGATCCTTACCAATAAATTATACAATCAGTGAACATTCCATATCTACATTAAATGCATATTATAAAGGATCACATGACATATTGATGCTGACATATAGTATTTTGTATGGAGATAATGACAATAACATTAGTCACCATTTTTCATATGTTTATGATATAATAATAATAATAATTTTATTCCAATCTGTAAGCAGGGGGGTGCAATGCTACACAAACCATTTTTTTTACATACAAAATTTACATTAAATGTTACAGAAGAAGAAAAATATTTTACAGAATATAGATATATTATAGATAATGAAAATGAGGAGAAAAAATATATATCAAATGAGTATATATAAAATATAATAAAAAAAAACACTGTAGAAATAAAGTGTTTGATTTATTTCAGTATATTTGATCTTATGTTTATCTTATGATATATCTATATCTTTAGATTTTTTATCTGTTATTTTATTCAGTCAAAATTAAATTAAAAAATACTTAAGTAAATAAAATTATTAAATAAAAATTTTGGTAACAAAAAACTTTGTTTCTGGAAGAAACAAAGTTTTGTTTCTGGAAGAAACAAATGTGAAGTGGAAGAAACAAAGTTTTTTGTTACCAAAATTTTTATTTAAAAATTTTATTTACTTAATTATTATGGATTTCCACAGTGTTAATAAAAATAATTTCAATGAATTAAAAAATACTGTTTACATTGCGAAAAAAAACACTCCTCACATAGGTAATGCAAATAATTTTTCCTGCTCATCTTAATTGGGTTAAAACACTAGTTTAAGCTTCATTGTAATTTATTAAAAGACAATATTGCGTTCTTATGACGATCTTTGAAAGATCAATAATATCGAATAATTTACATTTAAATTATTATTTTTTCTATATCCTATAGAGACATATTATAATCCATTAGGTTTGAAAGTGTTAAACAATGTTCAATCTAAACGCTTTTTATTAAATGTATTATCCCCAATCTGATTAAGACTGTACTTTTTTCTTATTCATCAATTTAATCTAGCTTTTTTGATGACAGACAATTCTTGGTGAAACTCACCAAGGATAATAATTGTCAGTGAAACATTAGGTATAATCATATAATACAAAAATCTTAGTTTCACTGTTTATAAAGTAGTGAAACTAAAATTTTTTGTACTCTCCTGTTTTGTGGACACATCATTCAAATTTATAGAAAAACAACCTATCCTCATAGAATAATAATAAAACTATAGAATACACATTCCCATACAATACCTCGCTGAAAAAGTGAAGCCGTTTTATTGGCCGGCTCGTATCAATATATGTATGACTCTGCTGGTAGACATTGTTCGTATAGTACTACTCGTTATGACTGCATAAATAATTTTGCAAGCAGTTAAAAAATTACCTATTTGGAGAACGTATCACGCAGACGGCCAAATGATTACTGATTGCTCGTAGCAAAATGTTGACCAAATTAGTCAACATAAAGCAGTCGCGTTTACTGCAGGCTAAAGAGTATTCTATACTAGTATTATTCTATGCCTATCCTATAGCAAAAGATTTCAATTTATTTATATAATTTATGTAATTTATTATCGGCCTTCGTGGTGCAGTTGGTTAGGTACTTCTGATCCAAAGGCCCCGGGTTCGATTCCTGGTGGAGGCACATTTTTTAATTGTGTCTTCAGTCTGGATTTTGTTATTGGTTGTGTGTTAAATAAATATTTAAAATAGTACCTGTTAGTTGCCCGAGAAGTAATATAAAATAAACATTCATTATTTTTATAATATTTGAAGTGTGTCTACGAAACAGAAACAAACTTTCATATATTTACAAAGATTTTTTAATTCATAAAAACAATAATATAAATATATGAATTGAATATATTTTGTTGTTTAATTGTGATCACAGAACATAAAATTGACATGAAATTAATGTATATACAGTCTTACTTATAAACGTGTTGTAAAATTTACACCACCGTTTAACACCCGTGTAGGCAAAAACGTTACCAATAAACGCTGTGTAGCAGATCAGTTGGTCAACGACTGTGTATCTCTCATACAAATTTTACACATCGCTTGCACGCCTGGTATAGGTAGTTTAGCGGTGTTTTAAGACAAATTTCATCTATCAAAAATCGAATTTGATTTTGATATGCGTATTTACATTGTTATATCTTGGAATAATATGACGAAATCTCTTTATAAATTATTATATTCTCGATAATTGTGCATTTTAGGAGCGAAAAGTTGACAAAAATCAGCTCTTTTATAATATCTACAATGGTGCTCGCTTGGGTATTAGTATGATGGAATTATTCGTTATATTTTCCATATTCCTATTTTGAAATGTGAAAAACATGAAAATATTGAGTACGACAAATGTCAAAATTATAATGGCGGATGGGGGCTGGCGGCTCTGCGCAAGCGCGAGTGTGAAATTACAACGTTGTCGGATTAATTTTTGTTGTACTCTTGTTGTAGCTACACACTCGTTATACAGCGTTTATTAGTAAGATTTTCAAATAATCGCTGCACGGGCTTTACACGGTGTGTAACTAAAACACTGGTAAATAGGTATGCAGTATATTTTTATTAGTAAGACTGTTAGTGTCTTACAATATACCTTATCTCACTGAAAAGATTAATTTAAATAAATGGACATGATTGTAACTATCTTCTATTGTTTTACAAGATGTAGAACATATTATTTAGTTTTTTTTAATTAAAATAATGTCAGAGATTTTCTGTGCGACATTACACATGGAAATTTTATGTTCTGAGATACCAATAATTATTTGTTATATTCCTGACCTTTTTCTTTTATTTTTTCTGTTAAAATGTTGTTACACAATGCAATACGAGGATTTTCACCATTTATATATAGCTGGGTGTCATGTTTTGTTAATTTGTAAAGCTTAAAGATTCAAATAGAAGTCGGAGCGGAAGCGAACCGATGCGTCAGTGGTTCGGAAATGTTTGTGACCTCAACCAATTTCATTAAAACTTGTATCAGACGATAATGCAACACACACAATTCTATGAAAATACATTACGTTATGGATAAAAAACATATTCATCACATAATAACACCAAAATACATTACGTTATGGATAAAAAACATATTCATCACATAATAACACCAAAATACATTACGTTATGGATAAAAAACATATTCATCACATAATAACACCAAAATACATTACGTTATGGATAAAAAACATATTCATCACATAATAACACCAAAATACATTACGTTATGGATAAAAAACATATTCATCACATAATAACACCAAAATACATTACGTTATGGATAAAAAACATATTCATCACATAATAACACCAAAATACATTACGTTATGGATAAAAAACATATTCATCACATAATAACACCAAAATACATTACGTTATGGATAAAAAACATATTCATCACATAATAACACCAAAATACATTACGTTATGGATAAAAAACATATTCATCACATAATAACACCAAAATACATTACGTTATGGATAAAAAACATATTCATCACATAATAACACCAAAATACATTACGTTATGGATAAAAAACATATTCATCACATAATAACACCAAAATACATTACGTTATGGATAAAAAACATATTCATCACATAATAACACCAAAATACATTACGTTATGGATAAAAAACATATTCATCACATAATAACACCAAAATACATTACGTTATGGATAAAAAACATATTCATCACATAATAACACCAAAATACATTACGTTATGGATAAAAAACATATTCATCACATAATAACACCAAAATACATTACGTTATGGATAAAAAACATATTCATCACATAATAACACCAAAATACATTACGTTATGGATAAAAAACATATTCATCACATAATAACACCAAAATACATTACGTTATGGATAAAAAACATATTCATCACATAATAACACCAAAATACATTACGTTATGGATAAAAAACATATTCATCACATAATAACACCAAAATAAATATATAAACAAATCCCACATTATTTATTTCATAAATACAATACTGTTTACCCCGGAAGACCACCGAAGAGGTGGAAGGATAGGTGGACCTCAGCTTCACAAGAATAGATTACTCAAAAAAACAGATCTACGATCTAAAACAAGAAGAACAATCAGCAAGATTATGGAATAGCCTTAGTCCGGATATTGCGTCGTCTAACTCACTTAGTATTTTCAAGAAAAAACTAAAGAAGGAATATTTATCCTTGAACACCTGATCCCGATTTCCTCTCCTGTCCTTACCATATCCTTTTTATTGCTATGAATTATAATTTTTTTTTTGTTTAATAGTATTTAAGTGTTATACGTATTTTATTTGATTTCTTTTACTCTTTTTTATTTGCTGTTGTACATACACAATGTTGTCATACTTTGTAATCTGGTTGGTTGGAAGAAATTGCCTAATGGCAATAAGCCCGCCAGTGTACAACTATATTTGTTTATATTATGTACAAGAAGATGTATAAATAAAATAAATAAATAAATCAAATAAGAAGAAGAATACTGTTTACATGTATTTACTTATATATAACATGCAACTGAACAAGTTAACACCTTCGCACAGGATTTCCTAGAGAAGTGATCGTTTTACCATCACACACACACACACATACGTTATCTTGTATGTAATTGTAATCTATAGTGTCATATCATATTGTGAATGAATAAGTAAACAAGTGGGTTGTGGCCAACGCTAAACTCCTCACTACCAAGTCACTCCGCAAAGTATTCAAATTTTGAATGGAATATTTTCAGTGTTTTCTTGAAATGAGATTGTTAAATTATTTGTGATTTAAATATTTTATTATGAAAAATTCATAAATTTTCAATGCCATTTTATGAAAGTGATGTGCCTTTTTAGCAATTTGATAATAAAAATATCAAATTTTAAGTTTCCTGAGCTTGGGGTCACTTTGAAATATTTGTCAGTCAAAAAGATTGAAAAGCACTGATCAGATGTTCTTCAAAATCTAATGGGGTTTAAGCGAGTATTATATATACAAATTTGAAAAGAATCGAATTAGTACTTACTTTAGTCTATAATAATTAATAAAGTAGATTAAACTCGCCGTACATAGCACACACACACACAGATACATTGTGATGAAACTTTCAGAATACAATATCAACATGATACTAGTTAATAATCTGCAATAAAAAAATAACCTTAAAAATTGTGAATACATAACTCCCACTATATCCCCTTGGGGTAGCAAGAAGTAAAAATGTGCTTCTATACCTACATCCGGGCTTCCCGAATTCCGAGCACTGATCTGAGTTCCCCATTCCGCCACACAATGTACAAATCCATAGAACGCCAAAAAGTTTCCCCTTAATTATTATCATCACAAACATTTCCGGACTGCTTCCGATTGTGAGCACTTGTGCCACGATGAATCTTGTTGTATTGACGTCTTGCTGTTGATGGTATAAAGGTCTATGACCATATTCGCGGAGACCAACGTTGACATGGACCTCAGGATGTTGAGATCATTCCGGGTGCTGAGACCTCTGAAACTGGTGTCGAGAATTCCAAGTAAGAGGACTCGAAACAGCTCCGTAGCCTTTCGCTGTACACAATCCAGATTTAAACAATCTTTAGACACTTATTTATTTGTCTCGTACAAGTATCGCTAAAAAAATATATTATATTCAAAATAAACAAGTAATCTATCGCTAGATTAAAATATCCATTAGTCTTATGTGTGATTTCATTATACAATTTACACTAGATGATTTCTCATTGAAACAATTATGGAGTTTTATTTTAGTCTTAAAAAATATATTTTATCATAGTAATTAGTTTCGCAGTGTTTTAAAAATGAAATAGCTACAAAAAATCATAGTAATTAGTTTTGCAGTGTTTTAAAAATGAAATAGCTACAAAAAATACAATTTTTCTGTAATTTATTGGAAGTTTTAAGTGTTTTTTTTACTTCTTTCGTTAGAATAGTTAGAATTTTTAGACATCTACATAGTTAGACATGAATTCTGTGATAGTCTTATAAATATTGATAGAAAAACATGTGTTTTTATTACAGTTGTGAGTTTATTTGGCAAATTTTCTAGAATTGTCTATTTTTATATAATATTTTTAGATTTCTTTTACAGCTGTACAGATATTCTATGGTTTTATAATATATATTGTTTTATAATAATATTTTTTCTTTAGAGTTTATGACAATATAATATTTTAAAATGTAAATAATATATTTTTTTATTCTTTAGAAATGTATTAGACATCAAATGAAATTAGTAAGATGTTTCAAACCATACAATTATTCTAATAGACAGTATTTATATGTATGTTTTTATTAGCGTATATGTCTATTTCATCGCATATTTAGAAATATAATATTGATTTGACTGATTTAAAAAACAAACATTATTTACAAAAATATCGAAGAAAACTATATAAGTATTTGATGAACGAATTATGAAAGATGCCCATATATTAGAATTGTGTGTGAGTTTGTCAATTTTCATTAGATTTTAATATTCAAAGTAGCTACACGTTTATTATTTTTTTTAGTTTAGGCATTTTACAATTTTCTATTAAAAATAAATAGTTGATTATAACAATATACATACTTAGATATCGCAAATATTTTAAACATACATTTTATTACCTACCTATTTATTTTCCTTTTATTTTGTATTTATGCTTTTTGTTTTTCCCAATTTTATATAATAAAATGTTTTATTTATTAGATACCTATCATAGATTGCAGCAAATTATTCAAACACAATTATAAATAAACAATGATTATCAGTAATTAATCAAATCAATTTATTTCTTTTTGTTAATATTATTCATTTAGTTTTAACTACGAATGTGGTATTTGATTCAACTGATCCTAAAGTGACATCTTCTTCCTCATGACTGACAAAATGGACACATTAAATAACTCATTTGTTGTTTAAATATAAATGTATGTCTTAAGTTAACTCCTAAAAACCCTGCACAAGTGGGTATCATCAATAAAATATTATCAATGAAATTTAATTCCATTCTTGCTATAAATTGTGATCACAATTTTTTTACCTGGTATTTCAATTTTGATATGTGAAACAAGTCAGCCTGTTATTAATCGCATGTTGAATTAAAATTTGACAAAATAATAATAATCACTTCCTTGCAAAACACTCCAAGTGGCGACTTTATTGCCATATAACATTTTTTTAACCAATGTTTCCAGCCCAGAGAGAGGCAATATTTATGTAAGTAATTGATTTAAAAAAAATTCTCTTCTGCTGGGGATCGAACCCTGGATGCCCTCACTGTACCGCGGCGGTTGGCATTATACCTTATATATGCTGGAAAATCAATTTGAATGAAAAATTTGATAGAAATTGCTGCCATCTATGAACGTAATCATGTAGTAAAATAAAAGTAGTGATCTATATACGAAAATTAGTTGTTAGTATCCATGGCTAGATGGTGTGTTGTTGTGTTTGGGCTAGGTTCGTCACCCTGTTCCCGCAGGATGGGCCCGAGGTGGACCTGCGAACGCTGAGGGCCATCAGAGTGTTGAGACCCCTCAAGCTTGTCTCCGGCATACCCAGTGAGTTGACTGATGACTTGTATCACGTGTTTGAGACGACGCGTCTCTTTAAAGTGTTCTCTAATCAATGTGAAAAATATCTTTCAATGCATCAGGAATGAGTTATGACAATCAACTTGAAACGAATTTATAAAGTTGTAGGTGTAAAATTGTAGAATGATGTATGAAATATAGAAGTTAGGATTACATAAATGATGTATGTGTATATATATTAAATGTAAATAATCGTGTTTATTTTTATTTGAGAGTAAACAATAAAAAATATTATTTTACTGAGGTTTGTATACATAGAAAGTTTATGAAGAGTAGAATTCAATCACAATAAGTGCATAAATGACTTTGATCAGTGTTAAATGATATTTTAGTGAGCATATAAATTTAGAGATTATGTAAACGGCTAAACGGCCTTTGGTTGTACAAAAAGGATATGTCAGTCCGTTTGAGCTTCTCGATAAATGATTCTTTGTCTGTTGAAGGCAGGGTAAAAATAAGTCCAGAGATACAAATTTGGTTGGTAGAACCTCAAAAAGATGGTTGGATGAAACTGCGATGAGTTTGATTATGTTAACTGTGATGAGTTTGTGTTATGTTTTAAACTGACTGACACACCATTTTGTTGATCACTTTTATTATTAACCAAAGAGGATATAATACATTTATGTCACTGACAACCAAAACATTACAACAAAACTTATCTAACCACATTCCTCTGACAAGTGGTGTTGCCACCATTAAATAATACCTACCTATATAACAGTTTGACTATGTTAACTGCGATGAGTTTGATTTTGTTAACTGTGATGAGTTTGATTTTGTTAACTGTGTTGAGTTTAACTATGTCAACTGCGATGAGTTTGATTTTGTTAACTGTGATGAGTTCAACTATGTTAACTGCGATGAGTTTGATTTTGTTAACTGATGAGTTTGATTTTGTTAACTGATGAGTTTGACTATGTTAACTGTGATGAGTTTGATTATGTTAACTGCGATGAGTTTGATTATATTAACTGCGTTGAGTTTTGTATCAAAGATGTACATTCGCACCGATTTAATAATATGATGCAATATTTATCCGTGTGATGTAATAGAAAACGAATGTGGTGTTGTCAAATTTTGCGGCCATTGTTAAAGGCTAACTGAATCATTCAATTAATGTCAATCACACTTGATCTTATAACGATCCGAGTAATTGTATCAAAATTTCCAACAAGAGATTTCATTACACAACACTGCGCCAATAGAAATCAATACATACTATTGTAATCTAATTTAATTTTCATCTATTAGATGTAGTAGTAGGCTGACCATATTGAATCAAAATCCAAAACTTAATATGATATTTTTACCAGTTTATTGAGACAATGTATGACAGATAGGAAAGAATGTATGTTGAAGAAAGATTTCATTAACATATTGACGGTTGTGACTGCTATAACTCTCAAATACGAATTTCTTATTCAGAAAATGACGGCTATAACTGTGAGTCTGTCTAAGGGACATTTGTAATAAAAAACTGTTACAGCCGTATTGCATCTAATGATAGTAGGCAATATTAAAAAATGTCTATTGAAGTGGTAATCTTTTGACGTACATTTTGATCAACTGCATCTGTAGACTATTCCATTAGATACAAAAGAGAAAGGCAATCGTCGTTTCACTGGATTCATGAATCCAGGCCCACGAGCACAGGCGACCAGAGTACCAGCCAGAACAGGCGAGACACATGGGCTTGCGACCATGTATGCGGGATTAAGGAGCCCCTTTATGACTCAAGTCACGCTCACCACTCACCCACCAATCTCCGACTGATACTCCACTCCCCTGCGCAACCAAATCCAATAAGATGCGGATAATGCTGCTTTTACCACCCTATCCAAAAGTTCTTTTATTTTACCTCTTGGGAGACCCAGGTCTTTAAATTAGGAATATAAAGATTTTGCGGGCAGGCCTCTCGTCCCCACCTCTACAGCATATATATTTGTGCTAAAGCCATTTTGAACTGTTTTATCTACCAGTTCCTTGTACTTGTTTAGTTTGTATTGGTGGTCTTTTGTAATGTTTGTGTCCCATGGAACAGTCAGCTCCACATAAATAACTCTTTTCAATATTCGAATGTGCCGTAAGAGCTGGAGTATCGAAAATACGACAGGCAACAATCACATCCCACAATGTTCAACAATGAGGTTCACAGCCTGTTTGGAATATAGTACGTTTGACGTGCTTCCATTACTAAGATAATGCACACACGCACGCACGCCTATCACCGGTTACTGTCAATCGTGGAATATGCCGTGATGGTATGAACGAATAGTTTAGTAAACACAAAAGTTTAATAAATGAGAAACCGTTGTAAAAATAAGGCATGGTCAGCCTAAACAGTAGATATATATGTAGATATATTCATATTGAAATAAATTGAAAATTACATTTTGTCTAGAAAATTACACAGAATTGTTTTTATATTTAGATGCAATAGTGCAGTGTTTTTTTATTTTTAATTAATCATGTTAAAATGTAGTGTTTTTTTGTGTAGGTAACAATTGAAAGAATCATTTATTTTTACTGTACACAAATATAGAAAATAAGACAGAAAGAACCCTTTGTTATGATGAGGTTAAAAATATATATACCAAGATTAAAGAGTGTGGTTTTGTGTGTTCTCATCTGAGTGCTCATATTTATATTTTATTTTTTATGAATGAATTATATAATATATGCGTGAGTGTATTTTTTTTTGTTTGTTACTAGTTTCTTTGATAACAAAAATTAATTGAGTTTTTTTATGAACATACCTAGATATTTTTCACATTATTAGTCATAGATTTACTAGATATATAAAAAAAAACATAATATAAATGCAGCTTTTAAATATTTTTGTGAGATTATTCTGTAGTGTTTTTTTTTTATTTATATATAATTGTTAGAAGATCATTTATATGATTTTATTATAAACTATTTATAACTTCTATAATATACAGTCTTCAGTAAACAGAATCGCTCTTAATTCAGTAATGAATATTAGTATATTATTAGTATTAAGTTGTATGATTTCAATGTTTATTCAATTATTGTGTTCAATTTTCCAAAGGCAATTTAGTATTAATGATACTATTTTAATAATTACTTATGATGATGTTTAATTTTCTTTAAAAAAATACAAAATTGTTAGAACATTCTATTTTTAGATTCAAAATTGAAACTTTTGAAGTAACTTATTTCGTTTACTGGCTTACACATAATCAAACTTTTATTCTTAAAATTGTAGCAATCTATAAATGCTTCATTTGTTTTCAAATTGTAACATCTAAGTCGAATTCAATTCATTTCAAAATTAAAATATTGAAGTAAGTATAATTATATTTTAAAATACGAACCATTCAGTGCAATATCCATTGTTTCAAAAATGGAACCATTCAAATCTGTAAAGAATCCTTAGATTTTTTTTTTAATTTCAAAATTGGAACATTGAATTTAGTAAAATTTGTTTTTTTTTCAATTATTTTAAAATTGTAACATTGAATTGAGTAAATTTTTTTTTTCAACTAGCTCAAAATTAGAAGATTGAATTAGTTATGTATCATTTTGTTGTTTTCGAAATAAGAATAATTTATTTCAGTTTCCGTTACTTTCAAAATTAAATCAGTGATGTTTCAATTGTTTTCTAATTTTAAAATCAGAACATTGAATTAGCTAAAATTTGATTTGTTTTGTCATTTATTCAAAATTAAAACCATCTAATTAACTAAGATATAATTTGTTCTATTTTTCAAAATTGTAATGAATTTTAAGTTTGAACGATTTAATGAATATTTCATTCTTCCTTTCCTATTCCCCCCTCCCTCTCGTTGCCCATTCTGCCATCACCAGGTCTGCAAGTGGTGCTGAAGTCTATCATCAAGGCCATGGCACCGTTGCTGCAGATTGGACTGTTGGTGCTGTTCGCCATTGTCATCTTCGCCATCATCGGGCTCGAGTTCTACGTGGGGGCCTTGCACAAAACATGCTACGAAGTAGAAAATAGATGTGAGTTATACACGTTTATCTTTGTTACCACAATTTGAAACAATTCACTGAATGTATTTTTAATATCTATACCTAATTTAATGTACCCCAAGGTTGCCACCTTGGTCCTATGTTGTTTATTATATATCAATTCCACTGAAGAAAGCATAATAGTGCCGGATTAGTGCAAATTTGATTTGCTGGAATCTAGGTAAAATAAATATATAATCTTCAATATCTGTAAGTAAATATTATTGCATAATAGTTTATTAATAAATTTCAAATTAAATTATTGTTTTTTTTTATTAAATGATCCATAGGACACCTCGGCACAGGACTTCCTGTGAGGTGTTCATCGTACCCTAACAATTACATACTTATCAATAAATAATACACATACACACACTTATGTATATTTACACATATACTTCTAGCTCTACTGTGTAATTGAATTTGTAGCTTCGTCTTTGTATTATTAATAAAAATAAATAGTGTCAGTATAGTAAAGTGCCAGATTATTGAGATTGTACTGTACTAATATATTTCTTGATATTTTTGTTATGCTGATAATATGAATTAAACCACAAACAAACAAGCTTAACTGTTCTACAATCAATGAATATTAACTATTTTATAATCAATGATGCTTAATATTAACTGTTCCACAGTCAATGAAGCCTTACATTAACTATTTTATAATCAATCAAGCTAAATATTAACTGTTCTACAATCTTTATAATCAATAATTATTTCATAGTCAATGAATGTTATTTATAAGTCATTTAGGTTAATATTAACTGTTGTACAATCAATGAAGCTTAATATTAATCAATGAAGCTTAATATTTACTATTATACAATCAATGAACATCAATATCAACTGTACCTCAAACTACCATATGAAGTTTAGTTACTGATTTAAAAGGTACAACAGATGGGTGGTGGCAGAGTGGTTAGCACGCTGGGTTAGTAATCCAGTGGTCGCGATTTCGAATCTCACCACGACCGATTTCGTTCACCTATAGCACAAGCATTTATGCTTAATTTAGGGAACATAGGAGGATGTATGTATATGTACTTGTTACAAAGAATTTTTCATTCTTTTTTAAAAAACAATATAATAATATCTGTGTTAATGTGCTTTTCAGTGAAAATATTTAAGGAAGGCGACGGTCAAACGCCGTGCCACAGCGACGATGACAACCTGGCCCCTTCCGGCGCCCACACGTGCAACGTGAACGTGTCCGTGTGCCGCGAGGACTGGGAGGGGCCTAACTTTGGGATCACGTCCTTCGACAACATCGGCTACGCCATGCTCACCGTCTTCCAGTGCATCACCATGGAGGGATGGACCAATATTCTTTATTGGGTCAGTTAGCTTTGCATCTTTATTTATATCCTATAGCATCTTGGTTGGTATACTTTAAACCCACTAAGGGCGACTTGCTTTTGAAATTATTGGCTAGGCGCATATGGAGCTTATTTCATCAACCGATCAAACTATCGGTAAAAATGCACATGAATGATTTCACCTCACAATCTTCTTATTCATTTTATAAGAAACGGGAAATCAGGTACTTACAGGGCTTACGTCCTGCCATTGGTTGTTTTATATGATCATGATCGCTTTAAGCGCTTGCACAAAGTTTCTGTCATATCATTGACTCCCGACAGGGAACAAAATTCAATGTTTGCATGTATGCAACTTAAAATATTCAATACTTAAATATGCATTATTTCTAATCGTACAATTATATTAGCTTCTACGCGCACATAAACCTCGCCGATGAACCAATCGCTTCGTGCACGCCGATTCACGCACTGTTTTGCTGTGCGCATCTTTACCTTTTTGACTGTGCCCCTTTGATTAAATTCAATATTATTCATACATTGAAACACATGGGGTATAAATTGTAATATGAGTTTTCGGTGGTTGATGCTTCCCCTCCACTACCCCCCCCCACCCCTACCTTTCTCCCTTCCAATCCTGTTTTTGAAATTGTTAAAATGTAATAAAATATCTTGTTATACATACATACATGTTAGAATACTATAACTGTCACTGTAAAAATTATCATTGTATTTTTGTATATTTTTTTTACTATTGTATTCTATTAAATAAATAAAATAAAAAATAAATAGTCATCTCTTTACAAAAAACATTGACGGCTATGGTGCGGTGATGAGCATGCTCCACTAAATAATTTGAACTGAGAGAATGAAATAAAATCTATTTGTATAACTGGACTTTTGGCTATTGTCAATATTATCAATAAAGTATTATAATATTTTGTAGGAAAAATAGTACCAAACAATCAATATGACCCGAATGCATAGTTCTAGGTACCCAAATACTAACTCCTAACCTCACTGGAGTATTTAGTATTCTTAAGTTAGCAATTGTGTTGCAGAGACATCCCTAACTAAATACTACGCCAAACTTAAGTTCGATGGCGTAGAATTTCACATTATTGTGTATGAAGAAAAGAGATAGATAGCTCTCTATGGGCTTAGAAAGCTATCTATCTCTTTTCTGACATTTGACGTTTAAAATGTTTTTTTGCTATATAACAACACAAACATATGTAACCAACTTCACACTTCACACTAACAGCGCGATATCACAATTTTTCTAAAAATTCCATCGAATTTTTGGCATCTCGTATAGATCGCTGAATACTCTTTTTGGTATTTGATTTGACAAAATTACCAAATACATATTTGCCGAAGTCGCTAAAATCATCATTCATCGAAAAAATCTCGTATTTTAGTACCTATTAAACCACTCGTAAGGTTCCTCGCTATCAATCTTACTTTTTGGCAGTTTGCAAATGTTAGTTTACGTCGGCGCGCATGCGCTAAGTATTTAGATATGTCTCTGCAATGCAATTCTCATATAAAAACTTGGTAGCATCCTCCAGTTAGGAAGCACGTGATCTCCTAACTTAAGTGAGTGACTGTGCAATGAAAACATGGTTAGTATTTAGTATTTATGTAGGACTCTGCATTCGGACCTATAAGTGTGTTGTTTATAACCCGATGTGTGTTTTGAATGATTTCAGATGAACGACTCCATGGGAAGTATGTTCAACTGGATGTATTTTGTGCCTCTAATAGTGTTGGGTTCCTTTTTTATGCTCAACCTAGTTCTTGGTGTTCTTAGCGGGTAAGTTGACAACACTCTGACATTTCTTACTAGTACCTACCTTAATAATTATTTATCTATGGTTTACTTTTGCATACCTACTTTCAGTTTCATTTAACAAATCATTTTGTATTTTTGTGCATTTCATATTTGTCAGTTTGGTCCATAGATTTTTATTATAATATACTAGATGTAGTACTCTATGCTAAAAGTGAGTCGTGGAATATCGTGCGTTTGACATTTTGGTTGGCAACATATTTCAGTTTTCCTTACATTTCAACACATCCTAGATAACTGTTCTATAAACATTAATAATTAAAACGTTTTTTTAGACAAATAAATCCGAAAACAATTCACATTAGTCGTTATTCTCTATAGAAAAACGATGTGGTCTGGAACCAAAACGTCGAAAATCCCCCGGAAAATGACTCACTTCGATTCATACAAAATTTGCTAACTACGACATCTAGTATATTATAATAAAAACCTATGGTTTGGTCGATTTAATTCTATGGAGTTGCATTTTAAATGTTTCGCTATTCTATGGTTTCACAAAGACTTTATGTCAATAAACCACAATTATTACTCTTACATTGTGACAAATACAACAGAATCAATTTGTCCATCTTGTGATGTATATTTTGTCACATCTGGCGCGAAGTGTAGTTTGTTACGTCACTGATAATGCAAAAATAAAAAATAAATTATACTCAATGAAACGGACAGTACTGGCAATATTCCCAATTTAAATTAAATCTTTGTGGAGCTTAATCGAATATTTTACAATCAGATTAGAGTTGCTAGAATTAAAAAAAAGAAAAAAAATCATAGAAATTTCAATATTATTGTCTATGACTTGTAAATAAAAATTATTTTCATAAATTATAACAATGAAATTTTTTTCAATGTTTGATAATTGTCACTTTTTGATTGACCTCCATAATTGTTTAAAAAAATAATATGTACGTAGTTTTTCGTTATACAGTGGTACCTCGACATACAAGTGCCCCAACATACGAGTTTTTCGAGATACGAGCGAGTGATTTTTTGCTTTGAGTTACGAGCGAAATTCGAGATACGAGTTCGGTTTAGCAGGTCGGCCGGTAGATACAAGAGTTACAGTCACAGCAGCATACGGAGGTTATGCAAGAAATTGGTTTCGAGGATTCAGAGGAGGAGGAGGTTATTTCCACAAGTGAGATAAAGGAGATCTTAGGAATGTGGGAGAGAGTTTCACAGTTTGTGGAAAAGAAACATCCAGAAAAAGTTGCAACAGGTCGTGCATCTGATCTTTTTAATGACACTTGCCTAACTCATTTCCGGAACATTCTGAGAGGGAGGAAGATACAAACCTCTTTGGATATGTTTTTTTCTAAACGGCCTACAGGTGAAAGTGAAAAAATGTAGCGAAAAAGGCAAAGACCAGTGAGGATATCTAATTTATTTCTTTACATTCTCTTTTTTGTTTTTGTACAGTAAATATTTGTCATTTATAAATACGTTTTTACTATTCAAAACCACGTAACAAAAAAACTGGGTTGACATTTTGGGGGTTGGAACGGATTAATGGTAGTTCAATAGTTTTGTATGGGGAAATTTGCTTCGAGATACGAGTAATTCAAGATACGAGCAAGGTTACGGAACGAATTAAACACGTATGTCGAGGTACCACTGTACTTATAGAACGAAAAACTATGTACCTATCATTTTATAACATGTGTATTTGTTTAAAATTTGTGACATAGTGAAATCTGAAAATATATAAATATATATTCTTAATTATCAATTTGACAATGTTGTTTTTATTACAAATCATTTTTTTTATATGATTTTGTTTATTTTATTTTTGTATATGTTTTTCTATTCCATTTTCGTCCTTGACTCGAATGTGTAAAGAGAGTTCTCCAATGAAAGGGGTCGCGTGGAGCGTAGGGCTGAATTTCAAAAGCAGCGAGTGAGGCAACAGTTTTTTCAGGATTTTGGGGCTTACATTAACTGGATAACGAGAGCAGGTATGCTCCGATGACAGCGCTCCAAAGTTTTTCTTCAGCTTGTTCATAACTGCTAGAGATCCCTTAAGTACATTAATATATTGGATTGGCTAACCTAACCGTTGATTATTTTACTGCTTAAAATCCTTATCGTTGCTAAGTAACATTTTACATATCATGTTTATGACCGATTTTGATAAACCAATGAGGGCTTTAGGCAAGCCCAAAATAGATATTGCCCCCAAGTCAAATTGAAAACGCTGTTTGTTATCGCCAAGCGCTAATTTTTTTTGTATGGGATTTGACGTTTGTTGTTTGTTATTGTAGAAAAAATTTCTACAACAAACGTCAAATCACATACAAAAAAAAAATAGCGCTTGGCGATAACGAACAGCGTTTTCAATTTGACTTAGGGCCATTAACTCTACACCCTCATTAAATCCCCTATGAATTCCGAGCTTCCTAAGATGCTTGGGACTTGAGTACCAGAAATTCTGCAAGGAAGTAGGGGGAGCACAAAAGATCATTTGCAGTGCACGATACCACCCCGACTAACAATAATAAAGAAAGATCTATTTTTATTAATCCCTATTACTTTGTGTTTATTACCACTACCTTTTTTGTTTATTACTATTGTTGTTTTGTTTATAACCATCACTTTTTTATTAACATTTTCATCGTAATTTTGTTTATTGCTTTTATTGTTTGTGTGTTCCCATCCTTTTGCCATCCTTTTTTGGTTTCTCATATAATATATTAATTTCTTTATAACATATCTGTTTTATTAAGCATTAACACAAGGGTAACATTAATTAGGGTTATTTACGAAATATATGACAATCTATGTGTACATATTGTTCGATAACATATTCATATTATTTTCATACGTTTGTTTACATCTCATCAACGTTTCTAGTTGTTTTTTTATGCATTATTTATTTAGTTTTAATTTATTTTATTTGTATTTATTATTAATATGATTTTATTTTATATTATATTAAGTATAACCTAATATGTATGTTTTATTTTGTATTATAACCTAATATGGTTTTCTTATTTAATCTAGTAAAATGTGTACATTAGTCAAAATGTTCATTGATTTTTACAAGAAATAGATTTAAGGTTTTTCAGTGACGTGTTCAAATACGCAATGATAATATTGTAAATGTGTATTTGAACACACTCTCCGATTTTAATATGCTTTTCATTGAACATTTGTTGCGTCAATTGAGATTCTCGATTTCATTTTATATTACTTCTCGGGCAACTAACAGGTACAATGTCAAATATTAATTTAATAGGCGCCCAATAACAAGTTGCCACATTCTGGAGACTCAAGATATTAATCGTCTCACAGATCCAGACTGAAAACACAGTTAATAACTGTCTCCAAAAAATAAATAAAAATTTATAATAATATTGTACCAATTAAATAATAACTCAATAATGCAGAAGACAGTTATGCAATTTTTAAAAAATCTATTTTTATTAATTAATGAACATTTTGACAGTTGAAATTGATATAGTATTGAATTATACCAAACGCATATATTCCGCTTTTTCAATGCTAGCAACCCTTTATATCATGTGTGTATTTCTCATATCTTTGTAGAGAGTTCGCTAAGGAAAGAGAAAAAGTAGAAAATAGACAAGAATTTCTCAAATTGAGACGTCAACAGCAACTAGAGAGAGAGTTGAACGGTTATGTAGAATGGATTTGTAAAGCAGGTGAGCGAGAGCTTCTGTCATATTTTTATGATCCTGATGTTTTCATACATTTTTTTTACTAAAAGTGGAGATGAACAAGTGGTCGAAGAGTTTCTTGGAACTGTAATCTGGGGCACTACAATCAGGAAAGCACAACATCCCTGTTTGGGGCCGAGATAGCTCTAAAAAAGGCGGAGATAGATGCCCTGATGATCGCCAACCTCCGCTGAGAAGGAAGCACTACCTTCCCAGAGAAGAATATATTATTTTTAATAAATTCTTCATAGCTTTTCTAAATCGAACAGCTGCAAGAAACATTCGCCTAAATAAATATCTATATATTTGTACGTAAAGCGAAAATTTCGGACCCCTTGATAAGCAAGCTGCACCGAAGAGTGTACGATTTGGCATAGTTAAATGTATACATTAAGGGCCGGTATTACAGTCTCAATTTAAGAGCAAAATTCGAGTTTTTCAAAAATATAGCTGTTACAGTGTCCGTTTAGGCCTAATCTTCCCTCAAATACGTCACTAAAATGACAAATATTTAACTCAATGTTTCTGGCAGATTAAGTACTTAACGGTGAGTTATCTGTCATTTCTCGACTCGTTGCTAGGCAACGAGTGTAGTTTCAGTGTTCTATCACTAGAGGCGTTAGTTGTATCGACGGTGGCGCCACACAACAAAACAAACTGACAGCCATATTGAAACGAACATGGGCATTTAAAAGCATTATTTTGGTGAAAAAATTAAATTTACCATGTTGGATAATAAAACAATAGTATTTCAAGCCGTAGCGTCCCGTTTTGTAGTTTGTATTATTTGAGGTTATTTAAAATTTGACAGATAATAACCACAGAATAAGTAAAATATGTCTATAATTGAAGATTTAGTAACTGACATGTCATATTGCACTGTAATACGGAAATGGATTCAATTTCCCCTTAACATTAATCAATAATACTGATGGATAGAAAAACCACAATGCGAAAATCATTTTTTATTAACGGGGCTGGCTGATTTACTAATAATATTATTAACAATTAAGCACTACAAATAATAACACTCAATTATTATTATTACCATTATACACTTCCTCAAAAGAATTAGCAGATCAATGCATAAATTGTAAATTATTTTAAAGAGCAAAATAAAATGCAACAAACGCATCGTCAAGATTTCAATTGGGAATAGTTCACCCATCCAGATACTTAACATATCAAAAGATTAGGCTCTGTGGAGGTCTCTATACTACCTAACAACCCTACTGATTCCCGAATATTAAGGTATAAAAAATCTTTAACGATTCTACATGTATTCATTATTACCATTTTTTCCATTTTTATTAGTAAGTTTTTCGATAAATCTAAAATTTCTAAATTACGGATTAACGATTTCGGAATAATGCCAGTGGCTATATATATGTTGTTTCTTGTAAACTCATGTTTTTTTATTTTCATTTCAGAGGAAGTAATATTAGCAGAAGAAAGAACAACAGAAGAAGAAAAAATGCACATAATTGAAGGTAAAACACACATAACTATTTTTTTACAGAGAAAACTTTATATTTTATATGTAACACCATTTTAATATTAGTTAAATTTAAATTTTTTTTTTTTATATAATTTTGAAATGCCAATGTTTTCATTGTATACAATGTCTGTTCTGAAAGACCAGTTGTGGACAATGAAATTCATTGAAGGTCCCTCCGAAAAAAGGACCAGATAGCTGTTAAATCTTGGCAGAGAACAATGAATGGTTTATTCACTGGTCACTGTCATCTACACAAAAAGAAACCATCACACAATGGGTATTGCCTATGAAACAGCCTCCAATGTTGTCTGCGAGTGTCCAGCTCTAATGATATCTAGACAGACTTTTATACTAAGACTCAAATTTGTTGATTTTTTGCATTTTTAAGAACAAATCTGACTTGAAATTATCAGTCATTCACTTTGATTTTATGCAGTCTTTAAGCACATAAATGATTTATTTCTCTACCTCTCTTCAATCCAATTTTTTAAAATTCTATATATTATGTTAGGTACTCATCAAAACCTGAGTGCTTGAAAATAAGCCGATTACACCGTCGCCATCTATATTTGTGCTTCAATACTTGTTTTAATGAACAGTTAGTTATTTTATTATCCTCGTACTTTGCTAATTGGTACGTTTTGTATGTTCGCAGCGAGAAGAAGAGCAGCGGCCAAAAGAAAAAAGCTTAAAAACTTAGGGAAAAGTAAAAGTACAGACACAGAGGAGGAGGAGCAAGAAGAAGACTGCGGGGACGATGGTAAGACAACATCAATGCATTCCCCCTTTCCGCTCGTGACCCGTTTACTATTCACGTGTGTGTCTTCTGTCTATACTGTATGAAGCAGGGAAAATTAACCAACGAATGAACTACGTACACAATCCTGAGATTTTTTTACTTTGAAATATTTTGATGTTGGTATTAGATCAAATTTTAAAATTAAATTACTTGTTTTATCTGAGACTCATTCTGAATGTAGTTCCTGAGACGAGACTGATGTTTTAGAGTACACACTCGCGTCGTGCTTCCTTTTATGAGGTAATGCACACCTGTACACCTGCCGCTGGCATGAATGAATGAATGAATACAACAATTGCGATATAACCAATTTACAATTGTACCAATAGCAGCATTGAAGAAACAATTTATTCAATACGAATAAAAATATCTCTCATACTTACTTACTTTCCGTGTCCGGAACACCATCATATTCGTAACCCCCAATATTCGGCCACTCGGATTCCACTAGTGTTTGCTATCACTGTGTCTTGGTGCGTGCATGTCGCTCCTGTCATGGGACATGACAGTAGGTGCACGTTGTCCTGTCTGGCGTCACACTCGCAGATGTCTTCCTCTCTGTATCCCCATTTCTTGAGGTCACTGTAACAGCAGGAGACATCCGTTCTGAGCCTATTGAGTGCGTTCGACACTATCACGCCACAGTGACAGCCTTCGAGCCTCGGGGAGCCCAACTATAGGGGCGGTCATCTCCAGGAAGCTTCTTCTGGACTTGAGTCTGCACTGATGCGGCTGTGAGCCATACATTGTATGTCTAGGGTCAGTTTGCTGCTTGCTCCGTTCGACTTCTGCTGCAACAGGCCGTCTGATCGTAGGGGGGGCAATACCCACAATTGGATAGAGTTCTTTAGTGGGGGTCGGTTTTAGGCAACCAGATATTAATCTGGCTGTTTCATTAATTGCCACATCTACCCTTTTTGCCTGTGATGAGTTGTACCATTCCGGTGCAGCATATTCAGCAGCGGAGAAATACAGTGCCAGTGCCGAGGTTCTTAGGACATGGGGTTGGGCTCCCCACTTTGTGCTGGTAAGCTTTCTTATGATGTTATTTCTGACACATACCTTCTTCTCGACCTCTTCACATTGCCTCCTAAAAGTCAAGGACCGGTCCAGACGAACACCCAAATATTTTGGTGCGTCATTGTGTTCCAGTTCTTGACCCTCATCTCTCATAAAATAGTCTCAGTTTGATTCGTTGATATGACATTTAGTAATCTTTTCGTGTCTCAACGTCAATTCAATCCGTGAAGGAATCGATTCGGTGATAATATACAAAAAACTGACTCAATGTTTTACTATTCTTTGTACTATTTCCAAAATGTTTGTTCCAGGATTGTGAACGTAGGTACGATTCATTTGAAGAATATACTTTTTCTAGATTTGGTGACAATGTGTATTTGAAATACTACCTTCTCGTCTTAATGTCTATGTAATAATAATGTTTTTTAGGAATGTTTCTATGTGTGTGGTAGAATAGAGATATTATTATGTTGGCGTTTTCTACACTGTCGCCTGAATTTTCATCCTATGTCTATCATACTGTTTATTATTATTTTATATATTATACGTCTTTTTATTTTGTTTCAAAAATAATATTTAATGAATATTTTAAATTTTTTCAATATTTAAAACCTGATAGGACTTCATTATTACTTTTTTTTTTCAAATTATAAATAAAAATTCAGTAATATTAAGTTTGTATCATTGTCATTTGCCTTTCTGATGATGCTCGTCGAAGAGCACTACTCGTAAATGGGAGTCAATTAATTGAAATAGTAAATTAATATATATTTTATTTGTATTTTAATAATTAAATTAAAATTTTAAATAACTTTAATTATCAGTGAAATATTCATATATTTTTGTGCTTTAGTTTTTACAGTTTTAAATATAATTAGGTACAAAATATATAATTTATTGTCACAAATTGACAGTTTAAAATATTCATTATCCTTTACAGGTGGTTGATTCTGAACTCTGTGTGTTTCAAAAATATTTGTAATGATTTAAAAGTTATTAATTAGCTATAAACCACTTGTTTTTTGAGTCACTTCGCGACATGTTTCGGAAGCGCTGTCCTTCCATCGACCGGCGTGTCGAGACTAACATGTTGTTACATGAAACACAGAATAAAGGATACCGACTTAACAACTACGAAACGCTCGAAATACATAAACACATAAATTCCGGTATAAAACTTATAAATAACCATACCTTTCATAACACCTCTCCAATACTTAATATATTTCCCATCGAAAACAAAAACACTTCACAATTCTCCCCTCCCCCCACTAGCCCAACCAACCCTCAACCGCCACCCCCCTCGCTTCACAGACAGATACACACAAATTCAACATGTTAGTCTCGACACGCCGGTCGATGGAAGGACAGCATTTCCGAAACAAGTCGCGAAGTGACTCAAAAAACAAGTGGTTTATAGCTAATTAATAATTCAAAAATGGTTTATATTAACTACCACAAAATATCCGCCGAATCATTAAATGATATTTAAAAGTTAGTTTGTGTAAAACAATTGTCGTGTTTTAATTTGTTTATAATAATTATACTGTAAAAAATGGAATAAAATAACTGTAATTATTTACAAAAACATGTCTCTTGCCGAACAAAATGATTTTTATGTCGGTAGATAGATAAACACATCCATATTACGGGTCAAATTAAAACTTTTGGCGGAATCGCTTTGAAAAATTATAAAAAATTGAATAAACTCTCGAAAAATGTTCTTACCTATATATTTTTGTCACGAAGTTCAGAATGATCTTATTATTAAGAACATCAAAAGAGGAACTGTCAAATAGAATTCAATAGTTCTCAATTTGAATTTAAATCATTTTTTCTTCTCATTTTTCATTTTCTCATTCTCTGTGTGTTTGGTTTGAAAAAATATCTATAATGCTGTAAATGACATGATGTATTGTAGTTTAACAAAATATTTATTAAATTTGCAGTATTTACTCACATTTGTAGTAAATTTTAAAACCAATACTAACCAACTTATAATGAAATTACTAGTCTTTTGAAATACTGCTTAAATTATTGTAAATGTAAAACCATAGAAATCTTTCTGCATCTTTGAAATCACTGCTTAGAACATCATTGCTAAATATATAAAAATACTCTAATGATTTGGATTTTAAGACAGATTATGTTAATTAAATATTTGGATAAAACGAGTTTTAAAACAAATATAACTATTATATTTTTTACAAAAATTCAAATAAGCACCTAGTTATTATTTTCAAAGAGAAAAACTTCTTGAATAACTAAATTCAATCATCATACATTTACTGCATATCACCAATTGATCTGCATTTATAAAATAAATGTTTTTAAAAATTAAAATGGTACATTATATATGCAGATCTTTTTGGTATTGTTGCATACTTTTTTCACTAAATGTTCTTATTATTGCTAATTTAATCTTTTTCCATTTAATTAAAAAAAAATAGTTTTCATTACAAAAATATAATGAAATTTACATTTCCTTGCACCCTGTGCAAGTGGCGAGTTTATTGCCGTATGGAAATTTCTTAAAACCAGTGTTTCCAGCCCAGAGAAGCAATATTTGCATGAGAAATTAATTTAAATAAATTTTTTGTCTACTGAGGATTGAACCCAGGACGCCCGCACAGAAGTCAAACAAACTTATAACATTGCAAAACAATTTTTTTAGAGGTAAATGCTGCCTCATCGGGGCTAATATACAAAATAAAAATGTGGTTTAAACAAAGTTTTAAGTGGGCCTAAATGACTTATTTAGGCCCGAAATACATGGACTGCTTGTAGCAATTGGGGACAACAGTCGTGTTGCAGTTGAACTGGATGCTCGCCGAAGCAGTCCGTGTATCTCGGATCTTAGTTTGTTGGTCCAAAAGTCTTTGTGAAGACGCACTTTTAATTGTGTTAATGTGTTTTTTAGTCTATAAAATTTGACAACTTGTTATTGGATGCGATTTGATATAATATTTGACATACCGAGTACATGTTAGTTGCGTGAGGAGCAATTTGAAATTAGTCAAAAGTGAAAAATTAATATTAAATTTTTTAGGCTTTTTGACGACAATAAGAACATTGTAGTGAATGAAGAATTGCAAAGCATCCATTTTGTTTATTTTTGTTTTATTTCACATTTTATCGTTATGTTGGCACTTGTTCATTGTTTTCTCTTCTGACATATATTTTTTCTTCTATTTCCAAAAATGGTTTCAGTGCCAAAGAAAAAGCAAGGTATGGTTGTTGTTGTCAAGCAGTCGACGCGTTGAGGGTATTTCAAAAAAAGTTTTTCATCTTATTTCTTTTATTATTTCTGTCCTGAGACTTATCTAACCTATTGATTATTATATTTTCTTTTTTTTTTATTATTCTTTTTTCTTTTATACTGGCCACCCCAATTTGTTTGACAGTCTCAAACTAGTCTACTAGTGTGTGTGAAAAAAAAACAATGTTTTTATC
Source organism: Molanna angustata (assembly GCA_963576475.1). Taxonomy (NCBI): domain Eukaryota; kingdom Metazoa; phylum Arthropoda; class Insecta; order Trichoptera; family Molannidae; genus Molanna; species Molanna angustata. Next base: position 15,244,574 of record OY754989.1, read on the forward strand.
TTATGGCAATATTAAATCAACATCGTATCAAGCTGTGAGAAATCATCAAATAAATATAAAGTCATCAATACTTTACGTTTGTATTATTTCTTGAAAACAACTGCTAATGTCATCTATTAAGAATATTGTGAAATATTCACTGTTAAGCTTTGAATTGTGGTCAACAGATGTAACAGTATTGTCACAAACATCACCGTTTAACTCATTAATTAGTTTTTAATAACTACTATACATGTATAATATTTGTACTTTTTAGGTTTTGACTGTCTTATTTTTAATTAACAATCAATGTTTCCAATTTTAAAACTTTATATTGCTTAATACATTGGTGAACTCTCGCAGAAAATTGAGGTTATATCGTGTTCTCTGATACTTTTGAATGTTTCAATAAAATAAGTACCATGTTTATTTTGTGTCGCGACATTTTAAAAATATGAATCAATGGCGTCATCTTTGTCTCGTCAAAATTCATTTTGTAATTTGCAACTTTTCACAATTGGAAAATGAATGGATACCAAAATAAATAGTTTTCATATTAAATTTCCTACTCAATGTTTGCAATTATCATTACTCTTCGATAATCTTCGTGCTGATATTTGATATTGCCTAAAAATTCGTTGTTGTTCACATATTATACTTCCAACTAGAGTCCCTTTTTAATTTTGTTTTTTATTTATCGATAACCTAAATTATTAATTATTTTTGTTGATGGTAACACTAGTACCCCTAGACCCCCCCCTTAGTTGACTTTATGACTATTATTATTACATATTATTATTAATTATCGCTAATCCACTTCAGTCAATTGACACTGATTGTCATTCTTTTTTTACTTTGTATTATTATTTTGTCGATTTTTCGTTCTGTCCGTGATGGTTTTTTGCTTGATTTACTTATATGATACTAATATTAATTATTAGGTCCCTGAATATCTGATAACTCTTAATGCTTCCTCGCTCTCCAATACTCCAACTGTATATATAAACTGACAAACTCCGCTTTGATCAAACAAATGAATGACAGATGTCTGTTTGTCAGCCATTTTTAAATAAATAATGTTCCATTCTGAATTCAAATTCAAACAGCTAATTCAGTGTTCTGAAATATTCTCCTACAATTGTTTTTTATTCTCTTTCGTCTGCTTTTTATCTTGAACAGTCCAGGCAAATTGAATATTTTATCAATGCCAAAAAAACTCATTTAAAGTGTATCTTTTTTTTATTTCGTATATATTACTGCGTACATTTATTGTTTTATTCACATTGAAATAAAAGTTTATTCAATTTTTCAGGGCTTAAAACTTTTTTGGCCCTGAAATGATTTACAATTCACTTCCTACAATGATGAAAAGAATGTATTTTTGTCTAGTGAATCTATAAAAATCTAAAACTGTTAAGTGAAAAATTGTTGTATGCAAATATATTGCCTCATGAACTGAAAATCAATCCAATGTGATGCATTGTCTCAAGAACCAAATTCATTCCTGCAACATAATGAGTTTTCTGTGTTTGTTTTTACTACAATATGAAGCCCTGCACTGTAAAATATAAACATTATATCGATGAATACAAATAAATTATTCTAATTAATCAAAAAACCTGGACATCGTAAAGTATTATTTGTTGATTACGCCTCACGATAAGACAAACAGACAATCTGTCATTCACGAATCCATGACAAGCCCCGCTATTGCTGACAACTCCAACCGCTATGAATATATACTTTAAGTATGATTGGTGATACCCATCAGCCATCATCTGACAACCAGTCTATCGTACTGAGTCTGTGATGATTCTTTTAGTAGCTATTTATCTTAAAATCATGTCACAATGCCGCTAATGGCATTTGATACTACACAGACATTACTGTCTTTAGATGTAGTTGATGCTTTGTATGACTCTTGTGGAATGTTATTTGATACAACGATTTTAGACGAGATGGGTAAGTTAATAAATGTACTCAGAAAGTCTGACAATAAAAACGTCATTAAAACGATTTTCCCTATGATTAGTAATGTTTCTTTGAAAATCCATTCCAGACCCCCAGATTATTGCTAAAAATGCATAAAAGCCACAGTTTTTGCAACTAAATACATGCTACTTTATCATGAAAAAAAACTTTAATAAATTGCCAAAAAATATTTCAAAAATATTTTGATTGCAAGTATTCCATGGTTTTCTGACAAAAGTCTATTTGTTTTTCAAAATGAAGACTTGAGTGTATCTAGCTGCAAAAAGAAATTTAAAAAATCATTCTTTTGTAGCTCCTATGCATTTTCAAATGAAAAATATTTAAACCCTCAATTTTAAACAAACTCAAATTCACAAATTATCCTTCGAAATATAATTTTACCAATCAATTTCCGACATCTTTCTCAATAAACAAACACAATTATATAAAAATTCATCGATTTGCATGTGTGCCTACCAAACTGTCAAGTTCCGTAGAAAACCTCACTCTACCACATAGATGATTAACAAAATACATTGCCGATTTACAAAAATATAGAAAAATCCATGAATCAATTGTTGTTTTTTTTTAATAGGGCAACACTTTTTTTGACAGAAAAGACATTTTATTTTATTTACAATGTTTCTTGTTTATCTTTGTTTTAATATTTCATCAGAACTAAACAACATATAAACATATATCAAATTCTATACTTTTTCAATACTGATTAACTTATCGAATGTTGATTCATACTTTGTTTAATTACTATTATTTTTATATTAGAAACCCATTATATTCATCTAGCCGTAGATTCTAGTGATAATATTCTCCTTAAATAACTTTAGACACTAGACCATTGAGTATTATTCCTTTTAGGTTTAAAAAAAAACTAATTAAAATCATTAGTATTTTTATTTTAGGTAGGTACCCCACTTACCTAAATTATTTTGTATAATGAGTAGCCTTATTGTTTTTAAAAAAATCTAGAGACCTGAATAGTTTTTATTCTAGTTTTAAAATTAGGATTTTTTACTATACTACTATATTTTTTAAATATTACGAATCTAGGAATCTATTGGTTTTATTTTTTACATTTTCTTGTTACTAAATTATATTAGATCAGAACATTCTGAAGATACTAGCCACGAAGATTGATCTCGATTGTGGTACTGACAGGTCAACAAAATGGCAGATTATTGAGTAGCCAATAAAAAATTCAATGTTTAGTGATCTGGCAACATTGTGTGTAGTTCTATATTGATAGATATGCACAATTATCGAAAATATTAAATGTTTTTTTATTTCATATGATCATAAAATTGTCAATGTTGGCCGACACAGTACTACACTTTTTTATGTTTTTGGCTCTGAATTCAATGCTAGTATCTGAAGATGGCAGGAAATCACAAGAAAATGTAGTTTGAAAGATTAAAAAAATATATATATTAACACCCTTATCACAGTTCAAATTGAAAAAAAAATTATTACATTATCAACTTCAAAACAAGAATTTTTGATTTTAAAACGTCATTTTTTTAACTTTGAAATAATAAATACAGAAAAGTTCTATATTCAAACTATTAAAAAAATATCAAAAGAATATTAATTTGATTTTTTAATGAATTAACATAATTAAATGTAAATCGAATATTTTTTTTAAATACATATTTGCAATCATTGGATTTTTCCCTGTCGGGAGTCAAATGATATTTTTTTTATAAGAAGGCATAATTGGTGAACGTTGCGCAAGCGCATAAAGTGATCACGTTAACCGGCCGATGACAGGTAGTAAGCCCTGTAGGTGCCTTGAGTTCCTGATTTTTCTATAATATTGAGATGTTAAAAAGTTTGTCAAAAAAATAATTAAATATAATTAATTAATATTTTTTTTTATTTAAGCTAGATAATATCTTTCAAATTGCATTTTCTGTTTGGGAGTTCATATTTTCTTTGAAATTTAATTCCCTGCATATTATATTATTATATTTTTTCTATGGAATCATTGATATATCTTTTGTTTTATTTGTCTATGAAATGATTACAACTAAATTTTGTTTTTGAAAATTGATTACATACCTAATGAGTAGATGTTTAATTGAATTTTCCACCATAAAGTAGTCTTTAATAATAGATTGTATAATAATTTATTAGTTTTTTAGTGATTTATATGACACTGTTGCATTTTAGGACATTATTAATTTAATGTATTTAATAATAACCTATGTAGAGATATGTTTTTTTAATAATCTAGTACATATTATTTTCGTGTTTGTCTGTCTCAAAAAGATATATTTTAGTTTTATCGGCTCATAAATAACTATTTAATAAAGTTGATTTCACCCTATTTAGTATAAATAAAATTAAAATCATGAAAATAGTCACAGTAAACAAAGAAAATTTAGTTTTCAAATTTAGAATGGTCTCCATAGAATTTATCAATATGACAACATTTTTGAATAGACAGCTTTCAATTTAGATATATGTTATATTTAAATAGACTTTTCTCATGGTAAATATTATATTAGAACAAAAACTAGAGTAATATTCAAAAGTTTAGTGATAATATTCGTTTATTGTTTGGTTTTAGCTCATAATTAATAGACTGATAACCATAGATATTATTACACTACAAATAACGCAGCAAAATCATTCAGTGTTGTTCTCACTATCTATTTACTTAAAAATATTTAAAATAAAATGATTTCTGTTCTATTTGATTTGAATTTAATTCCTTTGATTCTATTGGCTATTGACACGCAACAACAATATAATTTATTGTTTTCAGAAAAAATCCATCATCGTTTCTAATTATGGCAACATTATATTAAATTTTTTTCTATTCAAATCAAATTCAATACAAAATATGTAAATTTCAAAATATTCTTTATTTGAATTATACTGAATTCTCGAAATTTTCTGTTCTTTATTTAAATAATACCAAATTAAAAGTATTCTTTATTTGACCATCCTCAAATTCAAGGCTTCTTTATTTGTTCTTTTTTTTAACAGAATCTAATTCTTCATTTAAACTATTCCTTATTCAAATTAGTCTTTGATATCATTCTTATTCAAATATAGAATAAAATCAAAAGTTATTTATTTAAACGATTCCAAATTCAAATTGGTAATAAACAATAATAATAAACGCTTCCTTGCACCTCCTGCAAGTGGTGAGTTTATTGCCATATGGAATTTTTTTCTGACTACCCATTGTTTCCGCCCAGAGAAGCAATATTGGTCTTTGATAGATATCAAATTTATTTGAAAAGAATAAAATAGAACAGTTCTTTACTTGAACTATTCCAAATTCAAAACGGCCTTTGTTTGATTAATATCAAATTTATTCCATATTCTTTAAATGAACTGCACCAAATTCATTGTGTTCTTTATTTGAAAACGGTTCAAATTGTTTTGTTGATGTCGTGTCCTGTGATTTGGCAAACTTGTGATGCAAGATTAAATGTATATTTTCGTCACTCTCACTGTGTTCTGTGTTAACTTGAAGGGTACCTGAAAAGTAAAGTACGAAGCGGGGACCGCTGCGTGGACTTCTGGCGGGCGGAGAAGAGGTTCCGATTCTGGATCCGCCACATGGTGAAGACCCAGTGGTTCTACTGGTTCGTCATAGTTCTTGTGTTCTTCAACACGGCGTGCGTGGCGGTCGAACACTACGGCCAACCCGACTGGCTTAACCAATTTTTGTGTGAGTATTTATTCCTTTTAAAAAGCCTCAGTCCACTTATTAATTCTGGAAAGTTGATTTTTGTCTCCTAACTAAGAAAAAAACTGTCATTTCATATATCTGAAGTTAGTTACGTATACCTTATCTGTCAACATTTATTGAAAAAATTTATACATTTAGACATATTTTTGGTTCTTATTTTAAATGAGGAATCAAAAATGTATACTTGCTCAGTAGGTACTGTATTTTTTCTTCCATCCTTTGTCAAAACATTTTTTTCTTGCAATTGTTGAATACGTTACTAATTTAGTTTAACTTATTTAAAAGAAACTTTAACAGTGTTGTTTATAAAAATTTCTTGAATCGTGGTTGAATCATGGTTTAATTAAACCCGGTTCAAAGTCTACATTCAACTGAAATTTTATTTTAAAATTTCAACCCTAGTACAGTCTATTTCATACGACAACACCAAATTTAATTTGTAAATTTGGTTGCCACACAATATTTCTGTCAAACTCTAGCTATTGCACTTTTTGACATTCAATATTTTTATTTGAATTCAACGTCAATTGAAAATTCTAATAGATTAAATAACTTTGTTTATGTTTTTCTCATATTTTGAATTAGAAGTGATCAAACTTTCTTTATTTTACTCAATCTTAAAAATACTATAATAGAACTCATTGTAAATATTCCGTAAACTGTTGGTTCTATAAATCTATAAAATAAAGAATAAATAAAACATGCATTTGGCTGTTTGCAAAATGCTGTGACAGTAAGTTATAGATAACAAATTATGCATTTTTAGTAAAATGTTGCATCAAAATGAAAACTACAATAATTATAGTATAGATCAAATTGTTCTTAGACCAGAGATACACGGACTGCTTGTAGCAGTCGGGCTTAATTGTTTCAAGCACGTTGGTCTGCAGGTCCAATACAAAATTCTCGTTTACATAACATGTACCTCTTGAAGCAGTCACAGTTGTACAGAATGCAAAATGACGACTGCTTCATGCTGCTGATACAATTGTATTATGTTACACAATTGTTGCAGTTTAACCAGCTGCTCTAAGCAGTCTGTATATCTCGGGTCTTAGACCAAGTGCTTTTACATTATCATATAATATTATATCCTTAAATATGCAAACCCTATACTGTAGATGAATGAAATCGGTCGAGTCAGGACTCGGAGCCATGTCTTTTGGATCATTATTTACTCTGCCATTGATCCATTTAAATTCATGCTTTTACCATTTTGTGTATAGTTTTCTTTATTAACTTTTTGTTTTTTTCTTTCAGACTATGCCGAGTTTGTATTTCTCGGTCTTTTCATGATGGAGATGTGGATAAAGATGTACGCCTTAGGACCTAGGATATACTTCGAATCATCGTTCAACAGATTCGATTGTGTCGTCATCCTGGGTTCAATATTTGAAGTCATATGGTCGGCATACAAGGAGGGATCCTTCGGTCTCTCAGTATTGAGAGCTTTACGATTGCTTAGGATATTTAAGGTATTGTTATATTAATTTTTTATTGCTTTACCTGCAAATTTTTTAATATACCTCTTTTGCAGACTTGATACAAAATTTTCCTTAGTATCTATAATTATATGAATGATTTGTCGGCCTTCGTGGCTCAGTTGGTTAGGTATCTGACTGCTAATCCAAGGTTCCCGGGTTCGATTCCCGGTAGAGACACAGTTTTTAATTGTGTTTTCAGTCTGGATCTGTGATACGATTAATATCGTAAGTCTCCAGAATGTGGCAACTTGTTATTGGGTACATGTTAAATTAATATTTGACATAGAACCTGTTAGTTGCCCGAGAAACTACATAAAATATAATAAAATCTTAATATTAAAATATAAAAAAATATATATATCAGCAGGATTTATGACAATCAGTGGTAATAGAGCAGGGTAAATAACAATCAGTGGCAATATAGCAGAGTAAATGACAATCAGTGGTAATAGAGCAGGGTAAATAACAATCAGTGGCAATATAGCAGAGTAAATGACAATCAGTGGTAATAGAGCAGGGTAAATGACAATCAGTGGCAATATAGCAGAGTAAATGACAATCAGTGGTAATAGAGCAGGGTAAATGACAATCAGTGGCAATATAGCAGGGTAAAGGATAGTGGCAACAGAGCAGGGTAAATAAAAATCAGTGGCAATAGAGCAGAGTAAATGACAATCAGTGGTAATAGAGCAGGGTAAATGACAATCAGTGGCAATATAGCAGGGTAAAGGATAGTGGCAACAGAGCAGGGTAAATAAAAATCAATGGCAATATAATAGAATAAATGACAATCACAACACTCATTTTGTATAACAAAGAATGATTTCATTGCCGACCGCCGTGGCACAGTTGGTAAGTCGTTCGGTTTCTGTGCGGGCGTTCTGGGTTCGATTCCCAGCAGAGGAGAAATTTATTTAAATTCATTTCTCACGCAAATATTGCTTCTCTGGGCTGGAAACACTGGTTAGTTCGAAGGAATTGCCGTACGGCAATAAAATCGCCACTTGCGCAGTGTGCAAGGAAGTGTTCATTATTATTATTGAATGCAGCCATTGTGGTCTCTATTCTGCACCTCACCTCTCTGTCGATCCATGAATGTCTATCCACGCTGTCTTTGATCACAATGCCAAGATTTTTAAGCTGATGGACTCTCTCTATTTGTTTCTCATTTAACTGAAAGGTGGCAGGTGGTGTGCAGCTGTCAGCGGAATATCATGTATTTTATTTTGGTGGCCATTTTGATTAACATATCTACTTAACAATTTTCTATTGTTACGTAAATTTGTTGTGACATATCAGGTTGGCGTTTTCAGGTAACGAAGTACTGGTCGAGTTTGCGCAACCTCGTTATATCTCTGCTCAACTCGATGAGATCCATCATATCACTGTTGTTCCTCCTCTTCTTGTTCATACTGATCTTCGCACTGCTGGGAATGCAGCTGTTTGGCGGTCAGTTTAACTTTGAAGACGAAACACCCGCAGCCAATTTCAACACCTTTCCTATCGCGCTGCTCACCGTCTTTCAGGTATTATTATTATTTTTTTATTAATTATGTCCCTAATGGGGTGTGGTTATTTATTTGTATTTTCGATTGTCCGGCTTTTTTACCGGACACCCGAAAATGATGTTAATAGAAAAGAGTGGAAGCACTATTCTTAGGTGTTGCCTCACATCTATGGCAAGTATTGTTTCCCCAAATAACTTGAGAATCTTTGTCATGGAGTGGGGCATTTTGCACAACCCAATCAATAAAGATAAAAACAGGAATTTGCACTTTGCATAGCCCACATGATTTCTCAAGTTATTTGCCGATAACTATATCTAAGCTTTTAAAGAATCTGGCATAATTTGTTACTACAATGAGCATATGAAATGAAATTATTTATTTCCATTTACACATATATAAAAACAATAACAAAAAAATAGCTATATTTTAAAAAATACTTATCATAAACATAGTATATACAATTGTTCTTATTTGGAAATTTACTGCCTCACTAGACAAGTCTGTTCTGAGGCAGTACATATACATTTAAATAAATAAATAAAACATTTATTTGTTGCCATTAATGTTACATCAAACAAAAAAAAAAAAAATATATTTACAAAATTTTGAACTACAATTGACAACAAAAAGGCTATTGCTCAGCTGCGCACTACCAGGTAGGTATCCCTGGAGTGCTGCTGGTTTTCAGCAAAGCCTTGAATTTCAATGTTACCTATCTGTATTTTTATATCTCCTAAGTTCCCTACACATTAAAACTAATGTACACAAAATAAAAATAGAAGACCCTGAACTAAGACTTAAGAAGTGAACAAATCCACAACTACAACACACATTACTTTCTAACTGAGAAAGCTACAAAAAAAAATTGGACACGAAAAAATAATGTGTCTGTGTCTGTAGACCCTGATCTGAGACGTATACAGATAACACAAATCTACAAATGCAACACACACACAAAAACATTACTTTCTAACTGAGAAAGCTACAAAAAAATTGGACATGAAAGAATAATGTGACTGTGGACTACAATAATTTGCCAAAACAACTAAAAAAATATGAACGAAGAGACATTCCAACGGGAATTGAAAACCAGACTTTGTATCAAGAACTAAAGTAAAGTTTTGCTGTATATGATAAACTACCATATTAAATTTACAATGTTTATTATAAATTATTGTTAGCTCTTTTAATAATTATTATTAATATAAAAAGATATCTCTACGTATTCTTAATAATAAAACGCCTGATGGCCCTGGCACTTCTTGACGCCAAATGTTGCTCAGGACCTTAGAATCACAGTGCTAGGATTTCAGATTTTAAATATTGATTATATAAAATATTAAACTTTTTACTGAAGCATTTATTCACAGTACATGCAACAATTACAATGTGTTATTTAAGAATATAGACCTCTTTAACATGTCCGTAGGTAAATTTAAATCATCAGTAATATAATATCTTATGGGGGTAGATGCGTTTATGATTAACAAGGGTTTATTGGAGGTATGGTTCTCGTGGGATAAATCATCGTTTGGGCAGAATCGAACTGCCGGATGAAGAACCTTTTGCATGCTTGGATTAGAATCGAGCTAACCGGGCGTGAACCCTTTTCACGGTTTGCCTACACGTGTTATATGGACAAACCGTTCCCCATTTTATACTGATTAATACCTGAAGTATTTACACAGCATAAAGAGATACAATATTTAGCAGAGAGAAATGGAAACAGTGGGTATATCAATATTCAAAGATGAATGAATTACTTACACTTTATATAACAAACAAACAATGTACAAGATTATAAATTATTAATTTTTACTACGGAACAGTTTTGCGGAATCAATGAAAATGACGACGCGCACGTTTCGACCGGACAGAGCTCTTGCAGAGAATATCGGGCGCGGGGGCCGGCCTCGCCTTATAACGATGGCTCGAATGGTGGGGATCTATTCGACCGCCACAATCTGAATGGTTCGATTCCCAGCAGAGGAGAAATTTATTTATCACGCAAACATGTTTCTCTGGGCTGGAATCACTAGTTAGTTGGAAGAAATTGCCATACAACAATAAACCCGCTACTTGCGCAGGGAGCAAGGAAGTGTTCATTATTATTATTTTTATAATGACTGCGGCTTCTGATGATGAGTAGTGTTTTCGTAAAGCTCTCCTCTATCACTTTTATTCCCATTCCATTCCCTATCTGCCATTACAATTTACAATTATTTATGTAAACTTAATTGGTCCTCTAATATTTTACTTAATTTTTTTTTATTATTTTTATTTTAATTAAGACTGTATGTTTACAAAATAAAATATATATAATTTTTTCAGATCTTGACGGGTGAAGATTGGAACGAAGTGATGTACAACGGCATCAGATCTCAGGGTGGACCCAAGGAGGGTATGATCTACTGTCTCTACTTCATTGTGCTGGTGCTCTTTGGAAACTATACGCTGCTGAATGTGTTCTTGGCTATCGCCGTCGATAATTTGGCCAACGCTCAGGTATGACCGACGGAGACATTCTCTCCATTATCTTATTAACAGCTGCTAATATCTGTGTATCATGAGAGATTAAACCAGTCGATGACAGGTCGTAAGCCCTGTAGGTTCTTTGAGTTCCTGGTTCTCCCAAATTATTCCATCTACATCTCTATTGACATGTTAAAAATTTGGTATAAAAAGACTCCCGACAGGGAAAAATTATTCAATGTTTGTGTAAATGCAACTATAAAAGGAGTGGGTTGTGGCCAACGCTAAACTCAATTCAAATTTTGTATGGAAAATGTTCAGCATTTTCATGAAATGAGTTTGTTAAATTTTTTTTTATTTAAATATTTTATTATGAAAACTTGATAATTCTTCAATGCCATTTTATAAAAGTGATGTGCCTTTTTACTAATTTGAAAATAAAAATTTCAAATTTTAATTTTCCCGAGCTTGGGGTCACTTTGAAATATTTGATAGTTAAAAAAATGAGAAGCACTATTCAGATATCCTTCAAAATCTAATGGGGTCTAAGTGAGTATCAGATATACAAATTTGCAAAATTTGAAATGATTCGAATGAGTACTTTAGTCTATAATCGATATAGTAAAATAAACACGCCGTATATAGCACACAGCACAGAGCACACACACACACACAGATACATTGTGATGAAACTTTCAGAATACAATCTCAGCACGATACTAGTTGATAATCTGCAATAAAAAAAAATAGCCTTTAAAATTGCGAAATCATAACTCCCCGCTATTCTATTTAAAGTTTGTTAAATAATTATAATAATGACGAAATGTTAAATGAAAGATCAGCCCCCCAAGACAATGTGTCATTTAGCTTAAAAAAAGAAACAAGAAAAGGTAACTCAATGTATAGAAGTGACAGTTGTCACGTGACTGGCAAATGTCACTACATTGAGTTATCTTTTCTTGTTTCTTTTATTGATCTAAATGACATATTGTCTAGGGGGGCTGCATGGACTATTTCCTCAGTTGTTTTTCATGAATTTATTTGATTTTTTGTCTGTCATGTTTGTAATTTGTGAGGACTCCGATCCGAGGGCCTATGATTGTATTTACAAATACAAATAAAATTACATTTATGGCATTTTCTTGGTATATTATTGCATTTTCAGGAACTGACAGCAGCTGAAGAAGAGCAAGAGGAAGAAGACAAAGAAAAACAACTCCAGGTTGGTGTTTCAAATTTAAACCTTATCCTGTTTACTTTTTGATGTTTTGAATGTCAATAACGTTTGTGTACATAAAATCATATTGATTTGTCATCAAGTCAACGCTACAATATGTACTTCCATACCTATATTACTGTTATGTTACTTTTTATTTGTCTCATACAATCATAAATAATGGTTACGTACGAATGAACTAATAATCTATTTAATCTATTTGATATCATCGCTAAAAACAATTTTTTAACCCCATTTGGAGAGTTCATTGAAAAAGGGCGATAAACGGTGATTTCTTCCAATTAATAAGTGTTTCCAGTCTTAAAAAAACGAAAATTGAATATTTTATTGTGGTGTATAAGCAAACATTGGATTTTTTCCCTGTCAGCAGTCAATGTCATTTTAAGACACATTTACTATTACTGTTCGTTCATGCGTAACCATGAATCGAATTCAAAACATCGTATTTATGTTAAAGAATGCATTTGACACTGTCTCATGTTGATTTTCAATTTCAATTGGCAACTCTCAAATTTCAAAGACATTTAGGAATCTCAATTTACTGGGATACGAATGAAACACATTGTAATCATAATATGAGAGCTAAAGAGAAATACTTCCATGAATATATTTCAAAATATATCATACTGTATTGAATAGGTACCTAACCAGTATAATATTTAATCTTATACAAAATTTTCTATCAGTTACCAAGCTACAGATACACAGATTATTCTAAACAGAAGAATTCTAAATATTTATTTACTTATACTATGTCTTATGTATACTACATAATATGACAATAACCAAATTGTACTCTACGTCATGTGACAATAACTAAATTGTACTCTACGTTATGTGACAATAACCAAATTGTACTCTAAATCATGTGACAATAACCAAATTGTATACACTACGTCATGTGACAATAACCAAATTGTTGACAATAACCAAATTTACTATTACAAAATTGTTCTATCCAGACTAGACAAAATGTCTTCGATGTTACAGTTCATTTACTTGCTTCCTGTTCCAGTAAATTGAGTTATTCTGTATTTTTTTTCATTACACCATTTGAAATTCAAAATCATTTATATTCAAAATTATTGATGTCTATTCATTTTACATTTAATTGGATGCCGTGAAATACATTATTACTTTTTCTATTCAGTTTTCTTCACTAAAATCTCAATTTAAAGAAAGGATTATTCAAAAATCTTCTCCCACCTTAAGTGATTTAATACTGCCAGTATTTCATTTATTGATTCAAATGAAATTTCTTTATTCCAAAATTGCTAATTAGGTACCTAGCTACTTTGTTATTTCAATACCATAGACAAATTTTTTTTTCTGTCAAATATGGATACGAACATATTTAAACAAACTTTCATATTATCAAAAATTGAAAAAGCATTCACTTTTCAATCACCCAATATTTTGAGATTATTATTTTTTTTATTTGATATTTGTTTATGTATATTTTGTTTACTTATTTCATCGGTATCCATTTTGTCACATCATCCACCATTTTTTTTTCTTTATTTATTTAATCTATGGCAATGTTCTGGAACAATTCAAATGGACCAATCAGGAGCTCGAAAAGGAGATGGAAGCGTTACACGTCGGCGATGGCTCGCCGTTAAGAGTCGAGTTGACGGGAGATACGCCCATCCACCATAGAAAGGTAAAATAGTGAACAGAAAAAAAAATTCAAAACAAATATTCGCAAATATGATTTTTTTCCTTTCAACTTCTATGTGTATTATTTTATATATTTTTTTTTCAGTGCACGTGCAACGGTTGATAGCTCTTGTCATTTTGAATATATATATCGTAGGATGATTTGTTGTCTTCTGCCCAGTTTTTTAGTTTGCCCCAAAAGATGATAAAATGTCTAACAGAAAAAAAATGCAATTACAAAACAAAATGTTCCATTGCAAGTTCTTACTCACTTTTTGTAAGTGACTCTCTTCAAACATCGCGAATATATTCATTTTCAGTATTCTGATTAAGTTATTTTATGACAATTTCTTACTTTACTCACCAAATTTCACTTAATAGTTTTAATACAGACGTTCTTTAGAATCTAAATACCCTAATTTCACATCAAATTTTTCAAATATGTTCCTAAAGAAAATACCATAAGTATTGTCAACATTTCTCTAGCGAATTTTTGTCACATAATTATAAAATTTAGAAGAAATACCCATAAAGAAGTTATTAAAAATATCCTTATTACAGCATTTTTTTTAAATTACTCCATAACTATGTCATAGAGAAATAAATCTTTTATGTGCTAACGAGTGCATAAAATCAATGCGAATGACGGATTCAGTTTTTTTTTTCATTTCAAGTCAGATTTGTTCTTAAAATTTTGGGTTTCCGATAATTTAAATCACGTATAAACCCTTTTTGACGCACGTGATAGTTCCCCTTACTAACACGTAACTTCATAGTGTATTAGAGAGTTTTGAATTATCATGTTTTCGGTCACTAGATTTAATATTCCCTTAGATGCCTTCTTAACCTTATTGCGGTTATGGGCGCACTATCTGAAAGAATGAAAACTGCACACAAGAATTAACTATTAGCGCCCTTGGAATGATCTTGAATCATTAAACGGCATTATAAAAATGATTGAATTATGTCATAAAATAATCTTGACTTGAACTGCACGGCATATTCCCTTAAAATATCACACAGAATCTCTTTTTGATACCTCAATGTCACATTCATCTACATCTCTATTCAAATTGCCTGTATAAATTAGTTTAAAAAAAATGAAACCACATTCAATTGTCAATTTATTTGAAGAATAATTTAAGCAAGTTTTAATTTGTGTGATGTATGTTTGATTTTTATACTTTTGAAAAAAGAATCATCGTCTTAAAATTTAATATTTTTAACTGACATTCGATTCCGGAACAAAATAAGCAAATTTAAATTTGAAATTAAAAGTTCTGGGGACCAACTAAAAAACTGTGCCTAAATATATTTTTACATACCTACAGTGTAAACTTATTATTATAAAATACATATGGCTTGTAAAAGACAGTGAATTGACAGCTATACAAATGATTTATGGCTGTTTTATATATTTTGTTTACAAGCCTATGTAGGATCTTTATTAGTACTGTTATTATGTTTCATTATATTAATATATAATACAATGTTGTCGCTATTAAAAAAAAACATTATTTCTTTCATCATATTTTCGTGATATAGATTTTAAATTCTTGATGTTACACATATATTCATTAATGTCATTTTAGTTATTAACAAAAAATAGCATTGTAAGGTTCAATTTTTATTTTTAACAAATTTCGCTTTTGGTGTTATAACAATATAAATACAATATATTTGGACAAAGTACACATTTTTTTTATTCTTGAATTTCATTTTGAGTGCTTTTTCATTGTTTTATTTTTTTTTTTTATTTATTTCGATTCACTGTTTTTTGAGTTTTGTTTTTCTGATGATCATTTGTTAGAAAAAAAACAATAGGTTTTAAAATTTTAAAGTGATTATTTATGGTTAATTTTGTTCTGTGGCAATACGCAAAGTCTTTTTAAGCACCTATAATCAAGCACGGAATGGATGTTCTAATTTTGAATTATTATTTTATATATTTTTATCAAAAGATATTATTTTATCTTTGGTTTTATTTTTAATGGCTGTTAACTGTTACATCAATTCCAAATTAATACATGACACAATATTAATGGATATTTTCTGGTTAAAATTATATGATTTTAGTTGGTTTTAGAATGTTATTTGAGTTTGATATGAAAATATTGAAGAATACTATGTACCTACCTAGATTTTTTTTGTATAGTTGTCAAAGAATTTTAAAATTTGCCGTCATAGTGAAAAATAAAATATTTTAAATTTATTTTTACCCAATAATAGATCTACATCATTTCGTAGACATTAGTGGACTCATGTATTTAATTTTATGAAATAGTGTATGTAGGTATTTAACCTCAAATAAGTTTGAAAAAAGAATAGAATATTCAATCAAAAAAATATTTTAATTTTCTATACAGAAGGAGGAATCATGCTGTTCAATAGGATTTAGTTCAAAAAATAATCAAAAAAAAATATATATATATATATATATATAAGAATATTGATGATTAACTATTCCCAAACTAAACATAACTAATAAATATTTGATAAAGATATATTTTTTTTAATTCTCTGTATAAATACTGCAAAAAAATAATTTCTTCATCCTTTGAAGACACTTTCAGGCTAACATTTTTTTTATTTAAAAATTATAATTAGGTTGCTGCTTGAAAGCATATTTTTTCCAAAGATTTCCATATAATATACTAGATGAATTACTCTGTGCAATGAGTGAGTCGTGGTATATCGCTCATTTGATTTCTTGGTTGGCAACATATTACAATTTTTCATACATTTCAACACTTCCTAGATAACTGTTCTCTAAATCTTAATGAACAAAGTGTTTTTTTCGATAAATAAATCCGAAAACAATTCACATTAGTCGTTATTTTCTATAAAAAAAATCATGTTTTCTGCCCTTTCGTGTTATCAAAAGTCCCATGGAAAAAATCCTTGCTTCGATTCATACAAAATTTCCTAACTGCTACATCTAGTACATTATATGAAAATCTATGATTTTTCTAATATTCCAGTGATGCTATTATAAAAAATGCTATATTTTTTAGGTAGGTAACTACCCTAGTACCTACATTGAAGTTACAATCAATATAGTTTAGTATTTATTTTTAAATACCTGTCAAATAACATCCATTGAAAATAAACAATAATTCAATATTTTACAAGGACATATTTTTATGAAGTAATAATTTCTTGTTTTGATTCATAAATAAAAATCAAGTAATATCAAAATATAAATGTTGCCGTTTTATTAAAAACATTTTATGTTGACTTGTGTTCCTCCTTTGTATAGTTTCACAGTAGAACAGTTCACATCACAAAAAAACTGGGAAACCAAGTGTCATTTAATTTTTTTTTGTTTTTCACCTTTTTTAATTCAGCATCGTTTTTTTTTTTTTATTTTTGTCATGCAAAAGTTTTTTCTTTGCTGTCAATTTTTTTTTGTTCTTCATTTGAAATGATTGTACGGACGCTTTGTGAATGTGTGTGTTTTCTTTTCAACTTCTATGTGTTTGTGTGATGATTAATGTCATAGACATATTATCTATCAGAATGTAACATTTTATTTTAATTGATATTAATATATAATCCAATCAAATTGTCAAATAATGTGCTTTATTGACTATTTCTATTTATGGAGAAGCTAAAATTACCATCCACAGTGCAATTATAGAGCCAACTTAGATATATTGGAATGAAACTTTGACTTGGCAAGAGACGTCTGAAAGTAGAGTAGATGATATATAAATGTTGAAATAAGAATGTATGAGTCACTAACACTGCTCCCAATGTAACACAGGGACGTCCCTAGCATATCAGAGGAAAAATTAGCCTACTGACTTTCATAAAAAAGACATACTCTGCTGTTTCCCGCCATCTCAAAAACAACTGTCACTGTCGTCATTTTTAACGATTCGTATTATTATTTATTTGCCAAATAAAATTTCAAAATTTTGTGGAGAATGGTTTTGTGATAAAAGTGGATTCATTGGGATGGTTCAAGCATATTGAAAGAATGAACCATTTCAACTGAGTAAACTATGACTCGACCATGTGAATGATACTTTGATATAAAAACATATAAAATCAGCGAAAATTCTGATGCATTTCCATGCAGTGTGTGTGAAGCGAAGAGTGTCTATGAAGATAGAAATATGTGGCGTTTGGTTCTATTTGCTTTCCCCATTAGGGACACGGCGTGGTGGTATGTATGTATCTTATTTTTTTTCACATATTGTCATCGAGTTTTTCCTACTCAACAACATATTTTCCTGAATGATGTTGGTCTACATGTAAATCGCTCATTTTTTTTTTAATTGATTAAAAATAGAGTCAAAATTGCCCATCATAATTTTACAGATAATTCACTATTTATCTCATTGAAGATGATCAAATTAATTAGGATATTGTTTTTTTCTCATGTGCTATAGATCATACTAATATTCTGTTTAATTTTTTGGAGTCTTGTGTATCTTTTTGCAAAGATGTATTAATTTGATTATTAATTGTGTTGGTTTTATTTTTTAGGGTAAGAAGAAAGAAGAAGCGAAGAAAGAAGAGGAAGAGGACATCACAGATGGACCCAAACCTATGTTGCCTTATTCTTCCATGTTTATTTTATCACCAACCAACCCGTGAGTACAAAATAATATCAAATATTATATCCATGTGGATGTTCAATTCTATTATAATCTTATTAATTCCATTTCCTGGTATTCTGATAAATAATCCAACATGAATTCCATTATAAATTACATTAAATAATTTCATTCCAATAAATAATTTCTTTCTTCTTAGATATATCATTCCAATTATAATAATTCCATTTATATTGTAATAAATAATTTCATTCTTTTTATATATATCATTCCAATTATATTAATTCCATTTGTATTCCAATAAATAAATTCTTCCTTATTAGATATATCATTGCAATTATAATAATTCCATTTGTATTCCAATAAATAAATTCTTCCTTATTAGATATATCATTGAAATTATAATATTCCATTTGCATTCCAATAAATAAATTCTTCCTTACTAGATATATCATTGCAATTATATTAATTCCATTCCATTCCATTCCAATAAATAATTTCTTCCTTACTAGATATATCATTGTAATTATTATAATTCCATTTGCATTCCAATAAATAATTTCATCCTTTTAATATATATCATTCCAATTATATTAATTCCATTTGTATTCCAATAAATAAATTCTTCCTTAGTAGATATATCATTGCAATTATAATAATTCCATTTGTATTCCAATAAATAAATTCTTCCTTATTAGATATATCATTGCAATTATAATAATTCCATTTGTATTCCAATAAATAAATTCTTCCTTATTAGATATATCATTGAAATTATAATAATTCCATTTGCATTCCAATAAATAAATTCTTCCTTACTAGATATATCATTGCAATTATATTAATTCCATTTGTATTCCAATAAATAATTTCTTCCTTACTAGATATATCATTGTAATTATTATAATTCCATTTGCATTCCAATAAATAATTTCATCCTTTTAATATATATCATTCCAATTATATTAATTCCATTTGTATTCCAATAAATAAATTCTTCCTTAGTAGATATATCATTGCTATTATAAGAATTCCATTTGAATTCCAATAAATAATTTCTTACTTCTTCAATATAATATTATTCCATATATTTATGTTTTGTGATAAATAATTTCAATAGCATTCCAATTGTATTCCAATAAATAATTTGTTGTTCCTCAGATATAATTACATTTTTTTATTTTTTCTCTTCTATGACTTGAACCATAGATTATTGTTGTATATTTGAAATATAATCTGTATGTTTGTTTGTTGACAGAATCCGTCGAGCGGCACATTGGGTGGTGAACCTTCAGTATTTTGATTTCTTCATTATGATTGTCATATCACTCAGTTCCATTGCCTTAGCCGCTGAGGACCCAGTAGAAGAGAAAAGTACTAGGTAAATATACCTACATGTTAAAAATACTTAAAAATAGATAAACTTGAAAGTAGAACAAATGGTGTAGAAATGAGATCACTAAGAGTAGTATGTAATAGAACGACATATGATAGAATAAAAAATGAGGACATAAGGAGAGAATGAAGAAACAAATATTTCAAATTCATACTGCCAATGTCAAACGCAGTTGTTTTATACTGCAAACAAATTCAAATACAGAACATACGTAAATCTATTTTGAAACAATTTAAATGGTACAATCACACAAAGTTTATACGAAATACAAAATTGTTCAATTTTATCCAAATATCAAATGAGTCAAGCTGGAAACAGTTTTAACATTCATTTAACACCTCAGCCCCCCTAGACAATGTGTCATTTAGTTCAAGAAAAGAAACAAGAAAAGATAACTCAATGTATGGAAGGACAGTTGTCACGTGACTGGCAACTGTCACTTCCGTACATTGAGTTATCTTTTCTTGAGCTAAATGACACATTGTCTAGGAGCTACAACTGATCAGGAAGTGAATAGTTTGAAAATCAATTGCAAAATTCTAGTATAGATAGACAGAAGTTAAATAAAAGTGTGTTATAATGAAAAGCAATTCAAATACAATCAGTCAATACTTAGAAAATATGTATTTTGTCTTTTAATTTCCTTTTGAAATTATTTCATTCAGTTACCAGTCTCAAATTTGTTTTGATTGAACCACCCCATCTCGTTGTCTGTAATAAATTGTTTTTGCTCTTTCAGAAACAAAATATTGAATTACTTTGACTACGCGTTCACCGGAGTGTTCACGATAGAACTGCTCCTGAAGATAGTGGATCTGGGCATCGTCCTTCACCCGGGCAGCTACCTTCGGGAGTTCTGGAACATAATGGACGCCATCGTCGTCATATGTGCCGCAGTCAGCTTCGGCTTCGATATGACAACGTAAGTTACACCTTTCCTCTTTAAGATTTGATTAAAGTATACGTTGAAAATGTATTGACACAGCCAGGGTGCCTAGTAGAAGTGACAGGCAACTGTCACTTCCATAAATAGAGTTATCTTTTCTTGTGTTACAATCAGCGGCGACTCTATATATATGAAGTGCGTTGGATCAATTGCACTACCAATTTTTAAATAGTACCTATATTCTAAAAATTAATATTGAAATATGTTTTAAATATATTATTACGCTTTAATTTATTACTGTTATTTTTCTAAAACAATTGATTATTATATATACCCTCGCAATCGACATCATATTATGAAATATACTGCAATACAAATATTATTATAGTATGGTGTGTGATATTCAAATCGCACCAAGATTGTTTTTTTTTTAATACAGCGTATGTATGAAGAGAAAGAGATAGTCCCCTAGCAGATGATATAGCGATACTTGTACTGAATTCATAAGACAGACTCGTGCGCTGCACTGAGCTTATCATATCTTAGATGTACTTAGTATGTATACCTCTATCTCGCTCTCTAATTCATTAGCCATTCGTATTGAAAGAGATGAGCGTCACGTATACATGACATGCAGCCGATTCCGCGCCTAAAATACGAGTGTTACATTTGACACACAACTTTAGACCTAAATACTTAGTATATTTATACTTGATTGAGACGAAAATTGTATGAATAATACTCTCATACTTTTGTCTTCACGAGATCTGTTGATAAATCAGTAAAACAATATTGTAAAATAAAAATGTGGCTTATAAAATAGAACGGCACTAATTCAAATGTGAACTTATCCTTGTATGAACTTGATTTTTACCAATCGTCAATGTCGGGTGCGGTTTTTATTTTGAATTAAAAAATGATTTGAAAACAAATACTGTGACTTTAATACATTTCTATAAATATCTTTTATTGTATTTATGGTTTAAATACCTATTAATTTATTATTAATTCAGGAAAAAATTGCACCAACAAAAATGATCAAAAATACAATCGACCAGTCGCCACTGGCTACAATACGTCTGTTTCTATAACTTTTTAAAAACGTTCCACCACATCTCGGAAACTTATGAAGTTAATTGTCTCGGAAACGCAATGAACCCTAAGTCAAACCTTGAACTCTGGCTCAGAACTCGGACATGTAACTAGCTCAATCTCAAATCTCTTCTATAGCTTTTTTTATAAAACACAGATCATAATTTAGAAACGTGAAGACAGCATATCTATATCCCTAGCCAAAATTCAATATAATCTTAACTGAAAGTAATTTTTTTTCCAGGGATGGCACGTCAACGGCCGCCGGCAAGAATCTCTCCACCATCAAATCGCTGCGAGTGCTGAGGGTGCTGCGTCCGCTGAAGACCATCAAGCGTGTCCCCAAGCTGAAGGCAGTGTTTGACTGCGTGGTCAACTCGCTGAAGAACGTCATCAACATCCTCATTGTGTACATACTGTTTCATTTCATCTTTGCCGTCATCGCAGTCCAACTCTTCAACGGGAAGTTTTTTCACTGTACAGACTCCAGCAAGTACAGTAAAAAGGAATGCCAGTGAGTATATTATACTCATAATAATATTTCAAATTTATATATCTGAATCATTAGGGTTGATTGACTGTATAGCAACCTCCTCAGAGCCTCACCATCATCATCACTGGCACTACAGTCCGCTGCAGACCCTGGCTTTCTCTTAAAATTGCCTCCAACCCTCCCTATCGACCGCCAGTCTTCTCCAATTTATCAGGACCATTTCTCTGATATCGCACAGCACGTCATCCAGCTATCTCTACCTAGGTCTGCCTCTACTTCTTCTCCCTTCAAGACAGGTGTCTAATACCTTTTTTGGAATCCATCCGGCAAACATGTCCAAGCCAACGTAGGTGCTGAATTTTTATAAATTGGACTAGCTCATGATTATACCGTATACTCCAGGCCCCTCCATCGTTAGTTGGGCTAAAGATTTTCCTTGATATCTTCCTTTCAAACACCAATAACATATTTTTCTCCTCAGAGCCTAATCCTTTGATATGTAAAGTATAGGCCGTCTGCGCATGACTTTGGTATAATTCATCGCAAAAATATGTTATCGACATGTTTTATATATTAATAACATGTAACATTTGATTCATTCTTTTGTTGATATACATAATAATAATTTATATAGCGCCGTTTAATGATTCAAGATCATTTCAAGAGCGCTGACAGTTATGTGCCGCTCTACGAAACAAAACCGTTTCCAGTCCTTTAGTGAAAGTGTTCTTGCTTCGAGTCCTGCGAACATCTGGAGGCAGTGCATTCCACTTAATTGGACCGCTCACACCAAAGCATCGGTCTTAGTATGCCGCTTTGTTGACTCTGTCCAACTCTTTTAGGGAGTAGGTACATATATAATTTTGTCATACTTTGTTATATGTTAGTTTGGAATAAAATTGGTAATGGCAATAATCCCCCAGTGTGTTTGTATATATTTGTTTATATTATATACAAAAAGATAAAAAATATGAAAAATATCAATGGGTGTCCAAATGTGTCCCATATTTTTGTGATGAATCATACCAAAGTCAAGCTTGGACGAACTGTATCTGGATGGGTGAATTATTCCCAATTGAAAGCTTGATCGGTGCGTTTGAGAAAGAATTAGCGGATCAAGTGATTACTGCCAACATACCTATTTTTTCAATTTGAATTTGCATCATTACTACAAAACAAATCATTTTGAAAAAAATAACCTAATTAGTTTGGATATTAATAAAGAAAAATATACCTTAACATTTTAATTATGTTCTGTATATATTCTTGTAGAAAAATAATAAGCATTCCCCGATTTTTGACATTTATCTTAAATTTCTAAAAAACTATAAGGTATAGAGAATTATATATTTTTTTATAAATTAAAGAAGATCAAAATATCTGGAAAAGTACGATGTAACGTTGCATTAATGCATCAGGTTAAGTGAAACCTGAAGCATTAATCCAACGTCACAACATATTTTTCTAGATATTTTAGTCTTCTTTTATTTAAAAAAAAATATGTTGAACTACGCCTTATATTTTATTAAAAATATAAGATAAATTTTGAAAATCGGGGTATTCCATTATTTTTCTACAAGAATTTATACAGAACATTATCAAAAAGTAAAGATATATTTTTCTTTATTAATACCCAAACTATCTAAATTTTTTTTTTAAAACGATTTGATAAGAAATAATGCTGGTATATCAAATTGAAAAATAGGTACGTTGGCAGCAGTCCCCCCTTTAATAATAATTGAGTAATTTTTATTTGTAGTACTTAATTGTTATTAATATGAAAAAACTCCTAGTACCATGGCCATAGCATATTACTGTGTATTAAATTATGTATTTATGAAATAGATAAAATAAAATGTTATTTGAAAATTTGTGTATGCCATGCTGAAGGTATCATCAGTGTTTTGTTGATTTCTCAATCTAATAATGAATATTTCAGGGGATCATTTTTCAAGTATGACACGGAGTCATTGCTGCCAACAAAAGAAGACAGGGTTTGGAAGACGCAGTCTTTTCATTATGATAATGTGGCTACCGCCATGTTGACGCTGTTTGCTGTGCAAACTGGGGAGGGATGGCCAACGTAAGAAACATTCATTATTTATTATATTTGTAACAAAAAGTTAATAACGCATACATTAAGACGTTTTTTATCTTTATTTTTTCATAATTGAGAGAAAAATTTACAATCAATAAATACTTACCTACTTGATTTTGAAATTAATAATAACGAACACTTCCTTGCACCCTGCGCAAGTGGCGAGTTTATTGCCCTACGGAAATTTCTTCCAAATGTGTTTCCAGCCCAGTGAAACAATATTTGCGTCGTGAGTAAATGAATTTAAATAAATTGTTTCGCCTCTGCTGGGGATCGAACCAAGGACGCCCGATCAGAAGCCAAATGATTTACCAACTGTGCCACAACGGTCGACAGTTTAATCATATTAATTATATATTTTTGTTTTCAGTGTATTACAGAACTCGATGGCTGCAACGTACACAGAAGTGGGCCCCATCCAAAATTTCAGAATAGAAATGTCCATATTCTACATTGTATACTTCGTAGTGTTCCCTTTCTTCTTCGTCAATATCTTCGTTGCCTTGATCATCATCACGTTCCAGGAGCAGGGAGAGGCGGAACTGCAAGACGGAGAAATTGATAAGAATCAGGTGGGATCATTTAATTGCTATGAACTTTTTTTTTTTTTATTATTGAAACCAAACAATATACAAACAATAAAAATATTTAAAAAAAAGTACAATTTAAATAAGTTATATGAAACATTTTTTTTATAGTATTTTTTTGGTATACACCACCTCACTATGCTGAGCCTGTACCGAGGTGGCAGATTTTTACCTATTATAAAAATAAAAATATAAACTATTGTAGCTTGATCATGTTTCCGCAGTATATAATGCCCTTGTTTCTAATCCATGTTTCTATTGTTTTCTTGTGTTTCAAATTATTCATCAACTGTATGTCCGTTATTTCACTTTTTATCTTATTAAAAATTTTTGGAGCTAAATAATAGTAATGTCTTTGTCCGAATGTCGTGTTTGTCTTTGGAGTCATGAGAAAATTCCTGCGTGTCGTCTCATAATTGTGTTGCGGTGTAATGTGAATTGTTTTATCTTTATGAAAATGTATAGAAATAATTTTGATATAATATAACTGTGGAATGTAAATGTTTTTTTTATTATAACCTTAATTAAAACTTTTTGTGCTTTAATAAGAGGATCCATAATAATTTTAGCAGCGCCACCCCAACCAATCATTCCGTGTGTTATAATCGATTGAGCTAACGCGTAATATATTGTTTTTAAGTCTTTTTTAGTCATTATGTTGCGAATGTTCTTAAAAATATAAATAAGCCTTCTTAGTTTACCTGCAACTGTGTTTATTTGATCTGTCCATCTTAAGTTGTGATCAATGTAGATACCCAAATATTTATACAATGGAGTCCTTGTCAGTGGTTTGCAAAAGCAACTTTGCTCGTGAGTACAGTCATGTATGATTAAATTTTTGTCTTGGCTAGGTTGAACTATTATGAATATTAGAATAGTGCTTCCAATATTTTTTGTTGTCGTTTTCGGGTGTCCAGTAAGAGGCAGATAATCGAAAATACAACAGACTACAATAACATCTCACATTGTTCAGCATTGAGGTTCACCATCACACATTTTGAATGTATTACCTTTTTAGGTGAGACGAGACTAGTGTGCAGATATGTCATATTGCACATCTGCATACCTTTTTCTGGTTTCCCCCATCATGGGATATTTTATTATATTTACTATATTATCTGAGGCTTTATACCATAAAGGTCTCAAAATATATAATAGTTTGCCACCAAACATAAAAGAATCCACAAGTCATGTCATCTTTCGTAGGCTAGGTGCTGAATACATAATTAAAAATTATTAATGTTCTCCATAGTTATACAGTCATGATTTTAATAATTAAATGTCATATTCTTACCATAATTCATTTCAAAAAGTCATATTTTGTGTTTAAACTAGATGTTTCAATTTTTATATAAGTTTTAACATCTAAATAAATGTTACTACTACTTCTTCTTCTTCCGGTGCCATGTCAGGAACCCCCAACGTCGGCTATCACTCTGGCAAATCCCTCTCTGTCCTGTGCTGCCCGGAATATCTGTTCCACGGTCCTGAAGCCGGTCCATTCCCTAATGTTGCGCAGCCAGGACATCTGTCTCCTTCCAGTCCATCGGCGACCTTCTATCTTGCCCTTCAGTATTAGTTGGAGCAAGTGATACTTCTCCCCCCTCATTTTGTGACCCAGATATGTGATCTTGCGGACCTTTACTGTGGACAAGAGTTTCCTGGTTGTTCTGGCTCGACTTAAGACTTCTGAGTTCGTAACCAGATCTGTCCAAGGGATTTTGAGCATTCTGCGATGCAACCACATCTCAAAAGCTTCCAGCCTGTTCATGGTGTTAACCTTCAATGTCCAAGTCTCACAGCCATATAGCAACACAGACCACACATAACATCTCATCATCCGCTGTCTCTGGTCCATATTGAGCTTTTCGTTACAGAAGAAAGATCTCATTTTATTAAAGGCAGCTCTTGCTATCTCAATTCTGCACTTGATCTCCAGATCCGGGTCAAGTGACTCGGAAAGAATACTGCCAAGGTACTTAAATTTATCCACCTTATCTATAACCTTGCCCATTAATTGCAAGGAAGAACCAGGATATTCACATCGACCAAATGTCATCCACTTTGTTTTGGCTACATTTATAGATAAGCCCAAATGTTCAACAAATATATTGACATTGTTTAACAGTTTCTGGAGATCAGAAATATAATCCGCCAGTAATACAGTATCATCGGCGTACCTGATATTATTAATTACTACGCTGTTGACTTTTATACCCCTTTCCGTGTTGCTGAGAGCTCTTTTAAATACATAATCAGAGTATAAGTTGAAAAGTAGAGGAGACAAGATACAACCCTGCCGTACTCCTTGCTGTATGGGTATTTCATCTGATGTCACATTTCCACGTCTGATCTACTACTACTACTCGATTCAAATTTTCGCTATGAACCTACCTTTATAATAGAAAATACAGCGGTAAGTAGGTAGTTATATTCTTATCGTAATAGTAGTTAGAATGAATGCTTCTTATAATACTTATAGAATGTACGAAAAATGAAGCGGCAGGTTTAATCTACGTTCTAAGCGTAGATTGAAATTAGATTTGTACTGTAATTTTGAGAGTAAGATCGCTGGTTTTTAAACCTAGTGAAGTAGTTTCCATTGGACATGCGGACCTTGTAGCCACGAAGAGCAACTTCAAAAATATGGTTCGCTCTTATCTTCGCTTTCAGTGAACGGTGAGCCAGCTGTTCATATAAGCTTTCTTTGGCGCTTTGAGTGCAGTGTCTGCAATGTTTTAGAGTTCTCTGGACTCTTATGTGCTTTGTGTGTTCTTTCAGAGTTATTAGTCCTCATAAACAAAACGGGTTGTAGCGGTGGAAGAACAATATTAACTGGTTACTTTGTATTCATAATTTATACTTATAAATTTACATGTATATTTTGTACTAGATTTTCAAATGAATGAATGAATGAATGAATAATATATTTCTAACAGTATAAATATTACAATGGAACAAAATACAATTTAATTTATATCTAATTATAATTTTACAATATTTTTTTTCCACACATTTGGAAATTTTTCTGCCTCGCTAGACATAGTCTGTTCTGAGGCAGTGCTAGTTTAGAAGGCTACTCTGCGATCATATGATTTGTTTTCTTCACATATTCCATTCACTTAGAACAGTGACAACCAGAACAAAAAATCTAAGAGTACCGAGGCAGATCCTTCTCTACCAATCTGCTTCAGCCAACGAGTAACGAGGTCTTTGAAATTTTTCCCATCATGGTATATGTTTTGTTCAATATCCATCAATATTTTATTATAAAGCATTTTGTTTTAAATATTTCCTATTCTGATTCGTCTAAATTTATCCGTCTGAATTTTAGTATATGAGAAATTGTCAAAAGTTGACTGCATTTATACGGGACTCATTACGTCACACAGCGTGGATAAAATCCTTTTATCCACGGTCGCCCGTTGGTGAATGAATCAGAATAGAACATATTGTATGTATAAAAATATTTTTTCAGTACCTACATACATATTATATAACAATATGTTTTTATGTTTCAGAAATCATGTATAGACTTTACGATAGGAGCCCGTCCGCTGGAGAGGTATATGCCGAGTAAAAGATCGAGTTTCAAATACAAAATATGGAGAATAGTTGTATCAACACCTTTTGAGTATTTCATTATGATACTTATCGTATTGAATACACTACTTCTCATGATGAAGGTAACTCACATCTTTATATCTTATTTCATTTAACATAATTCATACTAATAATATATCCTTTGTATTCAACATCAACTCAATATATATTATATACAGGACTTAAATGCAATCAAAGTAATAATAACATTACTGTCATTCTTTTTAAATGCAGATATTATAAAGTGTCGCCAAGTTTGAAATGAATAATTTATTAAATATTCAATTGATGCAGTTGGTTAAATAATTTGATATTGAATCGCTATATAAATTGACCAGAGATTCTAGTGACATTGCTATTCATTAAAAATGATTTTTAGGAAATAAATCACAGAGAAAAGAATATATAGAGCTGACATTAAACTACGACTTTAGACCAGAGGGCTGGTACATAAAGTGAGGTGGAACGGGGGGTATCCCAAAAACATTCTTTTTCTTTGCCTTATCCCACTTTAGATATTGGAAGTCCTTTTCCTTTTCTGTTTTCTGGGTGTGCTAGAGCAGTTTGCACCATGGGGTATCCCAAAAACATTCAATGTTCAAAAATAAATTTAATATTAATGACAAATTTATATAGCAGCAAAATTATTTTCTTTTCTAAACTCAAATCCCTTCGTACTCTTTGATATTAGTGTTGAGTACCATTTCAATTTTCATTCGGAACAATTCGGAAAATATTTAAATACGTTATATTGATTGCCACCAAATTTCGATGGAATAGTAACATGGAGTATACCAAGAAATATTGCTTATGTCGTATCTATAGATTATTGTTCTGTGGATTAGATACAAATTTTATCTTACCAACCCTATCTAGGTTATGTAGTTATTTCAATACCAAAAAAATAGTTTTTATCCACATTGCTGTTTAATTTTGTTGGTTACCATGTAAAAAAACTGTGTTACCAACACAAATGGAGGTGACAGATAGTAAAATATTTTTTTTTATAAAAACCTCAATTATTGAATGATTGCAAAGATTCTTAAGAGTGCTCTGTTCTAAAGGAGTTTTTCTAAGACATAACTTTTTAATTCGAAAAAAAATACAGCATTATAAGGAATAAATACCTACTAAATCAAAAAATAGAAAATAAAAAAGTTTATTTTTTAATTTAAATTAAAATGGAATTCTACAAAGTAAATTGTTCACAATTACATAAAGTCAAAAGATAGACTTGAAACGTGGAGCTAAGAATGAAATGGAAGATTAAGAAGGATGAATGATGAATTAAGAATGAAATTAAATATTTCATGTATTGAAAAAAAGCCCTTAGAAAACAAAAATTAACAAGAGGCATCGATCACACTAAGGTTATCAGTGGGTAAATTTAATCAATTGTATCTGTGGGTAAATTAAATCAATTGTATCAGTGGGTAAATTTAATCAATTTTATCAATGGGTAAATTTAATCAATTGTATCAGTGGGTAAATTAAATCAATTGTATCAGTGGGTAAATTTAATCAATTGTATCAGTGGGTAAATTTAATCAATTTTATCAGTGGGTAAATTTAATCAATTTTATCAGTGGGTAAATTTAATCAATTGTATCAGTGGGTAAATTTAATAAATTGTATCAGTGGGTAAATTATTACTTTGATGCATTTAAGAACAGATTTTTCTGTTTCGGATATTAAACCTTAAGTCACATTTTTATAATACGTGCTCGAGAATAACATAAATTGATTGATTTTAAATAAATTATTTTCAAACTAATATTCCAATATTCATAATTTTAAATCATAGACAAAAATTACTTAAATAATTTGATTATGTTTTTAACATGTTAAAATAATTATTGCTCTCTAATATAATTAATTACACCTACTCAAATACATTAACATACATCAGCCGTCATCACTGTCAATTCTGTGGTGTTGGCAATGCTCACGTTTCTATTTGTCATTCGTGAGATTTTTCAAAATGAAAATGTCTAAGTTGATAAATGGAACCGTTTGCATTACTCTACATGTCATTTCAATCCACATTAGATCATAAATTATATAATGTCGTTATTAAAAATAATGTTTCAATGTTGCCAATACACAGTTGACAATAATATGCACCATAGACAAACACAGTTGAATTTATTTAAAAACATTGTGAATAATATCATGTTATACATACTTAATAATTAAATTGAAGAATTAAACTTATAAGGCTTATTTTAACCTCAAATCTTGCAAGTTCTGTGTGACGTCAGATGTGAAACAATTCAAAAATGAATTATATGTAAACAAATGATAACCTTTTTTTCTATTTTTGAAACTTTAAACAGTTTTTAACTTTTCCACGGATATGAAACTAAAAAATTTCTAGATTTCAAAATTTTTAAGGTTATGTTTTATATCGATAAAACTTCAACAGAAAAATAGTCCAATCTTTCACAATAATCAAATTCTTCATTTCAAATCATGTTCATTCTTCAAATAGAAACATTACATTAGTAGAGTTTTAATCTGTCAATTAACGTTCAAAATGGGGTTAGTAATATAAATTACATTAGTTCACAATGTTTTCAAATTTCGCTTCTATGAGAGCACAGTAAAACCAAAGATATTTTAATTAACAAACTGAAATAGTCTATTAATGTTAGTCTTTGAATCCATAGATAATATTTTTATAAAACCATCATCTATGTATTTTTTTCTCTCACATTATGAAATAAACAATAACTATGTGTTGTCTTAATTAGTTTTTATACGAGCACAAAATTATTACTAAATAAAGCAAGTAAAATATTTATTGTATTCAATTGATACTAGTTTATTTTTTAAAATGATCTTTTTTCTTATAGATGTTATTTTCAGATATTTGTGTAAAACTAAACAAGAGTAAAAAAAAATATACTCGCGTGACTCTCATCTGCCCAAACGACACGTCAAACATAAACACATTTTTATTTTTTAAATTATAACACATTGATCCATTCTCTCTTAAAAAAAATTGTTTTTTGACTTATTTTCGTATTACAATGTCTCAATGTCGCTTTAAGACTTGATATTTTAAATTTTCATTCCGATTTTAATGCATGCTCTGTGTGACGTCAATTTATTATATTCACATTACGCCCCAACAATATTACCTCTTTGCACATTTCAATGTCGTACCAATGTTTCCAAAAATATTTTTACTTCATTTTTCAAATTTCAATTACATGTCACTTTGTATAACGTCAAATGGAGTGAAAAAAATTGTTTTTTTCATTTTTTTTACGTACGAAAACTAGAAAAAAAAAATAAAACTGCTTTTGTTGGCTCGCTTTTGTCAAAATGAAATATGTGTTTTTTAATATTTATACATTTTTAAATTGATAAAATTGATTGAAAATAACGACAGTATGAGAATATGGACCACGTTATATTCACACCACTCACTTACACTCGTACACAATACACAATAATTCAAAACAAAACTTTGGGCAACTTGTTAACTATATGTGTGTTTTTTTTTTAATTTTGTTTTTGTGTTGGAATGTCATACTTATTTTTTTGTTTCGTCCAAAACGGAATGTCTTTATTTTTTTGTTTATTTTTTGTATGTGTCGTTTGTTATTTGTGCAATGGGAATGAATTTGGCTGTTTATTTCTTTATTTTTGTTATGACACTTGTACGTATTTTACTCCCCTAACCTAGTGAATGCATCCATGCATCGAATGCGTTTTTTTTTTCATCTTCGTGTTTCATCCGTGTCCGAACGCATGTGCCTGTTATATCTTTTGTTTGCATTGGAAAGTTTCATTTTCATTTGCATGGTGTCTATTTTTTTGTAGTGTTGCCTGACATCTTTTGTTGCTTGTGTTGCTTGCGTCATTGGAATGTTTTTCATTATGTCTGTATCACCTCATCACTATTCACATTTTTCTAAATCATGATATATTTTTATAAACTTTAGTGATATTTTTAACACTCCCTCACCCTCGAGTGAATTACTAGGCCCATGGAATGATTTTATATCATTAAATGGTGATATAGAGATTATTATTACTACATCATGTCCCAAAGATTAAACTTCCATGGTGAATCATTCAGTTCTTGAGTTTCTCTCTCAAAGCCCCTCTCTATGAGGTTATTTATAATTGTATCTGCTGCAGTTCTGGTGGTATAATAAAACAATCCTTTTCCAGTTCAGTTTTGGTGGCAAGATAAAACAGTCCTTTTCCAGTTCACTTCTGGTGGTAAAATAATACAGTCCTTTCCCAGATCAGTTCTGGTGGTATAATAAAACAGTCATTTTCCAGTTCAGTTCTGATGGTAAAATAAAAAAGTCCTTTTCCAGTCCTAGTCATTTTTTTCACCAGTGGAGTCGATTTCAAATTTCATCTTTTTTATCATGGTAATGTTTTAAACTTTAAAACTCGATAGTTTTCTCAATTGACATGGGTGAATGAATATGTCCTTGTTAAACATGTACATATACATCTTCCTACATTCCCTAAAATAAGCAAATAAATGCTTGTGCTATAGGTGAGCGAAATTGGTCAAGGCAGGATTCGAACTCGCGATCACTGGATTACTGGACTAGCCCAGCTCGCTAACCGCTCTGCCATCGACCCATCTAATCGACCCAATTAGAACTTCAAGAGAAATATTCTTCTACTTTATAACAATACAGATCCATTTTTCTGTCTTATTTGGACATAATATTTAGAACCTTTTCAATAATTGTCGCCTCCCATCAAAATTTCACCATAATATTATCAATTCAATTTTTAATCAATATTTTTATCAATATATTTTTACTCTCCACACTATGGAATAGTGGAAAGTCATGATTTTCTTTATATTTGTAAATAAAACTCATCGTCATTTACATGAATGTAATGCTTGATTGTTTTTCGTTGTGTCATTTATTGTTTTTATATCTGCATTAATATTTGACATCTCCATTTTTCAATATGGCAATAAATCAATTGAATTGTTAAAAAAATATCAATACCATTGTATCCGTAAAATATACCATTTTGTTTTTATTTAAATGATTGATGAAATGAGCTTAACCTCAAATTATTGAGAAGTTAAAAAAAATTGTATTAATTTTGCATTTTACTGTCTTTGTTTTCTTTGATATTCAAAAAAAAATTACTTTGTAATAAAATTTTCTTGTATCTTTGTTTAAACATCGTTTTTTTGTATATTTCCTTCACAAATACTCCCTCATTGGTTGTAAATCTACCTGATGAGGACGCAGTTAGCTCCGAAACTGATTGTGAAATTCACAGAAAAACGTGGTTTGAACATGATTATAAGAAAATAAGTCAATTTGTTTAATGGTTATGAAATTTATATTAACTTCGGATGGAAAATAATAAAAAAAAATAATAAAAAAATACATTTGTCGTGTTAATGCATGTTTTTATCAATGTAATTAGTACACAAATAAAATAATATTAACGCAGATTGAATGTTGGTATGTTTTTTTAGTCCATTCATTTTGTTTTGTCATTACTCACGTCTGTTGCATGTCTTTTTGTACGTTTTTCGTTTGCATACTATCATGACTTGAAATTTGCACTGCCAATGCATGTTCTTGTGTCTATCGGCTCGCTCGTCCCTCAGAGGTTTTTACCAGAATGTCTGTTGTTTGTCCTTGTGTACTGACACCGCCGCAATATTTTGGCTGATCCCCACACAAAATAAGAGAATGCTCTCCTTTCGTTGACAATTTGAATGTTACCACTGAAATGTGTCTTGTACGGAATGCGTATATAATTATACAAAATAATCGTTGAATCCTTGGTAGTCTTTTTTGATACGTACTCCGAACCACTCATTGCACGCTCATTTAAATATTATTGTCATCCATCATACGAAATCCGATCGATTCTAAAATAAGAACGCTGCATTTTTTTCGTACAGTGTAATTTTTTTTTTGTTTTTATTTAAATTTATACTATATTTTTTTTGCCCTCTATCATTGTCCGATGCGATATAATCATCATCACATCACGCTTTTTAAATGTTTTTTTTTTTTTTCGAAAACATCGACAACGTAACATTTTTATATCTGTGCTTTCGAAATAACGATTAAAAAAAATTATTAAAAAAGAGGAAATCTGATCTTTTCTAACGAATTTTGTTCTTATTTTCTTTTTTTATAAAACACCCATTTTTCGGTGTTGCACACACAAACATCTACCGATCGACAAACGTGCGTTCTTCACGACTGTGCTGGCGTCCTGGGATCGCTGGTCTTGCTCTCACGCACCCCCACATCTCTCCCTACGATTCCGACACCCGACAGTATAATAAGCAACACGAAACGTACACCAAGATATTGAAATACTCTAACATCGGCTTCACGGGAATGTTCTCGGCTGAGACCATCATGAAAATAATCGCATACGGGGTTAAAGTAAGTACACTTCAACCGTCGAAGAGGATTTTGTTTTGATTTTGATTTTTTTTTTTTGTCATTCTCACGACGGACATGCCACTCACGGTAAGTATCTCCATTTTTATGTTTTCTTTTTTAACAGTGGCGGAGCAATCAATTTTTTTTATTTCAACTTTTTAAATAAATCAATTTCTACTGTGAATTAATTTTCTTTTTTTTTCGTTTCAGTTGCAGTTTTTAATTTGATTTTTTATTTTATCTTCGTAAATGGTTGCAAAGCTACTGGAGTGAATCGAAAATGTCATTTTTTTTGCAAATTTTCAGGCTTGTTTTTCTGAAACTGCGTGAACTTTGATGTTTTCCATTTTCTGTGAATTTTCGTTCTATTGCTTCAAATTTTGTCAGTGCAGAAATATGTGTCATTTTATCTGTCCCTATTTGTGGGACGATGGTATGTATTATCCTAATAATGGAGATTTTTGTATCATTTTTATGTTATATTCCTCAAGTATTTTGAAAACATTTACAATACAATACGTTATGATGTATGTATATTGATTTGACACAGGCTTTGATTTAATAAGATTAATGACGGAGTGAATTTTTTTACACTGGATTTGATTAATCGAAACTAATAATGAAGGAGTGAATCTTTATTTTACACAGGTTATAATTTTGACAAGAGGAATTATAAATGAGTCATGATTTATTTTACACAGGCTATAATTTTAACTAGAGGAATTATAAATGAGTCATGATTAATTTTACACTGGCTATAATTTTGACAAGAGGAATTATAAATGAGTCACGATTAATTTTACACAGGCAATAATTTTGACAAGAGGAATTATATATAAGTCATGATTAATTTTGCACAGTCTATAATTTTGACAAGGGGAATTATAAATGAGTCATGATTTATTTTACACAGGCTTTAATTTTGACAAGGGGAATTATAAATGAGTCATGATTAATTTTACACTGGCTATAATTTTGACAAGAGAAATTATAAATGAGTCATTATTAATTATACACTGGCTATAATTTTGACAAGAGGAATTATAAATGAGTCATGATTAATTTTACACTGGCTATAATTTTGACAAGGGGAATTATAAATGAGTCATGATTAATTTTACACTGGCTATAATTTTGACAAGAGGAATTATAAATGAGTCACGATTAATTTTACACAGGCAATAATTTTGACAAGAGGAATTATATATAAGTCATGATTAATTTTGCACAGTCTATAATTTTGACAAGGGGAATTATAAATGAGTCATAATTTATTTTACACAGGCTTTAATTTTGACAAGGGGAATTATAAATGAGTCATGATTAATTTTACACTGGCTATAATTTTGACAAGAGGAATTATAAATGAGTCATTATTAATTATACACTGGCTATAATTTTGACAAGAGGAATTATAAATGAGTCCTGATTAATTTTACACTGGCTATAATTTTGACAAGGGGAATTATAAATGAGTCATGATTTATTTTACACAGGCTAATATTTTGACAAGAGGAATAATAAATGAGGGATAATTAATTTTACTCGGGTTTAAGGAAAACAATAATAAATTACTTATAATTAAATAAGGAGAATAATGAATGAGAGACATGAAATTTTCCTCGGGTATATTAAAAGTTAATTTTTTACAATATGTCGTCTATATCATAGTTCACTTAGTCTCAGAAACTCAACAGACGACCTCTTGACGAACCGAAGGTAAGTAGACTTACTCATTATATTTCATTCATATAATTAACATCATGATTTCTTTCCATTACATTCTCATCATACTTTTTATCCATATTAATTTTGTTCCTAATGACTTGTCATGTTTAAACAATCCCCTCATTGAATCTTTTAGTTGATCTGTATCCCGTTAGAGATTCCTCTATCCCCCTTGTTATTTACGTGACACTTTAGCACGAGCATGTTTATGCTTTGCATGGCTTGTGTATGATAATATTGTGTTTTGTGTTTCACTATTGCATGGGCATGTTTGCATTTAAGCGCATGCTTCAAATATTATATTATATAAGCATGGGCATGTTAGTAATATAAGTTTGGAATTCACGTGCAATCGTTTGCTTTAATGGAGAAAGATATATCAGGAGTCTTCGGTTTTAATAGTTCTACCGAAAACTTAACAATCAGAATGAAGATAATAGCTGTTTAAACTAGTTATTTTATTTATATGTCAT
Source organism: Molanna angustata (assembly GCA_963576475.1). Taxonomy (NCBI): domain Eukaryota; kingdom Metazoa; phylum Arthropoda; class Insecta; order Trichoptera; family Molannidae; genus Molanna; species Molanna angustata. The sequence continues at coordinate 15,281,942 of OY754989.1, forward strand.
GCATGTTATGTTTGAAAATCAGCATGAGTTTTATTGATGCGATAATGTCGAATCACAATTTAGATACTCAGTGAAATTATTAGCATTGCATATCTAAATATGTTGTTGAAACTCGGAAGAATTATGGTTTCTATTTGGTCGTATCAAAAATACGCATGCTGATTCAAAAGCCTTTTTTTTATTATTTAATATTAATACTGAAAATATCTCGGCAATTTAAAATTCCTTCGTACTGTTTTTTTTTATAAGATCTTCAATTAAACTTATTGTTGCACGTCAATTCCTTATATAATATTAATGCATGTCAATATTAGCATGAAAGTCGAATTAGTTTGTCTTGAAATATATGTATAAAAAAACCAACCATTTTTTTACAATTTACTTATTAAATTTAAAAGAATCACACCAGCTTTCTATGCTGTGTGTCTGTTTATTATCTTCAGTATTTTTTTTATTACTGCATTTTTTATATAAAAAAAATATTTGTTGTTATCACTGAAAAATTAATGTCAGTTTTCAAAATATTAAGAGCGCTTATGGTTTGAACTTTTTATTATGAATACAATATTTGGCTCCTTAATAATCCAATCAAACTATTAGTCTATTTCAAGATTAATAGGTTTTTATTTTTTAATTTATAATTTAATAAAGTTATGTAGTCTACTATATGAAGTTCATTACTTTTTTTTACAAATAAATGAAAAAAAAATCAAATACTTAAAATATTAAAAAATTGAAGAGGACATTTTGTAATTTTTATAATTATCAAAATGTATTGTGTTTTAAATAGTAGTTATTAACTTGTTTTAAAATGTATACTATGTCTGTCCTTGCCCCTGAGTCAAATCGAAAACGCTTAACGATATCGCCAAATGCTAATTTTTTTTTGTATGGGATTTGACGTTTGTTGTTTGTTATTGTAGAAAAAAATTCTACAACAAACGTCAAATCCCATACAAAAAAATAGTGTTTGGCGATAACGTTAAGCGTTTTCCACTTGGCTCAGGCCCCTTGTATAGAAATACAAATAAATATTCTAAAAAATGAATGGTTTGTTTGTTTATACTTAAATATATATAAAATTTTGCATGTTATTAATGTTTATATTATTATGAATGAACAATTAGGTATGATATTGTTAGCATATTTGCTCTCAAAAGATTTTTCAATTTTGTTAATAAGAATGTGTAGGAAGTTTTGTTTGAACAATTAGTTTATAAAACAAAATAATTTTAAACAACAAACTCCAAAATTCGAAGAAATGTTTAAAATATTCTTTATAAAGTTAAATTCACTTCTCATGTTTCCATTTCCTGCTCTCTTTCCCTCAAGAATCAAGAAGACCCACAAGATTCAAGACTCCTTTGTCCTTAGTCACCGTGAACTGTGATATGTGAAGTTTCTATTTTAGAATTTGTGGTGCCCATCTGTCAACTTCCTGTCTTGTCACATGATCTGTCCACTGCCATTTGAGACTGGCGATATGGTCCATTAATATCAAAGAGCTTGGTATGGCGTGGACACTTAACCTCAAAAAATTGTATGTCACATTCGAAAATATATATTTTTTAATACAATTAAATTAATGAATAAACTTCATCCAAACATACATTCCATCACACCATGTTCTTCACGAGGTAGGCAGACAAAACCGAATGCCACGTTTTCTATCTTGATATGCATCCGTTGCCACATAAAAATTCATGCATCGTCTCGTACATGCTTGTCTGCTGTTCAAGCTTCTTACATTTCATTCTTTCAGGATGTTGTCCACATGGTCGTGCCGTCTTTTTCTTGGTCGACCTTGACCTCTGTTCCATTCCTGACGGCTATGATTATTTTCTTCATCGTGTGTTATTCATTCATTTTCCCATGTGGTCAAACCATCTCAACATGTTCTCTTTCGTTCCATCGATGACATCTTTCTTTCATTTCTTACCCTGTCGTACACTGTCTTGTTACGTAGGCGGAGACACATTTTTTAATTGTGTATTAGGCTGGATATTAGAGACAGTGAATATCTTAAATTTGCAGATTGTAGCAACTTGATATTGGATGCGTTTTAAATTAATATTTGATATAGTATTGGTTAGTTGCCCAAGAAGGCATTATAAAATAAAATAAGAATATTCTGCGCCACGGCAATCTCGTTTCAACTGCTTATATTCTGCTTTCGTTTGTAAATGAAAGCAGAATATATAGACAGTTGACATAGACATTAATTATCCATCGTTTTACGTATCTCAATATAGTATCGTCGTTTGAGCAGCTTAAACTGACAATTTTTTTGACATCTGACTAGGAACATAGAGTGTATATTAATAATAATAATTGAACAAAAATGTATTAACATGTTAAACAAGTTTTTTGAATGTTTATTTTATTTTACTAAACATTATCAATTATTGCTATTCCATATTCAAACGTAACATGGTTAGAAATTGTTCATTATCAATTATTACTATTCCATATTCAAACGTAACATGGTTAGAAATTGTTCATTATCAATTATTACTATTCCATATTCAAACGTAACATGGTTAGAAATTGTTCATTATCAATTATTACTATTCCATATTCAAACGTAACATGGTTAGAAATTGTTCATTATCAATTATTACTATTCCATATTCAAACGTAACATGGTTAGAAATTAAAAATAATATATTTTTTGTATTATTTAAATTAATTATTAATGTTTTGTTAAATGCTTAATTTATATATAATTAATCGATTGGTCATATATTTTTAAATAAATATACCGACAGCATATTTCAAAATTAACTGTTGCATTATTGTAAGCATTTTCCTAGTCAAAGACACTGAATGTAAATAATATCTATTTATTTATTTAAGTAGCAATATATTAAATTATTTCTAAATTTAAACAATAGATGCAGATAAATCTTTCAAAGGATTCAGACACCGAATAATATAGATGCCGACAAACTTTTTGAGCCTTTTTGTCGTGGAGGGGAGCGGTTTGCCCATGTACCAACCAAGCAAAAAGACACAAATTTGCGATCTGCGCACCCACGTGACTGGCTCAAGTTGTTTTCTGATAACTATACTGATTGTCGAAACCAGGTTGAATGAGCAGATATAGAAAAACTTAAATAAAATAAATTTTTTTCTATATCTAGCTTTTTTATGTCATTTTAGTTATCTTCAGTGCATGAGGTCTCTCAATATATGTCTATGATTAAGAGCAACCATGAAATTGCATGTTTGTAATATGTATTATTTTTATGTGTAGAAAAATAACAGAAAAAGTAACAAATTTATTTTTATGAGCAATATTGAATTCGGTTTTTTGTAAGGAATAACAACTGTATATTGCATAAAAAAGTTTACAAAATAACTACCTTATAACTTATAATATAACCTCAAATTTCTAGTAACAAACCTAATGGAAAATTCCTTAGATTATATATGATACAGATACCTAGTCAGCGCAATGAATGTATGCCAACTAAAACTACGAGGAAACAGACGAATTTCTAGTATACGTACACCTACCGATACGCACACCTACATAATACGTAGTACAACCGATCTACTGCCTCACACACACACACATGTAAAAAAAACTTGGCATACATTTGAATTCGAAATTTGTACTAGACGCGGCTTCTGTACATTGTAATTCTATGGAAAATTCCTATGAAATGCTTTTTAGTTTTTTTTTTTACATAATTGTGTTCCAAATTTAAAAAAATACACATCTTTGTTAATCAACCATCAATAAAATCCTAATTTTATATTTCAGGCATCTCCAGAAACAAAATAGGAATTTTATTGGTCGATACCATAGATTTTTATTATAATATACTAGATGTAGTACTCCGTGCAAAAAAGTGAGTCATGGAATATCGCGTGTTTGACGTTTTCGTTGGCAATATATTTCAGTTTCCCTACATTTCAACACATCCTAGATAACTGTTCTAAATCTTAATAAACAAAGTGTTTTTTTTCGACAAGTAAATCCGAAAACAATTCACATTAGTCGTTATTCTCTATAGAAAAACGATGTGGTCTGTCAACCAAAATGTCAAAAATTCACCGGAAAAATGCCTCACTTCGATTTGTACAAAATTTGCTAACTACGACATCTAGTATATTATAATAAAAATCTATGGTAGATACAATTCATATATTGCCGCCGTAATGAAGAAATTTATTGCCATATTAAAAAAAACATTAACCAATTATTTTATTTTCTGTATCTCTTGACATTTTTTTAAGCTTGATTAATTTATTTTAACCGTCGATAAACTGTCTTATTAGTTAAAAACATAGCTGAAATAAATATTGATTTTGACGATGTATATAAACAGTCATCCGCTGTGGCATAAAGGAAAGTCCTTTGACTTCTGTGCCAATGTCCTGAGTTCAATTCCCAGCATTGCTCACATGATTTTTGCTTCTGTGGACTGAAAATACTACTCAGTTTGAAAATAAATTTGCCACTTGAACATGGCGCAAGGCAAGTGTTTATTATTTTTGTGTATGTATATATATTTTTCACCTTATCATTAACAGTATAAAAAGTAAATTTAATTAATATACATTGTGAAAATATTTTAAGGATATTTTCAATTGTTATAAATAAATGCGAGCTTACATATTATAATTATATGCATAATTTATTTTGATAACATAATAAAAATGATAGGAATGATTTTTTAAGCAATAATGTAGAAGTCAAAAAGATAATTAGTTACTTTTTCTATGATGTTTTTTAATTTGCATGTCACCATAGTGTAATTTTATAGGTTATATTATGTGCATGTGTAGTCGGCAAAGATACAATAAAATTATATACATAAATACAGAGACATATATATACTCGCCAGAACATAAGTGGGACACAAACGTAACATACACAAGATAATCTATGAATATAACCTAACAGCAGGTGGTTTTTTTATCTGTGGAATAATGGCAACACTCAATTGTATTCAGTTTTTAAAATACCCATATGTTTTAATTGAAATCACTTTTTTTATATACATCATAAAACAAATATATTTAGTAATGTTATGTACCGTTCATGATTATGACGTTTTGAGTTGAATCTATAGCCTGTTTTTTGATAATAATCTAATTATTTATCATAATATTGAGCAATTATGTTTTATGATTCCTTTGAGAAAAACGAGAAAATATTAGAATTTTTTATTTTACCGTAAATTTTCAAACTCTTTAAAAAATGCTTTTACTTGTTCATTTTCACAGTAAATTATACAAAACCAATTCAACATTTTAACAAGATTGATATAACCTTTTTTTAGTTCATTTTATGGTGCGGATATATTCAATATAACCTCAAATATCAAACAAAATCTGTCACTTGATAAAATTTAATTTCCTGTATTATCGGCATGATTTGAACCCTTGTTAATTGAAACTTCAGTAATAATAGGTTCGTAAGTTTGTCAACAGATGTCTCTGTATATTTTATTATGAATAATGATAATTTTTGGGTTACAGTTACGATGCCTCAATTTTTTCATCCACGATTCATCCCAAAACTATGTTCTATCAAAATCATTTTGATATTTAACATACAAATTTCATTTTGTATTTGCAATGTTATCTTTCGAAGCTTTTGAAATTTTCCCCACAATTCAATTATAAAATGTGCGTTTTCATATCAAAATATATAGCTTATGTCCATTTTACAGAATTGTATTTAAAGATTAACATTTTTTACAATCAAAATATTCTGGGTCAAGCAAAAGCGCTTAGGTTTCTATAATTTTTACTCGCCCTCGTAATTTGTAACTTAAAATATTCATTAATATTCTATTGGATATTTTAGCAACGGCAACTGTAGTTGGACGTAGTGAGTTCATCAGAAGAAGTAAAAATGCAAGCACGGGTACAGAAAAATGATTTATTTCAATGATAATTTCGTCGATTTTTATTCATATACCAGTTTTGGTTAAAGATCTATGAAATCTTCGGATTTTAGATGGCAATTTTACCGATTTTGCAATTTGATGTTCGAGACCACTTCATGCTGTTAATTGTCAATATAATAAGCAATTTTGTATTAATTTAAATATAAATTTACAATTCAATTGAATTGTGAATCAAAGACTTGCGTTTAATATGAAATATCGGGTGTTTTTTAAAGAGTTTGATTTTATTTGTCAATATATATTTTTTTTTATTCTGTACAATATCAATGTTGCCATGATTCTATGGGTTTGTTTTGTTGTCACGTCTGTCCAATGATGATGATGATGATTAGTTCCACGAGGCACCGTTCCTTCTCATCGATACGCTGTCGTTTATGAATCTAATCTTCACCCTCCTCTTCCTGATTGAGACTATCTTGAAATTGATGGCGTTCGGATGCAAGGTAACGTTGTCAATTAATTTTTAATTCCATGTACGAACATCTTGACAAAAAAAAACATTTAATTTTTTGTGTTCTGTTCCAAATTTGACAGTTTTCTTTAGTAACTAAAATCTTTACCCAAGGTTTTTAACTGCCAGTAAACGACCTGTGTTTTTTTTTTACTAATTCAAAACTTTAATCAATAACAAAAGAATTATTTTTCTAAATAACTCAAAATAAAATAACAATCTAGATTCGTCTGTGGGTTGTGACATTTGATATCAAACATTTAAAATATATCTAGAAATATCAATGTCAGCTAATATGTAAAATATTTTAATTGATGTTTCATTTTATATTCTTTATGGCAAACCATTATAAATTTAGTGTTTCTTTACTTTTATTACAACGGTAACATTTTTATGTCATTTGCAAAAAAGCTTAGATAAAATGTGTACAGATCTACTACATACATATTTCAGGAAATACCTAAATAATTATATGAATATTCTTTTCTTTTATCAAATATATAAAATATACAGCAGTCAATAGATAAGTTGTTATATTTATAAAAAGGCAAGTATTTTTATATTTTTATTACAATATTTAATTTATTTATGTAAGCAGATCTTTTATGATTACTTGTAATATTGGAATAAGAGAATTTAATTTTATTATTGTGTATATTGAGGTACCTAGTAGATTTAAAATTTCCTGTATTGATTTTGTAATAGTGTCGTTCATTATAAAATTTAAATCAATTTTATGGTTATATAATTTTTCATTTGTTTAGATTTTTTTTGTTTTGATCAAATTGTTGAAAAAAATAGCCAGAGGATGTCATTCTGTGCAAATTTTGGATGCTGGTATCATTTCAAAGAAGAAATAAATTTGGATAATTCATATTACGCCATTTTCGTGAATATTTCACCTCAATGGCGCAAGGACATGTCAATTTTTTTGTATAGTTTTAAAAGAAAAGGTTAAATATAATTCCATAAATATTTTAATATTTTTTAAAATCATTGGTTATTTTTCAAAATGACAAAAAATTGTCTGAAATATGTTTGAAATCTCAAACACATTCTTATAATATGTTGTACTACTTGAGTCACTTGAAATATAAAATTTGTACAGAATGAGTCGAAAATGGAACAGACTATTTAATTTTTCTTTGTTCTTAATTCAAATTTCTTTGTAGGATTCTATCACTTTCGACCGATTTATAAATTTTCGAGTAGGTTGTGTTTTATTTTTTTCATTTCATTTCATTTTTAGATAACTTTTTTTAGTTATAGTTTGTAGAAAAAAAAATAATAGCATAATATTTCAATATCATTTGCTGTTTTATTTTTTTTACAGAGTTTTTTCAGCTTTTTAAAAAATCTTTTCACAACCGATCCCATTTTGAACACTCTCCCTCAAACCTCATTGTCACCCTGATTTTTTTAATGATACATCCATTTTATCTTGTAGTTTGAGTTTGTTTTAATAAATCATATCAAATTCAAATTCCCTCTTTCCAAATTAGTTTCAAATATGCTTTTTTAGGTTAAATATAGATATATAGAGTCAATCCAATGGATGATTAAATACCATTAGTGAAATGAACTATTACAATATGGAAAAAATCTCTGTTCATTTTCAAAAACTATATTCCATAGTTTTTTTTTTATTCGGAAATCTATCCCAATCGAGGGTTATTTTAGTGTCTATGAGACACACAAATTATTGTTTTGTCTTAGTCAAGTAATTAATTTTATGCTGGATGAACATTTACAGATTCATTTTATTATATTCTATAGTTAAAATTCACAAAAAACATCTTATGTTTTAAAAGTTTTGCATTTTTTTAAAACAGCCTTATTTTTAAAATTATTTATACCAAGACATGATTATTAAATTGACTTTTAATTGTATATCTATATCTCAACTCTTGCATAAGAGTGGAGATTTAAAATTACCTGATAATATGAATAAAATTATATAAATTATTATAAGAAAAAATGATCCTTGAAAGAATGTAATTAGGTAGGTTACCTGTGTATTTTCTTCTTAGTAATTTTAAAATTCAATGAATTTACCTTTTCACCAAAATACAACTTCAATTTTTTATGTTTGAATTTGTTTTCTAATCAAAATGATTTATTTTTTTACATTAAATCAAATAGTGTGAAGAATGCACAAATGTCTATATATCCATGTTGATTCTAAACTATTGACATTTCTTTTTCATACCTTTTTTAAATAATACCAAAGATTCTCTATTGTAATTGAAGATTGCCAGTGTTAAAAAATAGTGATTTAAGTAACTGTCATATCTCTATATATAGGAACATTTTAACATAATACAAGATTTATTTTATTTTTAGTACACTTTTTGATTTATGAAAGATATTTTGAGCTTAGAAAGGCATACATTTTGACTATACTGTCTGTGATAGATCATTTTGTGTATTTATTTTTTGAAAACAAAATGATTTTTTTTTTTGTAGTAAGTTGAGGATTTAAGTATAGCGATTTTATTAGAACTGTTGAAAAATCTTCAACTTTTTTTTAATATTCAAGGTCTGTTGTTTAACACGTTTAATTATGATTTCAGAACTTCTTCAAAGACCCTTGGAACACGTTTGATTTCGTAACAGTGCTGGGAAGTATCATTGATGCCATCATACAGGAGATAGGTGTAAGTCTTCTCCCAATTATTTCATCAACTACTGAGTAAGATTTCATTGTGAATGTAACATGAATAATGATTATCAGAATGAAAGTTAAAACCCTGAGATGGTTTGGACATATTGAACGAGAAGACAATGAACAGCTTTATTGTAATAACATAAATATGTCAGAGAGAATCTGTATGATAGACTCTCTAGAAAAGGATGGCATGATCAAATGAATTATGTTTTAAAAGAAGAAAATTTAGAATCTTTTGCAGTGACTTCTTTATTTAGGAGTGTGATTGATTGGATAATTAACAAAGTAAAAGTACACACACAACTTATGTTTTAACCGCCATAGCAAATCTGACAAGTGTCAAAAAATGCATAGACATCAATCTTTATTCATAACCATAGAATCATAATATTATATCCATAGATTTTTATTATAATATACCTATATGTAGTACTCTGTGCCAAAAGTGAGTCATGGAATATCGCGAGTTTGACGTTTTGGTTGGCAACATATTTCAGTTTTCCTTACATTTCAACACATCCTAGATAAATTTTCTCTAAATTATTAATAATTAAAATGTTTTTTAGACAAATATATCCGAAAACAATTCACATTAGTCGTTATTTTCTATAGAAAAACGATGTGGTCTGGAACCAAAACGTCAAAAATCCCCCCTGAAAAATGACTCAAATTCGATTCATACAAAATTTGCTAACTACGACATCTAGTATATTATATGAAAACCTATGAGAATACACTAACTATATTATATTCAACAGAATCTGAACAAATCAGGAAGTATATATGATATTTACCCATAGATTTTTATTAGAATATACTAGATGCCGTAGTTAGCAAATTTTGTATGAATCGAAGTGAGTCATATTTCCGGGGGATTTTTGACGTTTTGGTTCCAGACCACATCATTTTTCTATAGAGAATAACGACTAATGTGAATTGTTTTTTGATTTATTTGTCTAAAAAACATTTTAATTATTAAGGTTTAGAGAACAGTTATCTAGGATGTGTTGAAATGTAAGGAAAACTGATATATGTTGCCAACCAAAACGTCAAACGCGCGATATTCCATGATTCACTTTTTGCATGGAGTACTACATCTAGTATATTATAATAAAAATCTATGTATTTACCATAAATACATAGAAAATTTAAATTTATGTGAACAATGAGTATCTAAAAGGATAGATAAGTGCAACATCCAGTTCTCTATGCCTACTCCATAAGGGATTATTCATTAGTTGGGGTGATACTGCAGATTATAACGCTTAATCATATAATATGGTGGTATATAGTATATGAGTACACCAAAAATCATAAAAAAAAATAATAGATCCTAATGTTAATTTTATGAATTAATAAATAATTTAAAAAGAATACAAAATGGATTTTGGCTCAAATATTATTTTTTTCGTGTTCTTTAATATTATTCAGTTCATTGCTTTTTTCTAAAAAATTATATATATACGGAACAAGGTCCATGTGAGTCTAGTTCGGAATGCTAATCCCACGAAGGATAGACGTTTCTTTGTGTAATATTGGAAAGTGTGAATCTATGAATAGTGTGTGAATGAGACAGCGGAAGGTCAGAAAGATGGACGTAATGTAGCGTAACGTAGCCCGCGAATGGTATAAGTGGGATTCTTTCAACACTTGCTTGCATATTAGCTAGATGACCAGATATTTATATATTGTAAATAGATGGTTATACTGTGATTATTTACGGTGTTGTTATTCATCCCTAAAGTACAAGATAGAATCATAAATGAAGACGTATTACGTGCAACCCTCAACATAATAGACGATACAAAGTTCTTTGCCAATCCATGTACGAGTCATGAGCAAATGTTAGATGATATAAATAGTATAAAATAGTGGAAAAAAATGGCTCACTAATCTGATTCCCAATAAGTGCACTGCTCTACATATTGGGAAAAATAACTTTAATAAAGTTGAAATACTTTCTTGAAAATACTCAACTAAAAGATGTTGAATCACAAACTGACCTAGGTATCATTGTATCCGCAGATTTAAAATGGGAGGATAATATTATTAAGATTGTTAAGAAAGCAAACTCCCTTATTTACTGCATCAGAAAAGCTTTCCAGGACATCACACCAGACTTAATGTGAAAAATATATAAAGCTAGGTATTTTTTAATCAAACAAAAATGATTATAGTTCTACATGTATATTTTCCTTATAATAGGACGATCATTTCTGTTGACTAGGCCCTTATCACTAGTTGATAAGGGTCTATTCAGCCGATTAAAAAATATGTTTAATTAAAAATTACCTAGTATAATGGAGTTCTTAACATTAAACACCGTCAGTATTGACAAATTATAAAATATATAAAGCATTTGTTAGACCATTGTTGGAATATGGTTTACAAATATGGAGTCCCTATTTTTTGAAGGACATTGACTTACTTGAGAGGGTCCAAAGACATTTTACAAAAATTCCCAGGACACTTTGCAACAACTTAACATACGAGGAAAGACTTGACTTCTTAAAACTGTCAAAACTGGAAAACCGAAGAGAACGTGGAGATCTTATTGAATAACACTAATTTGCGTGGCTATAGCTTTAAACTTGCGAAGAGTAGGTTCTCGACAAGTCCTCGAAGGCATTTTTTTTCAAACAGAGTTGCGAATACTTGGAATAAACTGCCCGAACATGTTTTGGATGCTGAAAATGTTAATATTTTCAAGAATAGACTGGAATTTTTTTGGACACAGTAAAATAGTTACAAACAAATAATGAAATTCGATAGTGGATATTTTTTTTTTTTTTATTTACATATTTAAACTGCACACAAACAACACTAGGTAAAAAATTACAGTGAGTAGGCTTAATATATAATTGTTAAACTATCCCTACCTAGTGTCAATTACTTGTGGCAAATCAATTCATATAATTAATAACATACCTACTGGGATGTGAATGTGTAGTTGGTGGAAATGTGTAATGAGGTGTGTAAAATGATGTGTAAAATGTGTCTTACTATGCTGATTTTAAATTGAACAGTAAGTTTTTGTATTGGTTTGGCGAGTTATGAAAAATATCTAGTTGTAGGGTACTTTGATGCTTATAGTAAGTGGTGAGGATTCTGTTAATTGGTGAGTTTAATTATGGAAGAGTGGCGTGTGTCTCGTACGTTGAGTCGGTACATGCAAATTTATATATGATATAGGCACATCTGCCTTGGCTGCCTGCCTATAAATAAATAATAATAATAAAACATCACACTTTGTTTTCTTGTGTTTCCAGGATAGCTATTTGGGCTTCAACGTTGGGTTTCTGAGATTATTTCGCGCCGCCCGTCTCATAAAGCTCCTGCGACAGGGTTACACCATTAGAATCTTGCTCTGGACCTTCGTTCAGAGCTTCAAGGCACTGCCATACGTCTGTCTGCTCATTGCGATGCTGTTTTTCATCTATGCCATCATCGGGATGCAGGTATGGTCACATTGTCAAACAGTTAAACAAATAATAAAAGAAAGCTACGTATGGTGCAATCCAAAAGCGGCCATGACTTCGAAAGAGACTAATTTTGTTACAGATGGGAAGTTGAAGGGAAAAGTTTCAAAGAGGAAAGTAATTAAAGATTACAGATTTTCTCTGGAATTTTTTTTTATAACAGTAAAAGTAATCTGGTTACTGTCTCAAACACATGTCAAAATCTGGTCCTTAAATAAACGGTTTTTCAATCGATGTTTTGTCTGATTTACACCATACGTCTTCAAAGCAATTTGGTAGTAATTCAATGTTGAGAAAGTGATCAGTTTTAAATTTTTTTTAAATGTTTATGTATTTTTAAGATATCAGCGTTTATATTTTAATGTAATTGAGTTACAAATTGACATTGCGCGCTTTTGGAATGTACCGTGAAAATATTTCGGATTTTGTTTTAAAAAATACTTTTTTATGAGTAAAATTTTTATAACAAATGACACTTGATATAATTCTGTGTGTGATACGAGGTACGAGATGACATTTTTATGTAACTTTCAATATCAAATAGAATGACGGTGAACACCTAGAGATGGTTTGACCACAAGGGAAGAACAAACGTAGAACGCCTGACAAAAAAGACATAAAAAGCTGACAGGAATGAAACGACAGGTTTGGCTCATCCAAAGAGAGGAAGACACGACCGTGTGAAGGACGTCCTGAAAGAAGGAAATGCTTTTATAACAAATAAACGTGTATTTATTTATTAGTTCCCCATACTTATATAAACATAGGTAGACATGTATGAGACGATGCACGATAATAACCAAGATGGATATTATAGTGCCGCTTTTGTGATAACCTAACCTCAAGATTGCTTTGAATGTTGATGTGTGTCGAGATGAAAAAAATGTGGCTTTCGGTCCTCTCTGCCTGCCCTGTGAGGCATGTTGGTATGTACGTATTAATCTTTGTACACGAGCTTCGTAAAAATATACAACATTTATGTAACAGCAGTGTAGTTACAGTGGCCGCAAGTTCAAATCCAATCTCGAATGTACGATGTCGTATATGTACTTATTTAAAAAGGACGTTCATTTTATCATAAGAATCATAGAAATGTCATCTTTCAAACCTTAACGATACTAACCCAATTATTTTCAGTATTAATCATTGTGTCGTGTGGACGAACTTTTCCAGCGTTACCTTCTTCGATCACATGACCTGTTGGCAGTTTCTATTCTCAGTTCTTTTGAATCGTTTTGTCTTTCATAAGCTCTGATTATAGGAGCTGTCATCTTGTCCATTATCGCAATCATTTTTGATATATTCGACGGAAGACTTCAACGTGTGTTTTGTTATTGTTTAATTTGTTGATAAATCTATGCTTTATATTCACAATAAAGTCTGCAGTAGTTATTTATTTGATCCACACCACAAAAGTAGGTACTTATGTTATTCTACTTTGAATATTTTATTATTATTTAATTCATTTCTTTTTTTAATAATAACTTGATATAGAATCATTTGGATTTGTGATATTTGTTACCAGTTTCAGAACTATGCACTCGTCGACCTAATTTGCAAACTGTAATAAAACAAATCAAAGGATGCAAGGAGCTTGTGTAAAAAAATAGTTAGTTTTTTGTATTAATTCTATTCAAATTCTAGCAGACATTATTGTGAAAATGAAACTAGAATAGAAAATGTAATACAACAGGTCTTTCGTATCTATGAATTCAGCAACAGGTTTTTTTTTTTAGTTATTTTATGTTGCAATTTTTTTGCCATTTTAATATATGACATTGAAACAAATTAATAATTCCTTCTGATGAATTTGTTATGAATTCATTTTAACTTTGATTAAAATCTTAATGAATGAAAAAAATTCTGTTGTATAGCAACTGAGTAATATTTCAAGGTACAATAACCCATCTATATTTATACATTTTCTATGCAACAGATAAATTAATATATCTTTGTTAAACAAGTATTTAAACCTATTTGTTTTCAGTGTATATGAAAGACCTTTTGTGCAATTTGTGTTGATTTATATATGTTTCTAATCAATGTTTTTTTTTCAGACATCTTTTAAATATAAATTTACTATGGTAGATTTTATTACAATTTCTAGAACGATGTTTGTGTCTAGCCGTTTATATATTAAATGAATAAAACTTATTTTAATTCATTGATTTATCAAATAATATCATGTTAGTTTCTACGATAAATGTTTAGAATTAGAAAATTTATATAATATTATATGTATTTTTTTTTGTTTATCTAGATTTGTCATCGCCGTTATAAAAAAATGTATTGTAAAATTATTAACTATGCTTAGATTCTATGGTTATATTTTTTTATTGTACGTAGAATATTTATATTTCATTACCTACTCATTAAAATAGCTATTCATTATAAATTAGCTTATAATACATGTGAAATCATTTATACTTTTTGCCTTCATCATTTTTTATGTCATTTTTTTTAACTGGGGGAGATAGTTTACAAAAGTTACTAATCAAAAATTCTTTTCGGATTATTGATTTCAATTTTGATTTTAAAAGTCATGTTATATTTTTATTGTTAATGGGAAAAATCCATTCTTAATTTAGTAAAACATGCTATTTAGCATTTATTTTAGAACCATATATTTTCTCCACGATTACCAAGTATTTTCAAGGTAGAAAATGCTAAAACTGGTTATGATTAGATGTAACATCTCACAAGAGCTAATATTATTTATGGGCTATATATTATTATTAATAATTCATTTCATTCGTTATTTTTACATCATCAAGAAGGAACAGTATAAAATTCATTTTTTCATCTTCATTGTTTCAAGAGAAAAAGAAAGAATATAATTAAAAAAAAATGCAACATATGAATAGAAACGGTATAAGATTTTTTTTATTTATTATTCCATACAGGTGTTTGGGAACATACATTCAGATCCTTTTGAAGCCCTCAACCGACATAACAACTTTCAAACGTTCTTTGGCGCACTCTTGCTGCTATTTCGGTGAGAAGGCGGAACTGTGGGTTGGGGGGGGGGACACTCAGTGTACCTTCTCTTGTGTGCGGCCGCGCGCCATCTTCTTTTGTCTTGTTGCTGGATGTGTTATGCGGGCGGCGGCGGCCATTTTGTTGTTTCTGTTCTTTGACAGTAGTATATTATGTATTAGTAATTGCCCACGACATTGTTTAACCACAAATACACACATACAAATATATATATATATATACACATACACGTCCGACAAGACTCGAATCTCGATTGGCTGAATACATTATAATACGCGATGATGTAGTTTTACACTTAGAACAAACGAGAATTTGTTGTACGGAAACGTGATTGGTTCACAAACGCGTTTGATTATGTGCATTATCTTTCATTACACTTAGCTGAAATACATCTATATTTACTGTATTCGACAGAGAACTTTGGCGTTTCAGTAAAGTTATGTACATAGGTGCAGATCTTTTTATAACATGTATTTGCTATATAGACTTTGGGGTCTTAACGATTTATTTTATCAATTTATATCATACAATACATGTCATATTTAACACAATATTGTAATTTGCATGATACAATGTAATATGATAGCCATGATATATAATAGGCATGATTATAATACTCATTAATCATACAATATCGAATATATTTTTTTAATTGCATATATGCAAACATTGGATTTTTTCCCTATTGGGAGTCAAATGATATTTTTATTGACAATAACATCAATGGAGACGAAGTTAGGATATTATAGAAGAACCAGTAACTCAGTCACCTACAGGGCTTACGACCTGTCGTCGATCACCCAAACCAGCCGATGACAGGTAGTGAGCCCTGTAGTTGCCTGAGTTCCTGGTTCTTCTATAATATCCCAACTTCGTCTTTATTGAGATGTTATTGTCAACAAAAAAAATTATACAATACATGATTTTCACAATATAATACATGATAATCTTGTTACCATACACGATTGTCTTGATTGATTGACATCATACATGATTGTCATAAAACATTAAATGATATAGTGTTGATGCAATACACGATAATCATAATACAATACATGATAGTCTCGATATTATACATAATGGTGATGATACTACATATTTAATAATGATGGTCTTTATACAAAAGTTATAAATACAATTTAAACTGACACTTTGATATCCTTTAATGCATTTCGTGACTCACAAAACAATATACAGCGTTAAATCCACGCCGACGTGAACCAAACATTGATTTTCCGTCTTGCGCACAATCATCTCGGCGGGCTCCACTCTCCAAAGGAGAGAGAAATGTCAGAGAGAGTCAACCGCATCCTTCGACGTCTGTCTCACTCGTTCATATCCTTACGTCACGTGGGCCCCTCACCATAGAGCATTATTTGCAACCCGCTTTCGTTTCACCATGTTTTAAAAATCTTTCATTTATTATTTTGTCTATGTTTTTTCCCTGGTTCCTCATTTGATTGATCTATTGTTATTTTTTATAACTTAATGTGTAGAATGAACTAGGTTATATAATATTGAATAGGCATTTCTAGGTATTAATATTTCGTAGTGTTTTAAATGTCGTAACACACAAGTAGTTTAGTTTTGTGTGTGATTGTTTAAAGATGGAAATAAACAATCCAAAATTTGTTGTTTTAATATATATATCTATATCTTTATACATATATATATATATATATTCTCATAGTACACCCTCATAGTTTCGCACGGTACTCAGAACGTCCGTCGCTCACATATCGTACAGCGTTGTTCTTGGACAAGAATATTTGCATTGCTTACAAGAAAAATATTTGTCAAATAACTGATAAACGATTTATATCTAATTGATTACCAAAAAATTGATTAAATTTTATTGATTGATCATTGTGTTTCAGTAATCCCAATATTATTTAGCTAAAAATTAAAATTCTCTTTTCAACCATTATACTTAAATTACATTAGTAAATTATGAAAACAAACATATTAGAAACTTCAAAAAAAGAACATAAAATTCATCAATAAAACATTATGGCCCAGTATTACAGTCGGCCCTCAACTCATCGAGTTTGTCAAACTCAAGATTAATGTTAAGGGGAGATTGAATCCATTTCCGTATTACAGTGCAATATGACACATTATCAGTTACTAAATCTTCAATTATAGACATTTTACTTTTTCTGTCGTTATTATCTGTCAAATTTTAAATAACCTCAAATAATACCAACTACAAAACGGGACGCTACGACTTGAAATACTATTGTTTTATTATCCAACATGGTAAAATTAATTTTTTTTACCAAAATAATGCTTTTAAATGCCCATGTTCCTTTC
The DNA here is from genome assembly GCA_963576475.1 of Molanna angustata. Classification (NCBI taxonomy): domain Eukaryota; kingdom Metazoa; phylum Arthropoda; class Insecta; order Trichoptera; family Molannidae; genus Molanna; species Molanna angustata. Next base: position 15,299,777 of record OY754989.1, read on the forward strand.
AATATGGCTGTCAGTTTATTTTGTTGTGTGGCGCCACCGTCGATACAACTAACGCCTCTAGTGATAGAAACTGAAACTACACTCGTTGCCTAACGCCTCTAGTGATAGAAACTGAAACTACACCTGTTGCCTAGCAAATGACAGTTGACTCACCGTTAAGTACTTAATCCGCCAGAAACGTTGAGTTAAATATTTGTTGTTTTAGTGACGTATTTGAGGGAAAATTAGGTATAAACGGACACTGTATTACGCTATATTTTTGTAAAACTTGAGTTTAGCTCTTAAACTGAGACTGTAATACCGGCCCTATATAATTTAAATACTGTCATAAAATTCTTAAAATATAGCCATAAAAACAGTTAACTTCCATCAATTGAAATAAATTCAATCGTTGAATCTTTTAAATTTAACAATAAATATTTAGTTTATAACGTCCATCAATTTACCTTCTTAAAATATGTATTTTATTGTTTATTTAGTACATAAATGATTGATAACTTTCATAAATGAATTGATTAACAAACCCTTGATGAATCTACAAAATGATAGCTTAATAAATTCTACAATATATATTTTTTTAATAATAACCTAATAACTTCCATCAATCCATCTACAAATGTTAATAACCTTTATAAACTAATTAATTGATATAGCCTAATAATTATTTCCATCAATGAATCTACAAATAACAGCATAACTTTCATCAGTGATTCATCATAATATATTTTTAATAAAATTCATCAGCAAGTCTTGAAATGTTAGTTCACCATTGTTTCAATTTGATTTTATAATACTAGACGTCTTTGTCTATGACTTGTGTATTTTTAATGTTTGTGTATGAATTATGTGAGCTACGAACTTCCCAGATACCAGAATGCACAGAACACAACACGGTCTCCCTAACTAATACATTTTTTCACCACAGATATGCTTTTGGTGTGATTAATTTCATAGTTTTCATATTATAAATTTTAAAATATAGAATATCAACCTTCCTCCTTCAAATTCCACTTAATCTCTTCTCTGTTTTTTTTTGGTCAATCCTCAAAAAATAATGTCAACCTCAATCTGTTTCTAGAATTTCATAGAATCCATAGACAATAATATAAAAATCCCTGGAATGTGTCAGAGTCTTTGTTCGAATGGCATGTTCTCTTTGTGAAGAAATTATCCACAAAATTTCTCATTCTACGATGCCAATTTTTTTTTTCATAAAAAATATTAAACATCTCAAATCTTCAAGAAGCATTTTATTGTTTTTTTTGTTTTTTCCAACCCTTGTCGTCCAACGATAGTAACACTCATCGACACGAATTTCACCAAAATTTATTTTACACATAGACAACACCACAAAACACATTGTTAACAACCGTATGTTTTTGCAACAATATATTATTTATGTATATATGTACGGTATTTTATATATTTTTTTTTGTTATGTGTGTACATATAATATTTATAATGTTCTATACTTATATATTTATTTTGTTTGTTTATTATTATTATTATTAATGAATAATTAAATGTAATATGTGTATAGGTAAACCATAGATAAACTGAACGGTTGTTTTTTATATAGATTTTGGTTTGTGGCAACCCCGAGTTTTATTTTTTTTACAGAGAATGTTTTTTCCAAAGTAGAGTGTACATGTTCCATAATAATTATTATTTATTAATAATTAATATTAATGTGTGTGTTTTCCTTGTAAACTATTTGAATTTGTTGGTTATGGTCATTAAACGTCCGGCGTCTCCCCTTTTTACCCTGTATTATTTTTCCGTTTTCTCTTTTATATTTGTACTCGGAGCAGGTATTTGGAAACATCGATGTGGAGGAGGCAGATTCTTCCATTACGCGCCACAATAACTTCAGAAACTTCATACAAGGTCTGATGTTGCTCTTCAGGTAAGGGAATATTTGCCAAAAATCAACAACGTCAATCATATTTAACAATATAATACGACAATTACCATAACAATTCCCAATTTTGGACCATGTCTTTTTTTCCGTTCATTTCAGCAAATTAACTTCTAATTTTAAATATCTTTATAGATTTTCCCATCTATATACTTGTCTAGTTACAGGTTTTTGGGGCCAACATTGCAGATTTTTTCCATCTTTGGGATTTACGTGAAATTCTGATGAGTTTGTGTGCAGTTTTGTATCGTATTCATATCAAAACCGCTCAGTCCTACCTTGCACTAGTCAGTCTCGGCCACAACCTGAAGATGGAATCTGAAATGCCTCAAAAACGTTGGCCAATACGCTAAAATAGTCCAAAAACTAAATATCAGTCGTAAAAACTCAAGTGTCGTGTCCATTCAATCCATTTATTTTTTTTGAAAATCATTTCATTTAAATATTATGGTACTTTTTTAATCAATTCGACGCTTTAATTTCTTATTTTAAAAGATTTTTTCAAATCTGGCAATTCAGGTTAGGGCATAACAAAAGTCAAATTTAGAACATTCATTCTTAATCTCAAATGTTAGAGAAATTCTTTGTTTACGAAGGTAAAATGTGATGTTTTTGAAAATAAATGTCGTTTTGTGTTTTGTCTGTGGCGTGTTTTTGATAATTCCGCTTTTTTCCCTGTCAATGTATCAAATGACACTGACATTTCTTGATTCTGCTAATTTTTATTCCACCAAAGATACATTTTTTTATCGCTGGGAATTATGTTGTGCATGCGGTAACATTATTTCCCCAACAATATTCTTGCAATCTCTGCTGTTTACAGCTTTCTGTATAAAGTGATACTTGAATCTTCACACAACTGTTTCCATTACGTTCTGATTACTTCTTGCTATTTCTCTTTCCAAAATCTGTTGACTTTTTTAAATATCATTAACTTCCCGCTATTTATATTATCAATGATGAATTTATTGTCTCTGTATTTTTTTAAAGAACCACTTAACCATTCTGATACCGTGAATGTTAAATTTTGTAATTATTTTCTTAACAATTATTCCTGATACCTATTAAATATTTGCTTCTTCATCCAAAGACTGACTCAAGCATACTTCAAACAGTATGTTCTATTAAGTTATGATGCCGATTTAATGTTGTCTTTGTGTATATATCAAAAGTTTTCTAAAAATCTTTATTCCTGAAACTATTTCAAATTTCTTCTTTACAATCCTGGGGGCAAGTCTGATCAACAGGCGGAATCAAAACCATCCATATTTACCCATATCATGGATATAATGATTTTCATATGGAGTTCTATAACATCTTAAGATATTATAGAACTCCATAAGATAATTATATCCATGATATGGGTAAACATCGATGGTTTCGATTCCGCTGGTGGACTAGATTTGCCCCCCCTGGGGGCAAGTCTGGTCCAACCGGCGAAATCAAAACCCTCAGAATTAATTAATAATTATTATATGGAGTTCTATAATATCTTTAGATGTCATAGAACTCCATATGATAATCATATCCATGATATGGGTAATCACGAGGGTTTTGATTTCGCCGGTTGGACCAGACTTGCCCCCCCTGATTGTGTTTCAAAGTCTACAACACATTTTCTGATCAAAATCTACTTCATATATTCTGATAAATGTATATTCAATCCTGAACATTATATTTCAAATTGCTTTCCTCTAATCCCTGAATTATTTAAACTTCAGATATGATCTATGGAAATCGTGTTTTGATTTTTAACCTTATTCGACGCACTCCTTTGTTTTTAATCTCTCATAAAAAATAATCCCAGCCGTTCAATCAATATAAAAGCACCATATCCAAACAACTGTGTAGAATCTTTACTGATTATGATTGACAAAATATGAAATAGACAATTTTGTGTCGGGAGTATTCGAACGAAGCTTAAACATTTTAATAACAAATCTAATCTTTATTTTATTTGTGTGTGTTTTTTTAATAATAATATTTAGTTTCTGTATGGTTTTGTTTGTTTGTTTGTTTGTTTGTTTTTAGTTATGCTAATACGTCTGCTTGATCTAACAGCTTTATATGTTGCACTGTTCACATTGTCTTTATGTGTTTATGTCTTGTTATTTATAACTAACTGTTTATATAATATAATTTTACTATTGTACTGTAATTCCATGTAACATATCAATATATTCAACTACAAATATCGTGGGCTTCTTAGGTATTTAAAATTGTTAAATTAAGACTATCGCAATTCAAGATAGTGTACACATCATGTTAAAATCAATTGCTTGATAAGAATGGCAGCTCTCTAATCTGCTGCCATCTATCAGAAGCGGTCTGAACTAACATATTCAAAGAAACCAAAGAGAGGTTTGTGTCTTGGATAAACTAATAATTATGTATCGACTCATTTCAACTTTCTTGAAACTTTAATCAGGATTTCATTGAGCTTTATCAAATTATCACCTCTGTGGTTGTATAATTTTACTTGTTTAGCTTTCTGATTAATATGCATATTTTTTTAATTAATAATAGTTTACATATAGTATCTGTGCGGGCGTCCTGAGTTCGATCCCCGGCAGAGGAGAAATTTATTTAAATTAATTTCTCATGCAAATATTGCTTCTCTGGGCTGAAAACACTGGGTAGTTGTAAGGAATTGAAATATGGCAATAAAATCGCCACTTGCGCTGGGTGCAAGGAAGTTTTTATTATTATTAATTTAATTAATTATCAAATATTAAAAATAAATAGCTTATCTTAATCGCCGTGATTAAAATCACAGAATGTAAAATCTTCTTAAAATTTGCGTTGGTACTTCTTATTTGAAAAACCAATCAATAGATTTGATTTATTGATATGTTGCATTGGAGTGTCTTCCTTTTGAAATATAAAAAAAAAGGAAATTTTCAAGTAGGTATATCTACAAAATTGAGTTTTTCTGTGTTTTACAATAAACTATTTATCCGTTAATATTTTTGAATAAAGAATATCAAATTGAATTCTGAGGGAAAGTCTAGTCAAACGGTGAAATCAAAACCCTCACGATTACCCATGTCATGGATATAATTAGAGTTGTATAATATCTTAAGATGTAATAGAACTCCATATGATAATTATATCCATGTTATGGATAATCACAAGGGTTTCGATTCCATCGTTTGACGGTACTCGCCCCCCTTATAAATCTTCTATAATTACTAGGCAATAACTTTGATATTAAAATTTGTATGATGTGTCCTTTTTGACAAAATCAATCAAAAATAATAAGTAGGTAAAAAAAAAATGACGGTGTGCGAAGGTATGAAGGAATCTGGTAATATAATATCAATATACAAAGAAACATAGGGGCATTATGGCATAGCTTAAACATTTAGTAAGAATATGGTGATGATACTAGACTTGTGAAAGCGCTTAGGCGATTAAATTTTGATTACATGAAAATTCTTCGAAACACAATTGTTCGAGTGCGCAATTGTACGAATAATAATTTTTCGAAAATCAGTTATCAGAATGACAATTGTCCGAAAGCAAATTATTTGAACTAACATTTGTTGAAAAACCAATTGACCGAATTTAATATATTTTGTGTCATTATGTTGCCTCCTTTGACATATTTGTTGCCAGTAAAATATATTCGATGAAGACTATTATTACTTGTTGTATTATTGTTGGGAACGTATGTTTACACATTTTTAATAACTGATATTTGACAGCGCGGTGCGTCGCCATGTTGTTTATTCCATAGATTTTTATTATACATAATATACTATGTAGATGTAGTACTCCGTGCAAAAAGTGAATCATGTAATATCGCGCGTTTGACGTTTTGCTTGGCAACATATTTCAGTTTTCCTTACATTTCAACACACCCTTAATAACTTTTCTCTAAATCTAAATAAACAAAGTGTTTTTTACGACAAATAAATCCGAAAATAATTCACATTAGTCGTTATTCTCTATAGAAAAACGATGTACTAAAACGTCAAAAATCCCCCTGAAAAATGCCTCACTTCGATTCATACAAAATTTGCTAACTAAACATCTAGTATATTATAATAAAAATCTATGGTTTATTCCTCTCACAATACTACCAACATGACGTCATAAAAATTCGAACAATTGTAATTTCTGATAATTGTGTGTTCGGAAAATTGTTTTTCGAAAAAATGTGATTCGAATAATTGCCATTCGTAAAATTGAGCATTCGAATAATTGTTTTTCGAATAATTGTTTTTCGAATAATTTTCCTGTCACCTTAAATTTTTCTCATTTGTGGATCAAGGGTTAGCTTCCACACATCAGGCGGATTTCAGTTTTCTATATAGGAATTAATGCGCGCGTATCAGGTCGTTGGCAATAACGACGTCGTTGCTAGCAAACAATAATCTGATGTGCTTAAAACTATGTTTCATTTATTTTTATAAAGAAAAAATTAAAACTTGCATTACAAAAATTGCATAGATAAGGGAACTCAATAAGAAGGCATAATTGGTGAACGTTGCGCAAGCGCATAAAGTGATCACGTAAACCAGCCGTTGACAGGTCGTAAGCCCTATAGGTGCCTTGAGTTCCTGGTTCTTCTATAATATTCCAACTTCGTCTCTATTGAGATGAAAAAATTGTCATAATTAAAAAATTTAATTACTTCTTGTAAAATAATGTGTACAATGGCGCCTTTATTTCTAAAAGACAATTTCTTCCAACCAACTAAAATAACGTGAGGCCATAAATAGTGTAGTAGTGGTTGGTATATTAAATTTGTAACAGTAAAAAACATAACAGAAATGTAAAATCACAGTAACAAAAAATGGAGGGAGATAGAAGTTGTGGGAGAAGAGAGAGGATAGTGAATGAATTGTCAATTCAATTTTTGATGATGTTTGATAATTATTTTTCAAAATACTATCGACAAAGGTGACTAATTTACGATAGACAAATGTTAAAAGTTATTAGATGCTTTCAAGATAACATTCAATAATACCAATTGATTATTAATTTAGTAATACAGTGTAACAAAGGACCACTCACAATATCGCTGATAAAAGTTCGTATCTAGTATCTTCAGAAGGTTATGAACCATTAATTTTTGACAAGTCACTATAATCTTTTTAGTATTAAATATTTTGTTGATTTTATATCTATATTTTAAATGACAAAGACCTGTCATCTTGACTGAATACCATTCTTTTTCAACATATCAATTTGACCAATAATATTCTCAACTGATATTCTTTATTCAAAAGTAAATTTATATTTGAAATGCATAGATAAAACATGAAATATAAATTTAAAAATAGAATACAGACAAATTAACCGTTTAGAAATGACAGTATAGGAAGACATTTTAAGGTTAGAGTTTCAATTATGAGATCTCCTTTTTAGGCTTACAATAATTTTATATGTGTTAGTATTTCTCATTTTATTAGGATGATTGTAGTAGGTAATGTCGAGTATAGCCATTACAAAAAATTATAGTTTTAGCCATAATTTTTTCCAAACAATAAATTTTTAATACTACTAAATTATATAATAGAATCTCAAATATAAAAAAATATGTATTTAAAAGTAGCAGATAATTTAAATTGGTGTTTTACTGTCAACCATAGACAAAATTAGATTTTTTCTAGTATCAATTATTATTTCTAATTAGGTACCTTTATATTTAGTAATTATTTACATAATTAACATATTTTATTAGTTATATTTATATATTTTTTTTTTATTTCTAATCTTTAGGTTCATGGCTACACTTGAAATAGAAAAGTTCATTATACTTTAGGAGTACACTACATGACTCTTTTTTTATATATGTTATTACAATTATTGTCTATATTAAATTTGAGGATAAAATTATAGAATTCCATTTTAGTTTTAGAGATAAAAATTAGTAGGTATACATTTCTTAGTTTCAATTAATTATTAGCTGTAAAAGAAGTCTTAGAAATGTTTAGTCACAGAACTTGACAAATATAACTTGAGTTTTCTTACATATTCTAATTGGTTTTTTATGTACAGATGCGCAACGGGAGAATCTTGGCCAAACATTATGTTGTCGTGTTTGAAAGCAAAGTGTGACGACCGCGCCAACAAGCCGCCACACGAGACGTGCGGTTCCACGCTGGCGTACGCCTACTTTGTCAGCTTCATTTTCTTTTGTTCTTTTTTGGTAAGTCATAGAATATATTTACTGTATTAAAAGAAGACCAGTAACATAAACCTCTGACAAGGAGTACTGTGCTATTAATCTAACCCTGATTAGCAGTACTGTGCTATTAATCTAACCCTGACACGCAGTACTGTGCTATTAATCTAACACTGACATGCAGTGCTGTTCTAATAACTTAACCTTAACAAGCGGTACTGTGCTAATAATCTAACCCTGACAAGCAGTACTGTGCTGTTAATCTAACCCTGACAAGCAGTACTGTGCTCATAATCTAACCCTGACAAGCAGTACTGTGCTAATAATCTAACCCTGACAAGTAATTGTACAAATAATTTGATATGTACCTGACGTGATGCACAGAATTTTGACCAATCGATAAATAAATTGTATTGACGTGTCCCATAGCAATTTTTCCAAAGATAAATTGTCTAAAAATTCTATGCTTACCTCAGCATAGAAATATTGTGTTCATTGGTTCAGATTTTGTCAATGCCAAATATACAACCCTAACCATAACCTTCGGCCGAAGCTGATGGTTTAACTATCCCAAAACTCCTGCCCACCTGCACAAAATAAATATCATAGATTCACCGCATTGCGTTTGTGGCTCAGAGCTAGGTGATGCAAATCATTTGATCATGGAATGCGCACACATGAGAGGTGCAAACTCTTTGATGGGGATGCTGAGACGGGCGGGAGTGGGGTTTCCTACCCAGCTTTCGCTTGTTCTTGCTGATCCATCATTGAGTATTGTGAGGTCTCTTGGTTGGTTTGCTCGGGAGAACTCCCTCAAGCTTTAGGTTCTTTTTTTTATTTATTTATTCAATTTACGGTTGTTAATAAAATGATATAGAAAAAAAAAACTTGAGACTGACCAAGAACGCCAAAAGGCGAAGGTCAAAAAAAAGAAAAAAAAAACTATCCCAAAAAAAATTATTATAATTCTGTATAAAAATTTTAAGTAAATGTTGACACATGTTGTGGAGGAGCTATTTATTACATATGCAGTTGTAGTAATAAAATTAGTACTCTGCAAGATACATATATAAACTTTTTCATATTGAAATGAAATCAAATAATTACTATACATAACAAATTAACTAGATTTAAACAATGTTATTTACCCCGTTTTAAGTATTTTTATCGGTTGATTGAAAACTTCCGCTTATTTTTGTCCAAAGCCGAAAGTGCTTTTTTTTTTACTAAAGGTGGCTGAAACTGAATTTTCGGTGGGATATTATAGAAATACAGTACAATCTCACTCATCCGGATCTATTGCAGGCACAAGAGTGTCGGATTAGCGGAACATTACTGTAATGAATATAGGTAAAATTAGTAAAAATTCGTGTGTATTAATTTATATGTTCAAAATAAAATTATAATGAAATTTATAATAATAATAATAAACACTTCCTTGCACCCTGCGCAAGTGGCGAGTTTATTGCCGTATGGCAATTTCTTCCAACTAACCAGTGTTTCCAGCCCAGAGAAGCAATATTTGCATGAGAAATTAATTTAAATAAATTTCTCTTCTGCTGGGAAACGAACCCAGGACGTTCGCACAGAAACCAAACGGCTTACCAACTGTGCCACGGCTGTCGGCACAGTTGATGAGCCGTTTATCTGTGAAATTAATGTTTTATTTTAAATAATTTGTACTGGATAAGCAAGATTGTACTGTAGTGGCACTAAAATTTATGTAATACGGACATCTCTAACGATTTCATTATAAAAAAATTTTAGACATCATTTTATTTTATTTTTGTAAAGTTTTATCGAGCTGATTTATCTATTCTTTGTACAGATGTTGAATCTGTTCGTTGCTGTCATCATGGACAACTTTGACTACCTCACGAGAGATTCTTCCATCCTTGGAGCGCATCACCTTGATGAGTTTGTTAGGATATGGGCGGAGTACGATCCCAACGCCACGTGAGTGAAATTCAATATCATCTTGCCACCTAAACAGTTTAGGTTACTTTAGTGAAATAACCATATGTCCATTATATTAGGTGAATATGTAATATAATCAACTGAGTACACTGTGAATAAGGATATTAATTAACCTTTGCTCAACATATAACATCAGTTACTACCAAATGTGGTCAACTGCTGGGCTTTACAATGCGCCTTGGGAGATACTTTTCGAGCCACGAAACATTGAAGAATATTTTCAACTGTATGGTGCGTACCAAATTGGAGTACGGAAGCGCCATTTGGGTGCCATACCAAAGAAAATATTCTGAAATGTTGGAACAAATTCAGAAGAAGTTCATGAGGCACCGGCACCTAAACTTTTGACGTCCTGTTCTTATATGAGTCTTGAAAGTAGGCATGATAACGCACTACTTTTGACCGGCTTCAAGATTTTCAACAATCTTATTGATTGTCCAGAACTGCTAGAAAGGCTAGGGCTTTTTGTACCACCCAACTACATAAGGGGTAGAGGACATAATCTTCTGAACGTTCCCCATTCCAGAACGGATGTAGTGGCCCGCAGCACTCTGGTGCGTATTATGGAAAAATTGAACTCACTCTCGGACGAGGTAGATATTTCCCATTGGAATATAAGGCACTTATATCGTTCCTTAAACAGAGATAGCCGTCATCGAACTGCATATCACACTATAATTGGCAGCAGCTGTCGTGTGATTGCAGAAAAAAAAAGAAAATATATATTGATAGTTTTTTTTTATAATTAAAGATTTAATGAACTCTGTGAAAAGGTATATTATAGCTCTAAATCAAAAGAATCATTTGGAGGTCATCTGTACCCAACTTCAGACCTATAAAATTTGTTCTCACTAACATTATATGGAATACGTACTGTCACGAAAACTGTACGAAATACGATGAACATATTGTATAAAGATGTATTAATGTGATTGTGAAATATTCCACCTTGGTACAGGCTAAGAAGCCTAGTGATGTGGATATATATGTATGATATGTAAAAAATGGTATTGTAAATTATGATTTATAAATAAATATAAATGTTCCTAACGTTCTGCGAGGCGAAATGTACAGGCTGCTCCAACTAATTATGAAGGGCTGCAATAGAAAGACGCCGAGGAACAGGAAGACATTGGATGTCATGGCTCCTCAACATTCGTGAATGAACCGGCATCAGAGACGTCAGCGAATTGTTTCGGACGGCGGCGAATAGAGATGCCTTTTCAGCAGTGATTGTCAACGTCGGGAGGACCTGATATAACACGAAGAAGAAGAACATATTAATCCGTACGTTGATTTTTCAGGGGTAAGATCCACTACTCAGAAATGTACGACATGCTGAAGAACATGGACCCACCGTTGGGGTTCGGCAACAAGTGTCCCAACCGCTTGGCGTACAAGAAACTCATCCGGATGAACATGCCGCTGGACGATGAGGGAAAGGTCAACTTCACAACAACCCTCTTCGCTCTCATCAGGGAAAACCTCAGCATCAAAATGAGATCCGGTCAGTACCACCTACACTTTTATTCATATATAAGTTATATCAATACGATATTCAGCAGGATTAATCACAGAGTTAATTAACCTAAGTTCATATCAGGTTCAGACTTTACAATTCTTTGAGGTTAAAATTAATTTATAATAATTGTTGTTATCATGGACTACCACAATTAATCTATAATAATAATTGCTATCATGGACTACCACAATTAATCTATAATAATTATTGCTATCATGAACTACCACAGTTGAACTATAATAATTATTGTTGTTATCATGGACTACCACAATTAATCTATAATAATTATGGTTATCATGGACTACCACAATTAATCTATAATAATTATTGCTATCATGAACTACCACAGTTAATCTATAATAATTATTGTTGTTATCATGGACTACCACAGTTAATCTATAATAATTATGCTTATCATGGACTACCACAATTAATCTATAATAATTATTGTTATCATGGACTACCACAATTAATCTATAATAATAATTATTGTTATCATGGACTACCACAATTAATCTATAATAATTATTGTTATCATGGACTACCACAAAGTTACCATCAAATTCATCAATATTATTAATATTAATCAATTAATTCTGCTAATTTATACTAAAATTAATGACATTTGCATAATAAACTTTGATCTTAACAATTTTTTATGATTTAAAGTAGATAAAGATTAAAATTACACTATGATGGAGTGTTGATTTATGCATTTTTAAGATTAAAACAATGTAAGAAAGTATTAAGAATGTGTCATGAGAGCACCCCCTGTACTAGCTTTAATATCCCGATGTTGGCCAAGAATGTAAATATGTGAAGGAATAAGCAATTGTTTTTATAATATTGTCATACAAAATGTGAAATATTTTACAAAAATTTTGCATTTTTATTTTATTATTCATTCATTCATACCATCACGGCATGACCCACAATAATTTTCGGGTGTGCGATTGCCTTATAAAAGCATGCACAACACATATGTGTATCCCACACACCAGTCTCGTCTCACCTACAAAGGCACTACATTCAGAGTGGTTGGTGAACCTCATTGCTGAACTATGCAAGATGTTACTTTGCCTGTTGCACTTTCGACTGCCCGGCTCTTATGGGACACCTGAAAACTATAATAGAAAACAGTGGAAGCACTATTCTGACTCATTTAATCTTTGCAGCGGAAGAAATGGACCAGGCCGACGAAGAACTCCGCGAGACCATCAGCCACATCTGGCCCCTGCAGGCCAAGAAAATCTTGGATCTGCTGGTGCCGCGGGTGGACACCCTCAACGCTGGGAAGATGACCGTGGGGAAGATCTACGCGGGACTGCTCATACTGGAGAGCTGGAGGACGACGAGGTTTGGCCAGGTGGAGCCAACGGGGATTCCCGTAAGTCAACTTTTATGTGCATAAAAAAAACAGCCACACTAACCTCACACTGCAATCCTTTTTCTCTCTGATGCAACTCTTCAATGCGGCTATGAAAGTATTCTATTATTTAATGCTATAGTGTGTTTCAGTTAATAATTCCTTTTTTTCTTTGCATTGGTAAGATTTTTTAGTGTTGTCATATGTAAAAAAAATAAACTTTGCCAGATGTGACAACATATAGATGACACAAAGTTGGATAAATCAATTCGGTAGTATTCGTCACAAAGTAAGAATAATTAAAGTTGTTTTTCGAAATACCCCCAAAAACAAGAAAATGAGTTTTGAATTTATTTACAAATGCAATGTCTCCGTAAATTTTCAGAGTAGTGAAATATTTAAAATATTAGCAACTCCGTAGAACTAAATTGGCCAGATCATCAACTATGCAAGATTACCAACACAAAAACACGAAATGAGTTATTATGTTGAACGCACTATACAGTGATTTGTCAAAATAGCAATATTTTGTATGAAAAATAGAGACAATGTATATATTGAAGAAGGATATTGTCAACATAATGAAAGCAAACACATTTTGGTGATTTGGTCATATGGTAAGAATGAACTAATAATGGCTGACAAAGATAATTTACAAAGCTGATCTGAAAGAGAATGAAGATGTGAACAATACGTCTGATTCTATAATTTTTTAAAAACATTCCGGCGTAAATAGGGATGTTCCTATTTAGGAACGTTCTTACTCCATGTATTATTATTATTGGATAGGAGTGGGACCTTTCACCCCCGCACTGCGACCATGTTTGATCTATTGTGCACCTCCCTGTAACGTTGTCATTTCAATAGCAGTTCAGTTTCTTGAATAAAGTTTCATATTTTGCAAATTGAGATGCCTCCCACGTCCGTGAGTCTTAGTATAAAGGCTCCCAGGTGTCTGTGTCTGGATTACATTAGAGCTGGACACTCACAGATCACATGTGAGGCTGTTTCTTCCTCTTGTTGACACCTCCTACAGTTTGGTTCATCAGCGATCCCTATTATGTAATGGTGTCTTTTCAGATGACAGTGACCAGTGAATAAACCAGTCATTGTTCTCTGCTGAGATTCAGCAGCTTCCTTGTCCTTTTTTTAAAGAGCCCTTCAATGAATTCTTTCTCCTGTCGTTGTCCACAACTGGCTTTCCAGAATTCTCTTCCACGTAAATCACGAATTAGTTCAATTCCCTATTCTATAACCACATTTTAGTCTAATCAACTGTCAAAACGTTCCTAATTTTATTTCACACCTACATAATTGTAAGTGTACTAGTTATTTTTACAGCATTCAGAATATTTTAGTTAAGTTGAAAAAAATCAGTTGTGTACGGAAACAAATAAAAATGGATAATTTACACGTGTTGTGTTATGTTGAAAATAAAACCTAGGAATATCAGTGCAGATCAATTGAAATGTTAGGTCAAGTGACATGACATAAATAAACATGACCACATTACACAGTACGCATGCGTAATCGGATAGCCTAGTCTTCACAGCAATTTTTATAAACCTAACCTACAAAAGTTTAGTAAAAATAGGTTGGTTAGGTTTGTTTGTAGCTATAATTGCGACTGGCGTGAGCCAGTTGCATTATATATTAAAAAAAGTAACTAAAATATTTAAAAAAATAACTAAATTAGTATTTTTACCAAACTTTTGTAGGTTATATTTAAAAAAAATGGTGTGAAAACTAGGCTATCCTTCGTAGTCTGCGCCATAGACAATTTGTGTTCAAATTATTATCTACGGTGCACTAATTTGGTTGTTTTTACTTTTAGGAACATCGTCAGTTACAGAATACGAAATTCAGTCCAAATGACCTTATCTAAAATTTTAGTTCAAAAAGTTACAGAATTGGACGTTATATTCTGAAAGAACGAAATGTTAGAAGTGTATATAAAAGACGAGCATGTATGCAAAGATGTATTAATGTGAGTGAGTTCATGAATTTATTCAACGACGGATTTGTATGGCACTCGATTCTCTCTACCTAACCCAGTAACAGTAGTTTGTAGTATTAATACGTAATATTATTAAAAGAGTGATTAGTCAATTTATTAATTTGTATAATAATTTCTTCAATCTATCACTACTTTGCTTGTACACTCTTCTGTTACACTTCTTAAATTCAGAACTCTCACTTATATTCAATTATAAAACCCACTTATTTATTTCAAGTTTGTTTAAATATACATTCTTCTTAGTTCCTACTTATTCACAATACTTAAAATCGCATTGATCTATGTGCACATCAAACTTACACTTCGTCATTACTTATAAATATAAAATGACAACGTACCTTGTCATATTATTTGACTTATTCATATTTCGTGTTTTGATTTTCAAGTTTGAACAATATTAAATATTGTGATGTCACATTTTAAATATCATATAATCGTGCCAATTCCCCACGTGCCCCGTTCCTCCTAACTGTTTTTTTTTAATGTATTCGAACGAACAAACTCAACACACGAAATATGAATAAAAATTATAATATTAGACAATACCCCGTATTCAGTAACTA
Source organism: Molanna angustata (assembly GCA_963576475.1). Classification (NCBI taxonomy): domain Eukaryota; kingdom Metazoa; phylum Arthropoda; class Insecta; order Trichoptera; family Molannidae; genus Molanna; species Molanna angustata. Next base: position 15,315,276 of record OY754989.1, read on the forward strand.
TTGGAACTAAATTAGGAACGTTCTAAAATTGTAGATTTTAGATTTACGGTCTTATTTCAGCATTATAAAATATCAACTTGGACTAAATGGAATAGGAACGTACCTATTTTGACCCGAAAGTTCTTAAAAAGTTACTGAATCAGACGTATTATGAATAATTATGAAATTATTCAAAATATGTCTAATTAAGTAACTTTTTAAGAACGTTCCGGCCAATATAGGTACGTTCTTATTCCATTTAGTCCAAGTTGATATTTTATAAAGCTGAAATAAGAGCGTAAATCTAAAATCTACAATTTTAGTATGTTCCTATTTTAGTTACAATAGTTACTGAATACGGGGTAATGTGTATTAAAAATAACTTAACATATTTTGAAATAAAACATAGTTTGAATTATAATGGTATACAAGAGAATATTTCTTATGAACATTGTTATAAAATCTTTGTTAATAAACAATGTTTAAATAAACATTTTTTTATTAAATAAAATTTTTATCTATAATAAGTAATTTGCCAGGATAATTATTTTATTTTTATAAAATAATTTCACTGTGTTTTTAATTTTAAGATTGAAAAGCATGTTGTGTGAAACCCGTTTTGTAAAATAAGAAATCCTTGTAATGTTTATGCGAGTCGTTTTGTCTGAAAATAATTGAGTATCGTCTATATATTACGTACCTCCCAATTTCGAGTTAAATTATTTCTTTTCTTCTGTTTGTACGCATGTGTAAATGTGTTTTTATGTAATTTTTGAACGTTTTATGTGTTATTTTATAATATGTCAAAATGTATCCTTTTTATACTTTCTTATTAATAAATTTACTTACTTACTTACTTATTAAATCTAATCTTTGAACCAGCGTTGAGATGTCATGTTTTTAGCAAATAAGTCAATTTCAAATTTAATAATGGAAGGTATTGAAATTTTTGTTTTGTCCTTTTTTTTGTTTTTTATTCACATATTAAATTAATTAAATATATTATTTTGTTAAAAATTCTTTTTATTTTTATTTTTATATGTGATTTAACTTTCATGTTTTTTTCATTGTTAATCTCATTTTTCATTATTTAGATTTGATTTTTTTTTGTACAGTTTTTCCTTTTTTATTACCTAAGTAATTTATTTTTTTTATAAATATATTTGTTGATTTTACTGTATTTGTTTTTACCTTTATGTATTGATAATCTGTTATTTTTGTTGTATAGAAAAATTCCTTAATGTATATACCTTCCAATATGTCATTTTGTGGTTTTATTTAAAATGTTTAATCATATGAAGGTTTCGAGATATGACACACTGAAATATATCAGATTTTTTTTTTCATAAAAATATAAATTTTCCCTTTTTAACTTTTCATTCTGGCAACCCTAAATTATTGTGGGTTTATCAAAATTTATCAAAAACTTGTCGCAAAATATATGTTGTCATTTAAGATTTAAATTATTTTAATTGTTTTTTTTTTAATTATCGACGGTGACAACATTTCATTATTGAAAATTGAATTTTTCTTCGACCAAAAATATTGAAATGCGGCAATATTTGTCAGTGACAGGCTTAATTAATATTTAATGCATACTCATATGGGATATTTTCTTATTATACTTATAATTTTATCCTTTTTTTTTCTTATTTTTCGGCAAAAACAGAGGATTGTATGATAATAGTGTAGATTCAAAAATAATTGACATCAAAAATAATTCTTGTCATGAAATATCAAAATTGGTCTTTTAATTATTAGGCTATAATATACTTCTATCTGTATATGTGTGTGTTTATTTTTTATGAGAATGTTGGTAGGACTGTGGTATAAAAAAAATGTTTACGATAGTCCCCTTTTGTAGTGGTATTCTTGTAGACGTGTCTAGATGGATGCAATGTGTAAAAATATAATTAATAATTAGGAGTATATAACCTTAACCTTCTTCTATTCTAATTAGAATGTTTAATTTAAATTTTGCCCACAATTATCTATGGTTGTGAATTTCGTATAACACAAACGACCATCACTCTAATTGACAGTATCACGTGTAATGCTCTGTCGAAATTGGATAGTTTATTTTGTGCCAAGCTATATTATAATGTACAGTATAGTGGTATATTCTACTGATATTTTACAGTATAATGGTATATTGTACTGATAGTTCACAGTACATTAGTATAATGTACTGAAAATTTATAGCATAGTGGTTTACTCTACTGATAATTTACAGTATATAGTTGTATTGTACTGATAATTTACAGTATAATGGTATATTGTACCGACACCTTGCAGTATAGTTTTGTATTTTACTGATAATTTACAGTAAAATGGTATATTGTACTGAAAGTTCACAGTATATTAGTATAATGTACTGAAATTAATAGCATAGTGGTTTACTCTGCTGATAATTTACAGTATATTGTTGTATTGTACTGATAATTTACAGTATAATGGTATATTGTACCTACACCTTACAGTATAGTTATGTATTTTACTGATAATTTACAGTATACTGAAATGAAACATTATTGCATTATGTATTTTTGAATTTTTTTAAATAAGTAAATTATATTTTATTTCCACTATTTTTTCATTGAAATACACATTATTCATATTTAATATTTTTTATCTAAATTTTGTTAGTTGTAATCATTCAAAAGGATTTTTTAAATAATGTTTTGCACATTTTCAATTGTCGTTTGTTTTTCGAATATGATTATACTGTCAACGGAGTGAGGGTCGGTGTTGCTAGAATTTAAAAAAAATAGTCCAGTCACCCCATGGAAGTCCTCCCTACACCGGAATGTTTACATGTTTCAGGCATTCACTGGCAATAGCCCGTCAGCCAATCAGGCGGTAGTACCCTTATTTGAATATATATACTATTAAAATATTTTAAGCTTCCTTTTTATATCATATATACATACTTAAATATAATCTTATACATCGTAATGTAATCTAATGCACTTTTGATAATATTATTGGAAAAGAATAGCTCTTCTAATATATATTATTTTGTTGACTATTTAATCATGCTACTTGATCGCATCTTGCCTTTTGATCTATCATAATTTAGAAAACGCATTCTTCGCAATTTCATCAATGGATCTGTGTTAATAATTAATATTTCTTAGACGTTACACTGTACAATTTATTTTTTTTGCGTCGTGTCAACCTTTCTGTTTGTTGTTCAATGAGAGTAATGCAACAAATCATCTTAGTTTCGAAACGATTTATACTTTTTTTTCGTCACCTAAGCCGGTTCTCCTAATTTTCACTCCTCACTACCCCAAGGGGATATAGTGGGGAGTTATGAATTCGCAATTTTAATCAACTAGTATCATGCTGATATTTTATTCTGAAAGTTTCACCACAATGTGTGTGTGTGTGTGTGTGTGTGCTGTGTACTATGTAAGGCGTGTTTATTCTACTTTATCGATTCTTTTTAAATTTTGCAAATTTGTATATCTAATAATCGCTCAGACCCCATTAGATTTTGTTGGATATCTGACCAGTGTTTCTCAATTTCACTAACTGTCAAATATTTCAAAGTGATCCCAAACTCAGGAAATTTAAAATTTTATAGTTTTATTTTCAATTTACTAAAAAGGCACATCTCTTCTATAAAATGGCATTGAATAATTATCAAGTTTTCATAATAAAATATTTAAATCAAAAATAATTTAACAAACTCATTTCATAAAAATGTCCAATCCAAGCTAATCTTCTGGACCTGATTTCGCTGGTGATTAAAGGTTGTCCTGTCAATGCACGAATTTCCTCATTGCTTCGTGGTCTCCAGGTACCTGCCGCAATTCCTGGTCTTGGGCCTAATATTTTACGCAATATCCTGTTTTCAAACGTTAGCAGTCTTTGTTGGTCCTTGAGTGTCATGCACCAGGACTTGGCACTATACAGGATTACTTGTTTAATAAGGCTATTATAGACCTGGAGTTTCACTCTTCGCGATATGGACTTTGGAGACAGGTATGATTGGTGTTAGTAAGAATGCTTCCCAGATACGTGAACTTATCCACTTCTTCTATCCTATCCCCACTGACAACCACATTATTATAGGGTGGCTTCCTAAAGTAATTTAATTTGGATAGGTAAAGGTACTTTGTCTTCTGGGTGTTGATTTTAAGTCCCATTGTGACAGCCTGTTTCTTGATGGTGGAGTACATATCCTCCAAGTCATGGTGTTCTTTTGCTACCAAGGCTATATCGTTTTCATACCCAAAAATTTTGTGCATTCCCCCTAACGGTATACCACCTGGTGTATTCTCAATACCTTGCACTACCCTTTCCAAAGCTAAGTTGAAGAGGATGGGTGACAGTAGATCTCCTTGTCTAAGCCCTGTTCTCACCATGAATGGTGAGAATAATAATACTTTGAATATACATAGACAATAATGTAAGATTGAAAGAGATATTTTGTGAAAGAGATATATTAATTTTGTCTACTAGCAACCCATGCTGATATTAATATATTACAACATTTTAAAAAAGTAATATTGAACTGTGTCACATTAAAAGAAATTCATATTAATTGTACATAATATATCCATTGTATTGGACTGCGGTCGAAACATCGTGTTGAAAACAATATTTTTAACTAGAGCAAGATATCGCCATAGATAAAAATCATGCAGCTATCTTATAAAAACCATAATGTGTAACTCTGCAAAACTTATATTTTTGTTTTTTTTTTACAATTTCCCTACATAATTGATTAAAATAAATCACATCTTAACGTTAAAAAAAATGAAATAAAATTATGTGATATGAAATATGTAACAAAAATAATAATCTTCAATCATTAATCAAAATGTCTTAATATTGATTACATACTTTTGTTTCAATTCACATCTTTTTTTCTCTTCTTTATTATGAATCTATTTTCAAATATTAAAAGATAGTTTTTTCTTAATACAGTAACTAAAATAGGAACATACTAAAATTGTAGATTTTAGATTTACGCTCTTATTTCAGCGTTATCAAATATAAACTTGAACTAAATGGAATAGGAACGTACCTATATTGGCCGTAACGTTCTTAAAAAGTTACTGAATTAGACGTATTTTAAATAATTATAATAATTATGAAAATTTCCTAATTTTCATAATTATTCATAATACGTCTGATTCAGTAACTTTTTAAGAACGTTCCGGTCAATATAGGTACATTCCTATTCCATTTAGTCAAGTTTATATTTTATAACGCTGAAATAAGACCGTAAATCTAAAATCTACAATTTTAGAACGTTCCTATTTTAGTTACAATAGTTACTGAATAGGGGGTAGTGTCTATCAATGTATATAAATTAAATAAATTCAAAATTTTGTTTGTATTTTTGTTCCATCTATTTAATTAAAAAATAATCTTGTCATCTTTTTTTATTTTTATAAAACACATTGCAGTTGACGTAACTTGCATATTTTTCAAAATGATTTTTATTGGTTTTGCAATGTTACACACATCATGCGTAATATCCAACGCTCTCTTAGTTATTATGTAATTCATTAGAGAAAATAGAATAGATGATTGATGAACAAATCTATCACATTCCAGGACTTCCTTTTTCCATTCCCATAGATTAATATTTGACGCATAGATGAACATAGATAGAATATCCTCTGTATTTTTTTTATACATTTACCACTTTTTATCGACATGTAGCATGCTTTACTTAAAACTTTCCCACTTTTGAAACTAAAATTATCAAATTTTTGAAATATTAACAAATAAATTCTGATGTTTTTTAACAGATTTATAATTATCTCAATAGAGACGAAGTTGGAATATTTACTGTAGGAGAACCGGGAAATCAAGGCACCTACAGGGCTTACGACCTGTCATCGGCTGGTTTACATGATCACTTTATGCGCTTGCGCAACGTTCACCAATTATGCCTTTTTAATGAGATCCCTATCAATTAATTTTTATTTTTTAATAAAGATAAATAAGACAAAAATGACCTTATAAGTCTGGCGCAATTCAGCGGTGACTTCTATGCGAATAATGCATTGTCACCTCAGGTATAAGAATTGTTGCTTTCATTATTTACAAAAAAACAATTCTCTCAATAGATGGCGTTACAACAAAAATAAATAAAAATAATAAGAATGTTGTTCATAATTTCACACATAAATGGCTGTAGTAAAAATCCTTATTTCCTCAAGCGAAAAGAATTTCAGTATTGCAATATATAGATCTTTCAAAAATTGAATTGATAGGGATCTCATTAAAAAGGCATAATTGGTGAACGTTGCGCAAGCGCATAAAGTGATCACGTAAACCAGCCGGTGACAGGTCGTAAGCCCTGTAGGTGCCTTGATTTCCCGGTTCTCCTACAGTAAATATTCCAACTTCGTCTCTACTGAGATAATTAAAAATCTGTTAAAAAATACCTTTGACTCCCGACAGGGAAAAAAATCCAATGTTTGCGCATATGCAATAATAAAAATATTCGAATAAATTATGATCCTACATGGCAATTCAGGGTCACCCTTTACGCCATGTGCTTTTTTTGTAACATAATTACCTAAATAACAAAACATTTTTTTTCCAAATTAATTCTCATTGAACTATTTTTTAATTCTTCAATGTTGTTGGAAAATTCATTATGTCATATCAAATTGCTTGTATTTATTTTTTACAAATACAATATGCAATTTAAATATTATTCAAACAATTTACTAATATTTTATGATTAAAAAAATGTAATAATTAAAATTTAATTTATGAATCTCAAAGAATCTTCTATTTATATTTATCTTATGTGAAAATATTCTAATATACATAATCCTTTTTTTTATTTTAAACTTCATATACTGACTCTGTAAAATAGTTGTATTTTAGTTGTTGATTGAAATTAGTGAATTTTATCATATTATTGAAATTAGTGAATTTTATCATATATTAATATCTTAGTAAATTGGTAGGTTTTTTTAATAGAGTACAATAATTAGTTAGTAATTTCATATTTTTTATAACTTAATACCTATGAACTAAATATTCCTTTAAAAATAATAATGTGCTTAAGACTGCTTTAGAGAGTTTTTACAATAAAACACTTGACCTTCAACCATATTAATCCTAACATAATTTTAATAATATTTAATACATACATCTTTTGTTCAATAAGAAAAACATTAAGTGAATCGCGAAATTCAGTAAATCTTTTAATAATTTTCTATTTATGATTGTGTATTGATGGAACAGTTTGAAAGACCATTTATAGTTTTGAGGAATGGGCCCGGTATTACAGTCGGTCCTTAACTCATTGAGTTTGTTAAACTCAATAATTATTACAGTGCAATATGACATGTCAGTTACTAAATCTTCAATTATAGACATATTTTACTTTCTCTGTGGTTATTATCTGTCAAATTTTATGCTACGACTTGAAATACTATTGTTTTATTATCCAACATGGTAAATTTTTTTTTTTTTTCACCAAAATAATGCTTTTAAATGCCCATGTTCGTTTCAATATGGCTGTCAGTTTGTTTTGTTGTGTGGCGCCACCGTCGATACAACTAACGCCTCTAGTGATAGAACACTGAAACTACGCGTTGCCTAGCAACGAGTCGAGAAATGACAGTTGACTCACCGTTAAGTACTTAATCCGCCAGAAACGTTGAGTTAAATATTTGTCGTTTTAGTGACGTATTTGAGGGAAGATTAAGCCTAAACGAACACTGTAATACGCAAAATTTTTGTAAAACCTTAGTTTAGCTCTTAAACTGAGACTGTAATACTGGCCCATGTTCTGTTTTTTTTTTAATATTTTTGAACTTTTTCTTTAACTGACTCAAGAGTTGTTGAAATAATATATTTTTAAATTCTTCCCTTACATTTAATTGAATTTGTTCCCGTATTTGGTTTCTGTAATGACGTTTATATAGTAGATCATTTCCTTTTATCTGTTTTGTCATTTGTAAATGTTGGTATCACTGTTTTTTCTTTACTATTATTCCGTGTAATTTTTAAACTTTCAAAGACAATACTTACACTTTTTGATCACCTCTGAATCGCTTGAAGTCCTTTTATAAATCTTTTATATTCTATCCATTTTATATTTTTAATGAATGCTTTTTTTTGTATATTGTTCTTATATTTAAAAATCTTTCGATAAAGGTTAATGAATTTTTATCTCTTGTTTTTTCTTTTAATGCATCTTCGAGCTTTTTGAAATTCCGCTTAATATACGCAATCAAATACCATTTCTCATATCGTCATCCTAACCAGGCAATAATAATTGTTGTAAAAATGCGTACAAATCAAGAGTCATAGATTTTACAGATATTTTTACAGCTAGATATGCATCTATGTTACAGAGAAATAATACACGAAAAAAATATTTTTCGTTCATTTAGAAGATTCGTTCATATTTCGACTCCCCTGAGCCAGTTGCATGATGCATTGTCTTATTTTTATACTCATTTCGTAATGATTGTTCACAGTAACACTCAAAATTAATATTTCCATGTTTTTTGATGGGAAAAATTATGACTAGCTGCAAAAAGCATAAAAAAAACTTTGTTTCTTGATGCTCTTGTGCATTTTTTACGACAATTGTTATTTTTTCTTATCATTTTGACATTCAAAACAAGTTAGGTCTTTTTTTGTCCATGTATCTATGTACACATATTCTTCAAATAATTACATATATATTTTTCAGAAACTCGTTTGAATAAATCAAATTATATCGGCAACCTAATAAGATGAATGAAGACAGATTTGAACCTCAATGAACTGGATTGATAGTTCATTGTTTTTTTAAACACTGATCGAACAAGAGTGAAATAATAATAGTAATAAAAACTTTCTTGCACCCTGCGCAAGTGGTGAGTTGATTGCCGAAAAGAGAAGCTTAACTTAATGCTGAGTATACACACTAATTTATTAATATCATGAAGATTTTTTACAACACATTCCTTTTTTGAAACAGCTCATTAATACTGAATATCACACAATTATTGTTTTTAACTAATAGGTACGTGGACAAAAAAAATTGTAATTACTAATTATATTTATTCAAACTCTCAAAATTATTATGAAACAAACACAACCACATTTTAATTTATATTTATTATTTTTTCTACTATAATATATAATTGTTAAATTGCTTACAGTTAAAGTAGCAAGTTCATCATAATTTATAAGGATCATAGATATTTTTGTAAAAACATCCACTCGAATAATGCACATACTGTGTTATCTTTGTTCAATTCCATAGATAAATTAAGTGAGGTTAGTTAGTATATATTTAGGGTTTATATTTTAAATTATGTCAGACAGTATCGTTTCAAATAAGTTAGTTAGAGTTAAATTTGTTACATATTTTAATAAAAGTGTTATTAGGCTATTCATAAAGAAATCAAACCAATACGTCAATATTATTTTTTTAGGTTAGGTTATGTGTATATTATGCACTTGTACAAAAAATAATACAATAAAAATAAACATTTGTATTTTATTTTCATCATTATTTTTTCAATAAATGTCAGTAAAAAGTTTTTTTATTTGTAAATTGCTAACTCAATCTTGTGGCTACATAGAATTTATTTTTAACTTGCTCTCGCGAGCCTAATTTCCAACTGAGAAATTACACAGTGAACAAAATATTTTTATATAAAGTAAGAAATACATCAATTTTTGTTTAACAACACAAAGCACTCATATATAAAATGCCTAAAAAAATAAACACTTTTTATGTCCTATGTTTACTGTAAAAAGGTTTAGATAAGTGGGATTCTTAGCTAAGAATATCATTTGATAAGAACAAGTTGATGAATTTCATTAGGTTAGGTTAGGTGAGGTGTAAGTTTAGGTTAGGGTAGGTACTATTTTAGGTTATTAAAAGTTTCATTTGCGATTAGAAAAGGCGATAATTTAGATTCGGCCTAATGTTATGTTAGGTTAGATATAATTTAGCATAATTTTCAATTTATATGGAAATGTCAGGTTAGGTATTATTTTAGATTAAAATAGGTAATATTTAAAGTGAGGAGTTATTTTAGGTTAGGAAAGGTGCAATTTAAGGTTATTACAGACTATTTGATATTAGGAAAGTTAGATTAGGACTCGTGTAAAGTTAGGTTATGTTTGTTCCGAGTGCACGGAAGGGCTACGTATAATATATACACACATAAGCGTGTATATATATATATATACTCGGTGCACTCACCACTGAAACAAAAACAACACAGAAGGCGTCGTTCTTTGACTGCCTGCTGGACATGGCGGCCGGCCTCGGGGGGCCTGGGGGGTCGAGGGCGGGGTCCCTGAGCGAGGGGGGCCCCGCCCCCGCAGCCAACGCCGCCTCAGCCGCCCAGCCCCCCGCCGCCCCAGACGCTGACCATAATGGCGCCAACGGCGATGATCACCACTCGCTTGCCACGCTGGCTAGAAGAAGCACCGTCAGGAACAGATCTCAAAGGTGATATATGTTTTTTTTTATTTTATATATTGGGAATCCTCAGTTTTTGAACATTCATTTTTTAAATAAATCATAATAATTGTACTAATAATTTCAATGGATTGGTGCAGTAATTGGCGCAGTAATTGGCGCTGTAAATTATCTGACTCCTGGGGGGCAAGTCTGGTTCAACCGGCGAAATCAAAACCCTCACGATTACCCATATCATGGATATAATTATTATATGGATTTCTACAATATCTTTAGATGTCCTAGAACTCCATATGATAATTATATCCATGATATGGGTAATCACGAGGATTTTGATTTCGCCGATTGGACCAGACTTGCCCCCTGATCATTAATTCTGTATGGTGATGGTTTGCATTTTCAGTCAGAATTAGTAAGAGCATAAATTTAATATTTCAAGTTATTAGATGCGTGTTAAAGTAATACAATGTGTGTCAGAAGGGCCCCTGATAATCTTGAGAAACTCGTTGTTTATTTGGAATCATGGAGGGGAGAAGATCTACAGATCTGTCGCAGACTTTTAGCCTTTACTCTTAACACTTGAGTCTGCAGGACTACTCATGTAGTTGATTACAGTAAAATTAAGATTATGATCAGACTTAAGCAATCTTTGAGGTTAAATTAAATAATACTATAAATTTACACAACAATTTGTGACATTTTCATACTAAACGTAGATATCAACAAATTTTCATGATTAAATATAGAGAAAGATTAATATTGGATTATGGTCGAGTACTGATTTATACATTTTTGATTAGATTAAGGCAAGATAAGATCGTATTAAGAATGTGTCATGAGTAGCCAACCTGCCCCCCTAGACAACATGCCATTAAAGCTAAGCGTTATATCGCTAAGCGATAGAAATGTATGAAATTTTTGTGTTGTCACGTGTTGTCATAGCGACCAATTTCATACATTTACTATCGCTTAGCGATATAACGCTTAGCTTAAATGACACGTTGTCTAGGCCCCCTGATCCCAATTTCAAATTTTTATTTAGAACATACCTACCTACCGCATTATTCTCCATTACAAAGGTAAGTTCTTAGCGAATCGGAACGTATCAATATCAGATTTGCAGTGGAGATTGAAGCCGGTGATGTAGTGACCTCGTCTCCTAAAGGATCATCAAATACTGAACCCCATTGATCTTCCCAAGGTCGTTCTGCTTCAAAACAAACTATTCGTCGAGTCATTCAGTATTGCCATCATCCTCAGCCAAGGAGATTGGACATTTGCCTGAGAAACTATTTAAAATTAAAAAATGAAGAATTAGTGTTGAATAAAAGATCAAAAATGTGTATGAAACAGAATAAACAACAAAAGCCTATAACATAAAATGATGCATTGATTTAAAAGTAATTATAAGAAATTATGTTGGTGCCATCTATTCATAGAATAATGCAAGGTGTTCAAGAATTGAGGTTTCTCGTGTGTATTTCATGTTTATTATTATTATTATATATTAGGAGTGGGTCCAACACCCCTTTGCACCGCGACCATAGGCTGATCTATTGTGCTTCCCTTAGGGGGATGTCACTTCAACAGCAATCCGGTTTCTTGAATAAAGTCCCATATTTTGCAGATTGAAATGCCTCCCAGATCTTGGGGTCTTAGTATAAAGGCTCCCAGGTGTCTGTGTCTGGATTCCATTAGAGCTGGACACTCGCAGATCACACGAGAGGCTGTTTCTTCCTCTTGTTGACACCTCCTACAGTTTGGTTCATCAGCGATCTCCATTATGAAATGGTGTCTTTTTAGATGACAGTGCCCAGTAAATAGTTATTTCATGTTTAGGTATTCATACTTGATTCAATTGACAAGGTTCTATTCCCAAAAAAATAAATAAAATAATGATTCATGGCTTGATATTACACATATTGTCGGCCTTCATGGCTCAGTTGGTTAGATATCTGACTGATCCAAAAGGCCCGGATTCGATTCCCAGTGGAGACGCAGTTTTTAATTGTGTTTTCAGTCTGGATCTGTGAGACGATTAATATCGTAGGTCTCCAGAATGTGGCAACTTGTTATTGGGTGCGTGTTAAATTAATATTTAACATAGTACCTGTTAGTTGCCCGAGAAGCAATAAGGATCTCATAGCACAAGCATTTATGCTTAATTTAAGGAATATATCAGCATCATCGGCTCCACATCCCATGGTGGCACCTGGCCTCCAGCGAATTCCTCGCTATTCCGATCTGTCAGCACCTCCGTGTCTCCAATTGACCACACCCAAAAGTGTCCAGGTCCCCCTGGATGCAATCCATCCATCTCACTTGGGTCTCCCCCTACGCCTCACATCCTCTGGTCTCTGGTGTAGGACTCTTCCGGCGGACAGTTGCTCACTCATTCTTTCCACATGCCCAAGCCATTTAAGTCTTCCAATCCTAATAAATCCCATGATATTTAGGGAATATAAGACGATGTATATGTTCTCATATATTTATTATTTTAATAAAATATAATAAATCTTTGGCCGACGAAGTAGAATTCCACAAGTAGAAACATGATTATATTCTTATGAGTTTTAATTGATTATATTTCATTGATAGTTAATGTAAAATATTTATCCAGTTTCTGAACCAATTTCATAAGAAATTGCATTAGAGTAAGTTTTGTTGACATTCCCATAGATGGCGATAGATTTTTCGCCTTGTTTTCAAACAATGTGAAAAAACTACACAACTTTTTATATACAAAATTCAAATTTGGATTGATGAAGGAACTAAATAATTATTAAGCATTTCTAGCCGACTTAAACCAACCAATATCAGGTCGTAAGCCCTGCGGGTGCCTGATTTCATTTTGAGATATAAAATTTGATTGATTCGACGCAATACTAACTGCTTTTTTTCTTTGTTTCAGGAATAAAAAGGTGAAAATACGGTCCAAACTACTGCCCTAAAAATAAATATATACTGGATGGTTTTTTTGGCCTTAAAATGTTATTTGTTTTACTGTCAAATCGATGTTATTCAGTTTTGTTTTAAACAAAGTCCCAAAACGATGTTGTGATCCATGTGTATCAAATATAATATATAACAAATATTCATTAAGATTAGATATATTTTTAATATTTCAACAAAAATATAGAATAGATGATCAGATATTTTTTCTCTCATAGATTAGAGTATAGAAAAAGAACTTAGTTCAATATGAATATAATTTATTTTGTGTTTAGAACAGTTTAGTTGTTTTATTCTTTTTTTCAAAATTCCATAGATTTATTGACAGATATTTTATCTATGTTATAATAATCATATTTTACAAAAGCTAGTGACGTATATAACCAATATTTTCTCATTGTTTTTTTATTTATTTATATTTTTCAGATTGACACAGAATTTCTTTATCAATCATGTGTCATTTACAGGTTGTAATAGTTTTAAAATTAATCATTATTTAAAATCCATCGTAATATAATTGAGTTGTGTTAATTAGAATTATAGCAACACTTATCATAGAATAGGAAAATTATAGATTATTTTATATTATTTTTTCAAAACTAAATCCATTACTTACAAAGTATTATATTTTGTAAAGAAAACGTTCAGTGTTTACATAGCAATAATACCATAGAACAACCGTTCTAAATTCAAATATTAATCATTCACAAATTATTTCTTTTGATACCGTATGCATCAAAATGAGAGTATATGACATTTTTTATAACCTCAAAATAATGGGGTACATCTTAAGAGGGCGACTGCTGCCAACGTACCTATTTTTTCAATTTGATATACCATCATTATCACTAAACGAATCATTTTGAAAAAAAATAACCTAGTTAGTTTGGATATTAATAAAGAGAAATATACCTTAACTTTTTGATTATGTTCTGTATACCTATATTCTTGTAGGAAAATAATAAGCATACCCCGATTTTAGACATTTATCTTAAATTTCTAACAAAATATAAGGTATTGGACAATATTTTTTTTTATAAATTCAAGAAGAACAAAATATGGGGAAAAATATGATATGACGTTGCATTAACGCATCAGGTTAAGTAAATAAACCAAAAAAACTTTTATTACGCAATGGCGCTGAATGGAAGAAAAATGTTTTTTAGGTTTATTTACTAAACCTGAAGCATTAATGCAACGTCACATCATATTTTTCTAGATATTTTTGTCTTCTTTAATTTAAAAAAAAATATGTGGAAATACGCCTTATATTTTATTAAAAATATAAGATAAACGGTGAAAATTGGGGTATGCCATTATTTTTCTACAAGAATTTATACAGAACATTATCAAAAAGTTAAGGTATATTTTTGTTTATTAATACCCAAACTATCTAAATTATTTTTTTTCAAAACGATTTGATAAGAAATAATGATGGTATATCAAATTGAAAAATAGGTACGTTGGCAGCAGTCCCCCCCTTAAATTCAAATATACTGTCTTTTTTTACAACTTAAATTTAGAATATAATTTTTTTTATCGCCATATTATATGTAGCTATAAATTTTCTTTACTCGAAAATTCTATTTTCAAAATTTGACATTCACTGGTGGTAGAAGTATTTGATGACAATATTTGAATCAATTTGTTTTTTTTTTTTATGAAGTATAATACTTTGTTTATTTAATAATAACATAGATTTCAAAAATACACGGATACTTAGAAATACATTAGTGATTAATCAGAAATCATATCAACAATCTTCATTCAATACCGCATTATAAAATGTACTTATAATTTTTCTGCCATTTTGATTTTTTCGTTGAATCATGCATGTTTACGATTCTGACGAAAACAACATTAGCGGGGTGTGTCTCTAGTGACCCATCTGGCTTTTTTATTCTCATTTTTTAATTTTTATTTTTTATGCACGATCTTCTGTAACAAAAATTAGACAATATATATATTTTCTGCCTTTTATATGCATGCTCTTATTATTATATTGATTCAACTGTATGAGCACATTAACAAATATGTATGCCTACCAAATTGTATAGTGTATCTTTTATATATGTGAAATTTTTTTGATGTGTATTTTCAGTTAAAGTGATACATACAACGAAACAGCGCTGAGTCAGATACAGTGACTCGTTGAAATGGATGTCCTACAAAAAGATAGAATTTATTCAATTAAAATACGCCATGTTTCGATCCATAAACGCACAAGAAAAATTATATAAAATTGACCCACTCAAATGACATTACATGGAAATACAAAAAAAAACTACTCTAAAACATACTCATTGGAATTCATGGGCCCGGTATTACAGTCGGCCCTCAACTCATTGAGTTTGTTAAACTCATGATTAATGTTAAGCGGAGATTAAATCCATTTCCGTATTACAGTGCAATATGACATGTCAGTTACTAAATCGTCAATTATAGACATATTTTACTTTTTCTGTGGTTATTATCTGTCAAATTTTAAATAACCTCAAATAATACCAACTACAAAACGAAACGCTACGACTTGAAATACTATTGTTTTAGTATACAACATGGTAAATTTAATTTTTTTCACCAAAATAATGCTTTTAAATGACCATGTTCGTTTCAATATGGATGTCAGTTTGTTTTGTTGTGTGGCGCCACCGTCGATACAACTAACGCCTCTAGTGATAGAATACTGAAACTACACGCGTTGCCTAGCAACGAGTCGAGAAATGACAGTTGACTCACCGTTAAGTACTCAATCCGCCAGAAACGTTGAGTTAAATATTTGTCGTTTTAGTGATGTATTTGAGGGAAGATTAGGCCTAAACGGACACTGTAATACGCTATATTTTTGTAAAACTTGAGTTTAGCTCCTGTAATACCGGCCCATAGACTTGTTCACATTTTAATTTTGTTGTTTACATTTGATTGTTGTGTAAAAAAAACACTGACATGTTTTATGATAATGAAATCTCTTTTATTGTATATATGATGTATTCATCTTCTATACGGACCTCACAAGCAAATAATGCTTGAATCAAATATTTTCAACTATCGTAGTAGTCGTAGATTGTCATACAAAGTACAAACATTTATATCAATTTAGTTATTAGACACTGAACTGGTTTTTGGTATTTCAATCGGTACATATTTGTATTTCATCTCTATAGAAAGGAAGGAATAAAAATTTTTAGTATGGGTCACTGAGAAATTATGCATCTATACAGCGTTTACAAACACACTGTATGTCTGCATAATATTTGGGTGAACAATAAAATTCATTTTATTATTTTGAGCCATAATACTACTTAAGTTAAATAATTACATACTACAATTTTTTTTTTTAAATACTCAACGAAAGATGTAAATACATAAATATTTTCACAATTGTAACTTATCCTATATGACATAAAGTTAAATAAACTAAGTAAAAATTAAAAATTAGACGTAAGGCACCGGCTCAGAATAGTGCTTCCATTCTTATCTATTTTTGTTATCGAGCATCCCGTAAGAGCCGGCTAATCGATAATACAACAGGCAACAATAACATCTCGCATAATTCAGCAATGAGGTTCATCACCCGTTCTGAATGTAGTGCCTTTTTAGGTGGTGTGTGGGTATGCACGCATGTGTTGTGCTCCCTTATATGAGGCTATGCACACCTGTCGCCGGTTACCCCACATTGTGGAATATGCCTTGTTGGTATAAATGAATAAAAAATTAACGACTCAAATAATTCTATGATTCGTTTTACTTTTCTTTATAAGACAATTGTTTCGTCTTATACATTTCTCTTCAATTGACAAAATCTAAAACATATATCAAAAACATAATATTTGCGTTTTCTCCTATATTTTTAATTTTATCAATTGAAAACGTGTTTCAAGGCGAAACAATTGTCCTATTAAGATGAATATAAAATAAATCCTTATTATTAATGTCATTTGATTTTTTTACCTTCAAAATGAAGTAGTTCTTTAATATGTACAATGGCTCAATCGCAAAATCAAAATAGTTGTAAGTTTCAATTTTTAATACTATATCGATTATCAAAAATTTTATCAAAGTCAGTTGGTTAGGTCAGCGTTGAGCTATCATTAAATATCTCTCAAGTGACCATTCTTATAAGTCTAACCTAAAAATAGGTACTGGAACTGCAAGACGTGGTATCGAGACAGCCCTCCATGGAGTCTTTGGTGGACGGGGGTCATCTACAGCCTCCGCAGCCGTACGCCAACGGTCACAGAAGATCGCCTAGTCTAAGGTAAATTATGACATGTCTATGTAGTGTTTTGACTTGACTTGAGTTATTTCATTATCTTTTTACTCTCCACATTATGGAATAGTGGAGAGTCATGATTTCACAATTTTCTCAATGGGTATCATGTAGAGAGTGCATACTTTGAGTTTCGTTGTGATGTTTTTGTGTGTATGCCGTACAAAAATATGAAAATTTGTGTCCTCTGTACAGATCAAACTAAAAGACCGACGAACTTAATATTGATACCATAATATGTGTGAAGTACATAAACTTAGAGCTGATTAGTTTTCCATAGACAACGGTTCATTTTTCTCAATGTTTCTCTATGATTTCATCTGTTAAAACTGAAAAAATGCTCTCACGACCTGGAAATTTAAGATATTTTAATTTTGTTTAACCTATTTATACACTACCAATAATCTTCAAAAAACTGCATTCAAAATTGGTCAATGTTAAAATAAAAACATAAAATTATATTCCTAATAATAGATTTTTGTATGAAAATATATAACAAGAGAATTTTTTTATGTTTGGCAATGTTTAGTTATTTGATTTCATATTGATATTAGAGTGTAATATTAGCAGGGAAGCTTCATTGTGTAGTGGAGAGTTTAGCGTTGGTCACAACCCACTCGTTTTTGTATATTTCCATACGACTCTCTTTATGGATTGAGTGAGTGATTATTGTTGGTGGTTTTGCTAGTCCTGTCAGTTGTACTTGGTGCAATATGCAGTGTTAGATAAGACATATCAGCTTGGCTGTCTTTCTGATAATCTTCTTCTTTCTCCTCTATCTGCCTTCTTCCCTCCACTGCTGGAGATAGACCTATTCCATTTCCTTCAACCTCTGTCTGTTTGAAGCCATCTGCATCCATCTGCATTCTCCCCACCATCCTGATAATATCATCGTTCCATCTTTTTTGAGGCTGCCTGAAAATAATATATTTATTCAGATGAAGTTAGTTACAAGTCTCAATAATGACAATACAAAGACAAGAAAAAACGAGTGGGTTGTGGCCAACACTAAACTCTCCACACCATAGTAGGCGTTCATTTTTCCTTCTTGAAATGTTGACAATCTTAATATGGTAAAGAATGCTTATGTCGTACGAAATGTTTTAATAAAATCAGATAAATTTTGTTTTAAAGAACGTGAGAGCATTTTGAAAATTTTGACACGTGATATCATATGAAGAAATTTTATGATATCTATGGAAAGCTATTCAGTTCTAAGTTCAAGATATTAATATTCTTAAATCAATATAAAATCAAAGAATTGGACATTGCCAAACATAAAAAAATTCTCTTTTTACATATAAGTTTCATACAAAAATCTATTATTAGGAATATAATTTTATATTTTTCTTTTAACATTGACCAACTTTGAATACAATTTTATGAATATTCTTGGTGTTGTATAAATAATTGAAACCAAATTAAAATATCTCAAATTTCCAGGTCGTGAGATCATTTTTTCAGTTTTAATAGATGAAATCATAAAGAAACATTGAGAAAAAATGAACCGTTGTCTAAATGACCATTGACCGAACGGATCTAAAACTGTTGTTTGTCATAAATGATGAATTCATAGAGAAGAAATCGAAAGTTGTCTATGGAAAACTAATCAGCTCTAGGTCTATGCACTTTACACATATGATGTTAATATGAAGTCGATCGGACTTTGGGCTGTAGAGAGGACTCAAAAAGGATTTTCCGTACGCTGTACGCCATACATACCAACACATCATGACGAAACTCACAGTGTGCACTCTATACATGATACCCGTTGAGAAATTGATGTAAAAAAATACACTTAAAAATTGTGAAATCATGACTCTCCCCTATTCCATAGTGTGGAGAGGAAAAATTTAGATGATTCAATAATTGTTTATTATATTTTATCCGCCACAGTTTCTTTACAGATCACTTGGGTTCATCCTTACTGTGGTGTTTTAACCAATAAATACAAATGTATAATCAACACTTTTTTATTACGAATCAAAAGTAGTTTCAACTAGTGCAATAATTATTATATCTTAGTTATATTGCACACGTAAATTAAATACAATATCTCATATAGGCCGGCCACGCTTGACTTTAGTATGACGTCATCAAAAAACTATGCGACCCGTCGTAAGTCGTATGTTTGTACATGTAATTTGGATGCCAATACGGTGACCATCATTTTGTTTACAATGGACCCAATTTTTTTATTTAACTTTGATCATCTTTCCATTTTCACTTATTACATCATTTAAGACAATAAAGAATGTAATTATTAATTCTTACCTTACTTAACATGTCTGCGTAAGGGCAGCTATAAGGAATTGGGTCCATTCTACGCTTCCGAAGTAGTGCACTACGTAGCCTTTGGGAAGGTTTGCAATCTGATAAATAAATAATATATTTTTTCGATCTTATAATAAGAGAAGGTGAAACACAGAATTCGGTCAAGATTGTTCTATAGTAGGGCTGCTGTGTTAATGGAGGAGTCCGAGAAGCAACTGGTTCGAGTATGTTGAAGGTTTACTGTGAATTGATGTTGCAACTGAGGACTTTACACAATATAAACAATTTTTCAAAAGTAAAACAGGTCACGTTAGTAAATATTCAATGTCATTTAATCACTGTCCTCGATATCCGGTGTGTCATCATTCGTTTCGAGCGATTTCAAAGTGACAGGTATTACTAAAAACATATAAATATTTCATCATTATTTTGAGTTATTGAAATTCTCACAATAGGTACTTGAAAAACCGATATGATGGACAAATATTGATAGAATGAAAAGAATAGTAAGGGTAATAAATCATAATCAATTTCATTTTTATAGATGTTCAACTTATATTTTGAATGCATTTCATATATTTTTCTTTTGACTGCATCTTTTGTAAAATTGTCAACGTCGACATATTAATTTTTATAACTCTACGTTTTTTTGGTGTTTCTAATAGAGGTGTATCACTACTCATTCTCTTTTTTATCGTGGACACATTATATTCGGTGATACCACATGCTTCTGCAGTTCTCTAAAGAGTATAATTTTATTCAATAACTGTACATATATTTTAATATTTGCACATTATTTTACGTACCTTACATGGTTTCGTAATCATTACAATAAGAATATTATAGAAATTTTGACAAAATATTTAATAAATAATAAAATATCAATGACAAATAAATGGTTGTGGTGTGTATGAAACAAATTTCATACATTCTATTTGTTAAAATAATGTTTTTGTTGTTTAAAAATACGCACTAGGACAAATTGTCACCCTATAGACGAAGATTTGAAATATTTCTTTAAAACGTCATTCACATTCACAAACGTCACGTGGTATCTTCGAAATAAGTGTATGATTTATAAAAGACGTACGTTTCAACATTTTATATGGGAGTTTGGTTTTTTCACTGCGACTTACTTTCATCTTCCGTCTTTGTTTTTTTATATACAGAGAATAAGAAATAGATACATTAAAAGCAGAAGTATTTTTGTTCGATCGACATATTTTTGCGATGAGTCATACCAAAGTCAAGATTGGCCAGCCTATACAACACGGTGTTCCCTATACGACCCACACGGAATGCCACGCAAGCGTTCGCATGTCCTCAGTGTAATCTCATGTTTCTGAGGACATCCGACATTTAGGGTTATTTTGTCCTTAATTATTAATGTTGTCTTGATGCTGATCTTTCGGATCTATCCAACGGAACACTAATACAATGCATCTCGTTTCAGTAGAGGTCCGTCGCCGTTGGTACGAACTCCCAGCCCGAGGCGTCGGATTCACCACGGAGGTCACCATCCGCACAATCCGCAGTACCATCCGCAGCACAACCACGACATCGGCTTCTCGGACACCGTGTCCAACGTAGTGGAGATCGTCAAGCACGACCACCACCACACGAGACACGGCTACTCCAGATACCACCACGGATCCAACTACAGGATGCCCGGAGGTTCGTATCTCTTAAAACACACATTTCGATGTTCATTTACGTACCGTCTTACGTAGGAAAATCTTCAAATTTTTAAAAAATATTAAAAATAAAAAAAACCTCAATTTTTCTATTCTCATTTTTTTTAAAGAATGAATATGTATTGTTACATTTACATGTACATCCTCATACATTTGAGGTATGCTATAGGTAACCGCCCATCTATTTACTCGTATTTGAAAACTACCTACAACCGGTTTCGTGCTAAGCACATTTTCAAGTAGTCTATTTGAAATATTGATTGTAGGTTGTCTTAAAATAAATTGTGTGTTTTATTTTTAATTGTTTTTTAAGAATTTGAAAATTAACTCCATCAAGAACTGTCATTGGAAAAAAAAATTTAAGAAAAATATTCATTTTTATGTTAGGTTTAATTTGTTTTTTAAGGAAAATGTTCATTTTAGGTTAGGTTTGATTTGTTTTTTTAAAAAAATGTTAATTTTAGGTGAGTTTTGATTTTTTTTTTAAGGAAAATGTTCATTTTAGTTTAGGTTTGATTGTTTTTTTAAGGAAAATGTTCATTTTAGGTTAGGTTTGATTGTTTTTTAAGGAAAATGTTCATTTTAGGTTAGGTTTGATTTGTTTTTTTTTTAAGGAAAATTTTCATTTTAGGTTAGGTTTGATTTGTTTTTTTTTACTATCACTTAATAATAATTTACAATTGCAACCTGTGAAATATTCACAGAAATGAAAATAGATACTATTTTAATTCATGTCTTTGATGATGATCTTTTTTTCCCATAACTTAGCGACTGATAAAATATTCTGTATAATAGAATATATTTTATTGGTTAAGAACTCAATGATAATCATGAGAAAACAATGCGATATATATTTTTTAAATAATATACGCTATGGAGAGAATCGAAATATACCCATCTTGCTCTATCGCATCAACAACGCCTGTAGTTTTGACAATTGAGTGTATGATAAAGTGCCGTTTTGTGATTACTTCAAGGGTCACACATCACAATTTTAATTGTGACAAAACTGCCAATTTACTGAAAATGACAAATTACTGAAATATCAACATATATCTGGGGGAAATTTTTTCCACTTTAAAGGCCCATTTACACTGAAATTGACATCATACTAAACCACCTTATTGACTATAAATCTTGACAGATATTATGTAGATTTGTCACCAGCATAGCGACTGGTGCACTGGATCAGTAATTCAGTGGACGCAGGTTCACTGATTGTGTAGTGAACCTGCGGATGATTTCTTTCACTTATAACGTGACCATTTGCTTATTTAAGAGGACATTTGAGAATATACAATATGTACTTGATTTGATAACATATTTATTATTTTTTTGTTTTACAAACCTAACCTAATATGACATTGAATGTTTTTTTTTATTTTACCATTAACTGTACTTTTTTATTAGCTTTAAATATTATTCTACTGAAACATCGCCTGCCTCGGGTGATTTCATTCACCTATTACACGAGCGTTTGCTTATTTCAGAGGACATTTGAGGATGTACTTGATTTAAAAACATATTTTCTATTTTTTTTGTTTTACAAACCTAACCTAAAATGACATTGAATATATTTCTTTATTAGTTTTAAATATTATTCTACTGAAAACATTGCAAAATTCATTAAAAAATGGAGAGAATCAATTATTAACGACAATCTTGTTCATATTTTTTGTCAATTGATGTAAAGTTTGACAACTTTAAATAAAAATGGGATGCAGTGGGACATGAAGACGCATTTATTTTTTATTATCAAAGTATTCAAGTAAATCTGTCATCCCTGAGATTTCACAAGTGTAGGAATAGACTTCACAAGTGTCTATAGATATTTTAAATGTGTTCATTGTGCTACTATATATTATTGTAATTAATGCAATCAATATATATATATATATATTTTTTAAAACAGATAAGTTTGAGTAAATTAATAAAGCTTTGAGTGTGACAGGTAGACAAGAGTGACAATTATACTCATTTCTGTGTCTCTTAGAATATTCTCTCGTTATCCTAAGACAGCATAGCAGTTATTGCGCTGAATTTGCAATGCAGTTTGATAACTGAAATCTATGGAATATGGGAATTTATGTTTCTCTTTGGCAATTTATTTCCAGAGATGTGCAAAATGGGTACACAAAACCATTTGATATGCAAAATGGAAATGGGTCAAAACTTTCCCATTTGAAAATGCAAAATATGAAATGCTTATTAGAAAATTATTTCAAAATGCATCGAAAATAAAACATGATTTCTCAGGTCAATCAATGAAAGACTTAAATTTATACAGCCTTCTATTTAAACACTTATTTAATTTTTAAACAATTTTATTCTTTAATAATAATGGACATTTTAAGTAGAACAGCTTGTGGAATAAGTTTCTTAACACCTAACTTGTTTTTCATCTTGTTTCAATTCTCCAAACAGATAATGTTGCCAACTTAAAAATAAATATTAACTACTATCGTTAATTTAATCTTAGAGCTTCTAGGATAAACTTAAAATAATAAGAAAAATGTTGCAAATGGAAACAAGTAAAAACAAGATATGTATAATGTATAATGTATAATGTAGGTATATAGATACATCAATGAACAAAATTGTCTTAGTAATTAGTAGAATGATCAACTTTAAAAACAACATATTGAGTTTTATTAATATTATTATGTTAAAAAATGTGATGTTCCTAGCGTAAAGTATAGATATATGTACATATATGATGCAATGTGATTGTGTAATATTAAAACACTGGTGATCCCCGCAGAGGTGTGGAGCGCGACCCCTCCCCACTACCCCACCACCAGTCTGGGCATGAGGTCGCGATCCCCCAGCCCGCACCCGCCCGCACACTACACCACCGGTGAGGGATCACACACACACACACACACACTCGCAACACCTATCATACAACGCACATACACACAAACGTCATACAACACACTCTCGTGGTTAACGTACACCTATCATATAACTACATACGTACATGTCATACAACACACACCTATCATACAATGCAGACACTCATGTCATATAACACACACTCTCGGTTAACACACACCTATCATACAATGCAGACACTCATGTCATATAACACACACTCTCGGTTAACACACACCTATAATATTATGCAGACACACATGTCATACAACACACAACCTTTGTTCACACACACACTCACACCACCTATTATTCAACAAACACTCTTTGTTAACACACTCTCACACCTATTATTCAACAAACACTCTTTGTTTACACACACACACACACCTATTATTCAACACACACTCTTTGTTTACACACACACACACACCTATTATTCAACACACACTCTTGGTTTATAGACACACACACCTATTATTCAACACACACTGTTGGTTTACATACACACCTATTATTCAACACACACTGTTGGTTTACATACACACCTATTATTCAACACACACTGTTGGTTTACATACACACCTATTATTCAACACACACTCTTGATTTACACACACACCTATTATTCAACACACACTCTTGATTTACACACATACCTATTATTCAACTTATACACATGTGTCATATAACACACACCTATCGTACAATGCAGACACACATGTCATACAATACACACTCTTGATTTACACACACCTACCATTGACGAAAAGTGGAATGATAACATGGATCTTTATTGAAATTTAAAATTGTTACATGTAAAATGTAACTGACTAATAGATCTACGGATAATATACTACAATAAACAATAAACCTACCATACTACACAGGCACACATGTCATACAACACACACCCTCGATTAACACACATCTGTCATACAACACACACCTATCATACTACACACACGCACATACATATCATCACGCACAAACAATATGCATCATTGCACATTTAATGAATACAATATATTACATGTAGTGTTTTTATACAACAATATAATATTACTTGGAGAAATATTTAGATGAGAATATATTGAATAAAATAAATATTTCCTACATACATTTGAAACATTAAATAAATACATCCTACACATACATTTTAGCTGTGAGGCACCGGCTTAGAATAGTGCTTCCACTCTTTTCTATTATTGTTTTCGAGTTTCCCGTAAGAACCGGGTAATCGAAAATACAACAGGCAACAATAACATCTCACATAGTTCAGCAATGAGGTTCACCACCCATTCTGAATGTAGTGCCTTTTAGGTGAGACGAGACTGGTGTGTGGGTATACACGGATATGTTGTGCTCCCTTTTATAAGGCAATCACACCCGCACACCTTTCGCTGGTTACCCCACTTTGTGGGATATGCCGTGATGGTATGAATGAATGAAACATACATTTGACACATTAAATAAATACATCCTACACATACATTTGACACATTAAATTAATACATCCTGCACACAGCATACATACATTAAACACATTAAATTAATACATCCTGCACACGGCATACATACATTATACACATTAAATTAATACATCCTGCACACGGCATACATACATTATACACATTAAATTAATACATCCTGCACACGGCATACATACATTATACACATTAAATTAATACATCCTGCACACGAAATACATACATTTGACACCTCATGAATCAAATCAGATCATACATCGACACGGATAGTTGATTAACTTAATTTATAAATTTGAAATACCACTAAATACTTATTTGACACAAATATTTTTTATCACTCTGCACAGTTACATTCTCCAAATATATTTTACTTTTCTATTTTTAAACATTTTTTGCCTAAATAAATACAGTCGATCCTTGATTATCCGTAGTTAACAAATTGGGCTATGTCATTTTACTTGTGTGCCAGTGTCATGGGTTCGATTCCTTAGAGCAGAGACAAAATTTTGAAACAATAATTAGTTGCCTCTTAGACAACGTGCAATTCATGTTCCGTAATGAATTAGTGATGCAGTAATTCGTTCATCCGTAACACAAGCATTTGCTTTTGTTTAGACTGTTTGGAGAATAATATACGAGGATGGATGGACGTTTCTTAGTTAACTCCATTTTGAAACTGATAAAAAACACTGAAACTATATCTTGTGTTTTTTTTATCTATGGTATCATAACTTTCCATTATATCTAGGTATATGTATAAATACAAAAATTTACACATTAATTATATTACTTCTCAATAGATGGCGTTACAAAAAAGGGTTTCTTCATTATTTCATAGATGGCGATAGTAAAAATGTGTTATTTTCAAACAAATTATATCTCATTATTGAAATATATAGAACTATCAAAAATTTTATTGATAAGGAAACTCAATTAGAAGGCATAGTTGACGAACGTTGCGCAATCGCATAAAATGATCACGTAAACTAGCCGATGACAGGTCGTAATCCCTGTAGGTGCCTTGAGTTCCTGGTTCTTCTATAATATTCCAACTTTGTCTCTATTGAGATGTTTTGAAAACTTTTCATTCCATTATAACGCAAAAGAATAAATTTTTAAAGAATCGTGCAAACTTGAATTCTAACAATCACATATAAAAGGAAATTCATTTTTTGCCGATAAAAGAAACTCCGGATAATCGAGAATCGACTGTTACTAGTTTAGCAGACACTTTTTTTTCACATATCAACACATTTTACGTTTTGTTTTTATTGTTTTACAATAATACTATGCTCTTTTTATGTTTTTTGGATTTTGAAACGCATGCTTCTAAGCGCAGCTCTCTTTCTCTCTCACACACACACAGTGTTCAATAGTTCATACATTTATATAATACTTACATTAGCCGCTAGCAAACGTGTGAACGTTTTGTAGATTTGGATTTAGATTTTTTTTTATTTGGACATGTGAATTTTGTTTCCCCTTAATCGCAACAGTATGAGGTTCAGTGTGCTAACCGTGTGGAATTTTTCAATTTTGTGACATATGCTCTAACCTTGTATTGACTTATCACAAAAAAACATTCATGTGACAGTGCCAACTTGTTTCGCATATGAAGTTGTGATAATTTTACAATAATACAGGTGTATTTCGTCTGATTGAGAAGATTTTTTAACATTTCACTAGTCAAAAACTCCTATTAATAATATTGTAAGCTAGTTATTAAAACAAGTCCACAACTGAATGAGTATTGAATGCTGACCGCTGTGGCACAGTTGGTAAGCCGTTCGGTTTCTGTGCGGGTGTCCTGGGTTCGATTCCCAGCAGAGGAAAAATTTATTTAAATTTATTTCTCCACCAAATATTGCTTCGCTGGGTTGGAAACACTTGTTAGTTGGAAGAAATTGCTATACGGCAATAAACTCGCCACTTGCGCAGGGTGCAAGGAAGTGTTCATTATTATTATTTTATATTAAAAGAATTTCACATTGCTCGCACTACCAATCATTGTGATTTCTTCGTGTGATTTTAGTCAATGCTGTGCAGTAAATATGAAATTTCCTAAAGGTTGCACTAGGGGACTTTGGCCCCAAAAACATGTAAAAGTGTGTGTTTTATAGGTATTTTTATTTTCTCCCTCGTATGTTTTTTTTTTTTTATTGAATTTCAGTAAAAATATTCACAGGCTTAGACAAGAACTAAAATTAGAGCCAGCAAATGGGACAAATGTATGAACTGCATATTTTATTTATTATTTCAAATCAAAGACTACTCTCAAAATAACACAGGTGCTCTCTCTAACATATTAGAGAACATGTATATTGTGAATAAATCAAATAAATGTTACAAGGAAAACGGACAAGCCGATATTTTCATCTTTTTGACATTAAAAAGATTACCATAGATAAGATAGTAGCTAACACAGTAGCATAGAAGTATAAAATTATGAACCTTGTCAATGGCCCCATAGTATTCAATCAACCAGTTTATATGATATGTTTATTAGAAAATGAATTATAAAGAAAATTAATAATTAATATTTTGTGTTTGGTATCAATAAAAAAATATCTCTTTAGTCGGCCTGAAATTGAGTAAAATTCCAACTCGTGTAGAATTTGATCATGAAAAAATGGAATATTTAATTTCATTCATTCATTCATACCATCACGGCATATCCCACAGTGTGGGGTAACCAGCGAAAGGTGTGCGGGTGTGCAATGCCTTATAAAAGGGAGCACAACATATCTGTGTACACCCACACACCAGTCTCGTCTCACCTAAAAAGGCACTATATTCAGAATGGGTGGTGAACCTCATTGCTGAACTATGTGAGATGTTATTGTTGCCTGTTGTATTTTCGATTACCCGGCCCTTACGGGACACTCGAAAACAATAATAGAAAAGAGTGGAAGCACTATTCTAAGCCGGTGACTCACAGCTAATATTTAATTTCAGGTCAGCTTTATTCAGTCCAGTAGTTGCGTTTTGCCCTTTTTACATGTTTCTTCTATCAAATATTTCATTTATTATTTGAGGTAGGTAGGTATATAAAAATAAGAGTTTTTTACTGTGACAAATTTAAATATTTTTTTTTTGTATTTTATCTGTGTGTTTGAACTTGATACGATGAGAGAATTGTGTAAAGAATTTTAATCATCTTCGTCGGACGTAGATCCAAAGTTATGCAAGTATAAATCCTCATTACCATCGGTACGTTGTGTGATACGCAAGCGTTCAAAGTAGGAGCCTTCAACATTACAATCACGCCATTGGCAATGTATCGTTTTATTTGTTGAATTTATTTTTTATTAATTAATTGTTTTAATAGAATCACACTCACATTCTACATCACACAAATTTTGGAACATTTTTTACATTTAGAATTTCAATATAAAGTTTATGCATATGTGCTTTTCGTATATTTTATATATATTTAATGATATGCAAACAAAATATATATATTTATATATATTCACTGCCTTGACATTCTTACATTTTGAGTCTGTAGTTCTTATTCATATTCTATTAGTTCAACCGCCATTTTTAACAGTGCGCTGCTAAAGTTGGTTCATTTTTTTGCTTTCTGCCTGCATTTCTTCTACAAATTACAATACAGTAAAAAATAAATATAACTATTTGTTCCATCTTGTAGAATGATCCTTTCAAATCACGATCAAGAGAATTTTATTCAAATTTAGAATGGAATGTTGTCAAATTTTGAAA
This sequence comes from Molanna angustata, assembly GCA_963576475.1. Taxonomy (NCBI): domain Eukaryota; kingdom Metazoa; phylum Arthropoda; class Insecta; order Trichoptera; family Molannidae; genus Molanna; species Molanna angustata. The sequence goes on from OY754989.1 coordinate 15,344,952, forward strand.
AAGAATCCGGATGTTTCAAATTCACCATATTCATTAAAAAATAAATATATCTTTGGATTTTAGAACTTAGAATAAATGAATATTTTTTTATTTTACTTTATTGCTGTTGATACAATCAATTAAATTTGAAAATATATGAATTTGAAATATTTATTAATATTTGTCCTAAATATTTTTTAGTCCCTACATCTATGTATGTGCTTGGTTAATTTTTTCACAAAAAAGCTTGACTCATAACTTAATATTTTTTTTATTGATTAAATTCAATTTACTGTATTGTATAAAATGGGAATGTTTCTGAATTTTCAGTAGTAGTTTTTTGCATTCAAATTGACTGTTGAAATTTTCGAAATTAGTCATGGCCAGGTGTCAAATGCAATCGCTGCCATATAATATGATTTTCAAATGACGGAACAGTTTTGTCTGTGGTAGATTTAAAAATTCAGTAAACATCGCCATGACTGTGCATAAAAATAATTAGTAATTTATTCTTTTTCTAATGCAATTTTTTTTAATATTATTATTATTATTACTCGAGCCTTTTTTGAAAATGGAATAAAATATATTTTGGAAGAGTGAGCAAACTGTGTATAAACTTTATACGAAAGTCTAATATTGTAAATAATAGATTCAACATTGCATACATCAAAAACAAAATTCCCCACAATTATTATTTTATTTTTATCGGTGAAAACCAGGCATTCTTTTTTTTTTCTTTTTTACTCTGCGGGCGGCGGGTGGATTTGTTGCAATTTATTATTTTTAATAATATTTTATTCCACATTTCCAGGTATATTTTATAACATTCAAAAAAGGAATTCACATTATTTATTATGATGAAATAATTTTAATATAGTCATAGATAGTAAATATCACTAATTTTATCTATCATGTTTATCAATCTATGGATCCTCGATGAAATGGCTTTTGAAATAAAATGGACACCGCTTATTGTGATCGAAATGGGACTCTTTGTAACAAATAATGAATTAATAGATTTTAGCTTTTATTCTACATAATTTTATCACCTGAGTATTAATATTTATACAAAACTACATCATTTTTTCAAATCCCGATGTATATTGATGAGTACCATTTAGCGCTGAATCTGTTTAAAGCTACATATGTCTTGTGTGGATATCTATCTGTATATTATCAATCTCTTTGTTGAGCTTTTGGTCAAAAGAATAAAAAATAATGGATAGTTTATTATTTTTTAAAAATTACATATTTTGTATAATTATGATTACAGTATGCAGTAGCGTCCATTGTATTTTAGTATATTAATAACTGAACTGTATTTTAAAGTTTGTATCCACCATCTTGACTTAATATAGATATTCCCTCCATTGTTCTTCTGTGGTCAGCTAAAGCAACCGCCATTTCGAAGATTTCAGTTGAACCCAAATATTTGTATTTCATTTTTGTTTTGTAGATAATATATACCATTGAATTATTATTGTAATGATTTAAGGAGTTCTAGAACAAATTTGATATTTCTAGTTTAGAAAACACTAGATATTCTAATATTTAATTGTTTTTTTTTTGACAGCTAAACATATCTAACCATAGATTATTTATAATTTAGTTTTTGACTTACAAAATGGCTACCTAAACTGGGCTGACACAAAGATTTCCATATAATATACTAGATGGAGTACTCCGTAGATTGAGTGAGTCATGGTATATCGCGCGTTTCATTTATTGATTGTCAACGTATTGCAGTTTTCCATACATTTTCCCGATATCTCTTCGTTATTTTCAATAATATTCCGAAATAGTGTTTTCTCTTTAATGTTAGTGGGTATATTTACAAAACTTGGGATAATTTTTATTTTTTTCATTCACTTTCAGTCAAGTATATTTTTTTAATCCATTTTAGACTTTAAATTTTGTTTAGTTCTAAAGTAGGTTGGTATAATCTTTAGTGATTATTTGTATTCAGTTTTTAAAATGTACGATGATTTCAAATATAGAAGTGTTTATAGTTATGTAGTATAAAGTGAAAATAATCATTAAATTTCTGATTTCATTACTGCACAACCACTCATAAAGACATAATAATAATATAGAAGTTCTATCTAATTTCCAGTAACAATAAAGGTGTCAAAAAGGATATTATGAGTAAAAGCGCATATTGTTATAATAAAATCATAGAATTAGTAATTCTATGAATAAAATATATAATTTTAAATACAAATATATTTCCTATTTGAATATAGATATATTTTTGTAATATAACATACATAGCCTATATTATTTTGAAGTTAATAATGTAGAAAGTATGATCAAAATTAAATAAATAGCTTTTGAGATAATTGGATACAAAATCACTGATTTTCGATTGATCGTTGCTATCATTAAAAAGTTAATAACACGATAATTAAATGGTCACTATTTTGATCCGTATATATTTCAAAACTTCCTAGATAACTGTTCTATAAATCTTGATGAACAAAGTGTTTTTTTTTTCGACAAATAAATCCGAAAACAATTCACATTAGTCGTTATTCTCTATAGAAAAACGATGTTTTCTGCCCACTTTGTTGTCAAAGGTCCCGCGAAAAAAATCCTCACTTCGATTCATACAAAATTTGCTATCTGAGACATCTAGTATATTATATGAAAATCTATGCTCCATGATTGGCCAGCAGTCAACCAATGCCGTAATCAAGTTCATTTCATATTTCTTTTAAATAACTGCAAGCTCTACTTTTCAAATCAATTCCATATAGAATATTTCATTGTGTCAGACCAGCTTTACACTGTTTGAATTTTGTGGTTCTAATTTTAATTAATGAATTATATATTTTTTGTTTCATATAAATAATAATGAATATTTCAAAATATTGGTCCCTTACTACAGTATATTTTTCAATTTTTTATAGAAATTATTTCATAAATTTAAAGTTTCGATCTTTTTCTTTAAACAAATTTCAATATACCTAGATACTTCTACTAATTTATTCTTGGAAAAAAATTATGGCATTGTTTTTAAAAGCTATAAAATTAATAGTACAGGGGGGCTATATTTGATTTTAGTAATTTGGGGATTATATTACGAAGATAATATTTCTTCTTTAAATACCGATATTTATCTTTACAACTGATATTTATATTTAAATACTCATATTTATATTTAAATACTGATATTTATATTTAAATACTAATGTTTATATTGATATTGGTATCTATATTTCACTTCCATTATTTTTACATTGGCTTGCTTTGTTTTATGATTGAAATGATTCTGTTTTTTCATAAATTGTTTGATATTTTCATTTTCTCTCATATATAATGGAACAAAAATCTTTTAATCCAATATAATGTTCATTGATATTCATCAAACATTATGCTTTTTTTAATCTATGTTAACACCTTTGCTTTAATACTTGTAAGACATGTTGTATTAATTATCCATTTTCATTGAGTGTGTATTATCATCAGTGAACTTTGGGGGACGAGAACGAGAGAGTTCCATCCACGGCAGCGGAGGAGGGTACGGAGGGGGTGGGGGAGGAGGGGCCGGTAGACGGGGCCAGGGGAGGCGCCTCCCCCCGACCCCCAGCAAACCCTCCACCCTACAGCTGAAGCCCCCGCCGCCCCCGATCAACTTCCCGAAGCTCAACTCCAGTCCCACACACGTAAGTGTAGCCTCTTTATTTGTTTACTTGCAAACTTTATGTAAAGCCTCCCTGTCCTGGGCAGTGCGAAACAGCTCCTCCACAGTTCTCACAACGGTCCATTCCCGGGTGTTTCGAAGACAGGAAAGTTCTTCTTCCGACTCCTCTACGACCTTCGATCTTCCCCTTCATGACATACTGGAGGATGGTTTATTTTTCACCTCTCAGAATATGGGCGAAGCACGACACTTACATTTTACAAAAATGCTCTCGTTTTATGGAAAATTGTTTAAATAGTGTATACAATTAAGGCCCTTGTATACCCTGGGTATACGGATGTATGCAAAAATGCACACTAAATTACCTTCTAATGTATGAAATACGAAAAAATATTGTATATCACCTTGTATACCCTGGGTATATGGATGTATGCAAAAATACACACTAAATTACCTTCTAATGTATGAAACACGAAGCAATACTGTGTATCACCTTGTATACCCTGGGTATACGGATGTATGCAAAAATGCACACTAAATTACCTTCTGATGTATGAAACACGAAAAAATATTGTATATCACCTCCAAGTATCACCTAATATGTGATGTACGACATTTTTTCGTGAAGAAAAAGTAAAATTTAGAGGTTTTTTTTTAAATATCACGAATAGTTATTAAAATAGTAAAAATATAGCCTACTATAGCCTCTTAAAGTGTACTTTGTCAAAATGCATTCAGAGATTGTCGAATTTTCTAAAAGAAAAAAGTGTACAATCAACAACAATCAATTGATAACAATCTACTTTTGCATTGCAATGTAAAAACAAAATAAATTATTTAATTTGACTAGTTTAAAAGTCTAAAACACTACCAATAAATTAAAATAATATCTTTTTTGTTTACACCACTTTTGAAAAAGTGGTGTAAACAAAAAAGATATTATTTTAATTTATTATTTAAAATGAACCACAAAGTAATAGCTGCAAAGTTTCAAGATAATATAAAACACTACCTTTTTTTTATTTAATTATGAATACTGTAAATTGAATTATATTTTAATTTAATTATGAATACTGTAAAATTGAATTATATTTTAATTCAATTATGAATACTGTAAATTGAATTATATTTTAATTTAATTATGAATACTTTAAATTGAATCATATTTTAATTTAATTATGAATACTTTAAATTGAATCATATTTTAATTTAATTATGAATACTGTAAACTGAATCATATTTTAATTTAATTATGAATACTGTAAATTAAATTGTATTTTTATGTTTTCAGCAACATATATCGGTCCACGCTACTCCCCATTCTCTTCATTCCCTGCAACTGCGGGAGAGAGACAGAGATAGTGATAGGGAGAGAGACAGATTACTGGAGAGAGAGTTTCGTGAAAGAGATAGGTAATCATATTTCTCATCCTCGTTTAGATCAACTCACAGAATATTATGATACTAATGTTTTAATATGCACACCAAATAGTAAATCTTACACAATTCAAGTAAAGAATAGCTTAGTTTAAAAGTATGTTAGTATTGCTTTGTCTTTTATCGGCAAATAAATCTATTCAAAATCTGTTTTAATTTTTTATTGAAAACGTTCCTGAGTATTTATTATCTAGGATAAATGTTTTTTTTTAAATTGTCTTTGTACACTTGATTTTGTCAATATGTTAAAACTTTTTGGATGTCAAAGTATCAAAGTCTACCAGTCTTACTAGTAAAAAATCTACTGCACACCCGTTGACCAGTGTTTTAGTTAGACCCCGTGTAAAGCCCGTGCAGCGATTATTTGAAAATCTTACTAATAAACGCTATAATATAGCATTATATTATAATGACTGTGTAGTTGCAACAAGCGAAAATAATCCGACAACGTTGTAGTTTCGCACTTGCGCATGTGCAGAGCCGCCATCTGACTTTATAATTTTGACGTTTGTTGTAATTAATATTTTCATATGTTTTTCACATTTCAAAATAGGAATATGGAAAATATGACGAATAATTTCATCATATGAATACCCAAGCGAACACCATTGTAGGTATAAAAAAAGAGCAAATTTTTTGACAACTTTTCGCTCCTAAAATGCACAACTATCGAGAATATAATAATTTGTAGAGGTTTCGTCATATTATTCCAAGATATAACAATATAAACACGCATATCAAAATAAAATTTGATTTGTGATAGATGAAATTTGTCTTAAAACACCGTTAAACTACCTCGGACAGCTGTGCAATGTATGTGTAAAACTTGTATGAGAAATACACAGTCGTTGACAAACTGATCTGCTACACAGTGTTTATTAGTAACGTTTTTGCCTACACGGGTGTTAAACGGTTGTGTAACTTTTAAAACACGTTTACTAGTTAGACTGTATATTTTAACTTTTTGGATATCTAAATCAACATTTTTTGACTTTTTTTGTTTCAAAATATCAAAGCCAACATATTTTTTTTATTTATATAATACAATACATTCTAGACATATACGATCATATGATACAAAAAATATAACATATTGCCCTTTTCCAGAGTACAAGCACTCATGTGTTCGGGAGACATTTAAAAACAAATTAAACAAATATTTATGTCTACAGAATTATTGCTATACAAAATGAAGTCAATATTTGAAGTTCTATTTTATTTTTCTTTTGAATTAATTAAATTCAATTACCAGACACAAATTTGTATCAAGTTGATTGAACCAAATTGATTTTTTTTTTTTAACTTTTTCTATGTCAAAGTATCAAAGTCAATATGTTTCAACTTTTTCTATGTCAAAGTATCAAAGTCAATCAGTGTTATTTATAAAAATAAATTTGGTTCAATTAAACCCGGTTCAAAGTCTTATTCTGAAATTCAAATATTCTTATATAAAAATTATTTATTCTTATATGAGAATATTTGAATTTCAGAATAAGACTTTGAACCGGGTTCAATTGAACACAATTTATTTTTATAAATAACACTGTAAATGTTTTAACTTTTTCTATACCAAAGTATCAAGGCCAACATGTTTGATTTTTTTCTACATCAAAGTCAACATGTTTGATTTTTTTCTACATCAAAGTCATTTTATTTTAGATTTTTATAACTTTGAACAGTCTGAACTTATCTCTAATCTTATAATGTGATGAAATGACATTCATGAATGGTATGAATGTTTTCAGACTGATAGAACGCGATGTGCCCCTGAGCTTCGAGCAGGCGCTGGCTCTCGGCCGCGGCGGCGGCGGCGGTCGCGCCCTGCCCTCCCCCCTCCCCAACGGCCACAAGCCGCGCGCCCTGCGACGGCAGGACTCAGACGAGGACGACTGGTGCTAGCACGCGCCGGGCGGCCCCACGCCGCTCCAATACTCACACCTACTACACCCGCACACCATGCACTCCGCATACCTCAAGGATTCCAGTGAGGAGGAGGAATTCGCCAACGGTGCGCACTTCACCGTCAAAGCCATCGGAGAGAGCTACCTCAAGGACGAGAGCGACGACTATCGGATAGGAAAAGAATACGGCGTCACCACACACGCAGACGTCATGGGCTCCGACGTGGACGACCTGCACTCAGACGACTTCAGAAAGGACTTTGAGGAGGAGAGCTGCTACGATACGGAAGAGAACATCAAAAAGATCCGAGAGAGCGCTATCGAAGTGGAGGGCAGGCGGTGCAAGACACAGGAGCAGCTGGACAAGCTGACCAAGGAGGGGGACCTCGAGACGGTGAAGGACTTCATGGCCGACTTTGAGGCGGACGAGGAGTACTACGAGGACGACTACGACTACGGGGAGGGCCTCGCCAGCAGCCACCGCGTACGCAGCGAGAGCATCCTGGACTTGCACTACTCTGACGAAATGTCCCACCTGCGCCAGCGCGAGAGGAGCGACAGCATTCTCAACATTGACTACACGGACGAGATAGACAAGTCCACGGACAGGAGTATGCGGGTGCTACCGAGCGACAAGGACATGGAATACGAGGACAGCTCTTTGAGGGTGGACTTTGACTACAGGGACGAGATATCTGACTACGAGAACGAGATATTCCGCGACGATCCTCCCGTCCTGTCCAAGAAGCTCGTTGGTGGTATTCAAGGTAGTGGTAGTGGTGCCGGTACAAGTGCTACTCTGGACAGACTGAACGCAGGAGAGCCTTACAGTAGAACGTTTGGTAGATTTGGTAGTAGAAGTAGATTGGAGAGTATTAGAAGCTGTATAGCCCGCGATCCGTGCCGTAGGGTCCTCTCGAGCGACGCAGTGTGGTTATCTTCGAGTCCCGCAAGAGGAAAGAAATACAAAAGTTACGACGAAATGATGAAAAAGAAACATGTCGTCCGTTTCAAGTGACCGGCGGCCATGTTTATTTAAACGAGACGTGAATTAGTTAGATCCTATTTTTTATTATTCCCTCGATTACACTATTTCATTTCATTTCATTTGATCCTTTACAAATATTGTGTTGTAAAAAAATATAATAATGATCATAGATAGACTTATGTAATATTTTAATAGTCTACAAATATTTTGTCAACTTTATTTTTAATTCAATATTCCTTTCCTGTTTGTATTGTAATAATTTTAAGTGAATCCTTTTTATTGTGTAAGTATTTACAAAAATATGATAGCTTTTACACGTTTCTATGTTAAAATCTGCCGTCATTACACTTTCATCTTTCATTGTATAACGACAAGAATATAATATTATTATTAAATATATATATTATTATTATATTTGTGTATATACATGTGCAAAATAGATTTAATTTAAATTTATTAAAAAATTATACATATTTATATATATATTATAAAAATGGACTTTTTTGCGAGATTCGTGTACGGGAGTAAAGCCTTTAAACCTTTTAACTTAAAAAATGTGTGATTTATGTAAAATGATTAATTAGCCTCTACGCAAGATGGGGGAAAACGTTATATCAACATAATATATAAAAAGTGTTTTATTAAATGCGATATATATATATATATATATATATATCAATTTGACACTGCTTCAGAGTGTGAATATATATATTAAAAGGTGCGTGCGCCTATGAGTAGTGCGACGTGAGTGTAGTTATTATTTATATGCAGACATATACATATATATGTATATAGGTTTGTATTTTACAGACATATATGTGTGTGTATATATATATATATATATATATATATATATATATATATATATATATATATATATATATATATATATATATATATATATATATATATATATATATATATATATAACACGTCTGTAAAAGCTATGCAGTATATGGGACATAATAAAATATAATAAACATTTTTAACAAATTTCTAATATCTTTGTGTTGTGATTTGTCATTGGATTCTATTGTTGAAATAATGTTTACCAGTGACACACATTACGAGAGATATACTTTAGATAAACAAATTCAATATATATACCTACATATTAATATTTCGTCTCATTTTGTCTGTAATAAATATAATAAATTCTTTATTATCCAATACTGCCATGCCACAATGTATTGTGTATGTTACACTTTTATCTTAAAACATACCACAATCCGTTTGTTTTTATCCTAAATACCACTTTGCAAATATCGTTTTTATCCTAACATTAAATTTGTTCATCCCGAAGTTACAATCCATGGTGAAACTTGGCCTCATTGAGAACATCCTGACACCGGTCTCAGCGTAATGCTCTCCTCCAGTTCATTATGCTAAAAAAGACAGATCTACTGGGACATTATTGTTCCATCTATCTTGTTACCATCTATCTCTTTTGGGTCCATTCAGCAACCCATTGTTTTTATCCTAAATACCACTTAACTTTTTCCTAAATACCTACCACATCCTACCTACCACTTTACCAATAAACTAAATACCTACCTACCACTTATTTTCATCCTAAATACTCACCACTTACCGGTTTATTATCCCAAATACCACTCACTGCATATACCATCTATACAACTTGCGATTATTTTCAATCTTACTGATCGTATTTATCAAACGTTTCTGGTTTTGTTTTGGAGCAAAAAAAATTTTGTGGAATTCGGTTCGGCCGATACTTTCTCTTATATGTCTATATTTTTCTGTATTTTGAATTTTTTCAAATATATTTAATGGCAGCATGAGTATTTGATATTTTCACTATACTTCAGACCTCTAAATCATCCAATCTTCACCAAAGTGTTCACCAAATAGAATTTTCGAATGTATTTTTACACTATTCCATATATATTATTCAATTTAATTTGTTACACAACTATAATATCTGATTTTCATCTTTTTTTATTTATAATTATAATTCAATTTAAATATGTTGTTTTTTTTTTTTTAATTAGATATTTTTTATTTAAAAATTCCATATTTTCTGTTGTATTTTACTAAGATTACTACATTATCAGTACCTACCTATCTTTATTCCTTAGAACCTGTATCATTTTATTTAATTTTTTTATTTATTTGGTTGAAATTCTTGTGTCATTTATTTGAATAAATTTGATTTGAACCGATATCCACAGAAAACATTTATTTTATTTCAACCTTGTATAGTTGCCCTATGTTTACGGGGTAGCCATATTATTAAAAAAATACATCAAGTGCTATGGTTGATATAATTCTTATTTCTCTTATTAAATCCTTTTAGATCTTGTACTTTCAAAGATAATACAATTCTATTATCTAAGGTGTATAATGTGTATTTCAAAATATAATATCAAACTTGTGACCAGGGAATAGACATTTTGTATTTTAGTGAACATCTGATATGTATATGTGATGAACCTTTGTTGTTTATGGCTGTTGTAATTTATCATTCCATACATAAAATAATGTTGTTAGATATTTTATTTAATAATTTCTACTAAATCCATGGAAAACTATGCTTTTTAATACAAGGTTTGATAAAAAAAAAAAAAAAAATAATCATATTTATGCTATTTTTGTTACAAAATTGCACTATTTTTATCTGTTTTTATGGCAACTCAATTTTTTTCTCATCACTCAACGTACGTAGCTTTGAAATATTTCTTCACCATTTCGAGAATTCATTGGAACACGAGTTTCTATCAATATCTCCAATTTTGTCCCTTAAGGGTTCATCATCTTTCCTTTTGTTACAGTCTACCAAGATCTTCAACCACTATTTACACCTTTTAATTATATAGAGGGAGAAAACATGATCATTTCAAAAGCTTTTTAAATGAAACAATAGATATGTTGATTAAAATACATGTGAACAGTCTCAACTTGAAAAATAGCCTCAAATATTATAACATGAAAATTCACTTTAGATAGCGTTTTCTTTTTTATCACGGCGATACATAGATCAAGTCATGAATCATAAACAGAATACCTGTGTATACTCAGTGCCCTCTGGATTTGCAGTTTTTTCAGGAAATCGAATGACGAACAATCCAGAGGGCCTTGGTATACTCAAAGTACATTGCACTTAATCCAACAACCATAGACAAATTTTTTAAATTTTTGTCTGCCATAAACAGCAATGGTTCCATTTTCAAAACGAATCAGATGAACATAATGTATAGTCTATGACGTTAACCGTATATGTCAACCCGCCCAAAAATGTTGTGTGTCTGTCTTTTTATATACTTAATTATACTTAATTAATTATACACACATCACAAACCGCAACAAAAAATGAAACATCATTTGCTTTTCATTTCGACGACCATTTTTATAATCGTTGTATGTAAATAGTTAAACGAAAAATTTCAACAAATTTCATTTGTTTTTTTATTTGTCATCTAAACGTACTTTTGTGAATTTGACAGTTGTCGGCCATTTTGTATCTGACATGTAGAGACAAGTTTGTTTTTCTTTATGGTATTATTATTAAAATATAATTAATATCGTGGAGGTGTTTATTATGACCTCCGTCCGCTTGTAATGATAACATTTTACATATATTTATCCTGTGTTTGATGTTTATATTTGGATATAGATATGTGTAGTTAAGATTTATACATAAATTCCGTTATATATTATAATAATTACTTTAAGACCGGCTCTGATAACTGTCAACATTCGTACAAAACACTTGAAGAACATTATGTAAAATAAAAAATTTAAAAAATTAGGTATTGTAATGTAAATCAGAGTGGACTTTTGAAATTTTTAATGAAAAAAAAATGTACTAGTCTAGCGTAATAAAAAAATTAATCAGATAATGAAAAAATTTAATATAACTATTTAGTTGTGTATCATAATAATTATATTACGACATAAAGTTTTTTATTAAATTTGCTGTCCTTCCCCAAAGTGCTTTATAAATAATTAAAGAATTAAATAAAAGAGTAAAGAAAAATTTCTCTGGGATAAAAAATATATAAAAAAAAATACCATTACTACAAATCTTAGTAAAAGTAACACGTATATTTATATTATAAGTATTTGTACTGGGAACGAGCATACAAATTTTCAATATTGTTCTTGATTATTATTACAAGTTATTTGATATATATTTATTATATTATACATATATCTCTCATATATTTATTATTACCTATCGTTATATTGTGTAATCAAATCATGTTTTTTTGTAATGTCATTTTTAAATAGGATGTGACAAGATGTGCATATTATTAACAAATACTTTATTTTTTCACAATAAGTTGTCACCTTAACTTAATTTCAATATTTTTCGACAAACGAAACAAAAACTTATGAAGAAATAACATTTTTTAGTGATTCCAACTATCGAGTTACATTTATAATAAATATTTTTTTTTTCCTCTATTTTTTTTTTAAATGAATATGTCCTTGTTAAACAAGTACATATACATCTTCCTAAGTTCCCTAAAATAAGCAAATAAATGCTTGTGCTATATGTGAACGAAATCGGTCGAGGTAGGATTCGAACTCGCGACCACTGGATTACTAGCCCAGCGTGCTAACTGCTCTGCCATCGACCCATCTAATATTTTTGGTGTGCGATTCTCTTGCAATCAATTTATTATGAATTTCTCATAACCAATAAAGAAAAGAATATTCAAAAACTTGTGTGTTTCAAAATACAAAGACACTAAAGTGTCTTGCATTTAATTGTGAAATCCTGTTTCGTGAAATTCGAATTAAACTTTATTTCCCATTTAAAGTGTGCAATTTCATGCGAATCCACACGCCCAATTTTGCCAACTTGACCACAGTGAAAGGTTCTAAACATAAAACATAAGATCTACAATTAATTGTAACAATTTGATGTAATCTAAATTTTCTTCTTTTTCATACAATGCGAAATATTTGTTCACTTATGAATTACAGAAATTTTTAATATTTTGACAGTTTAATTTGAAAATATTTAAAAATAGATTAGAACCGAGTCATCTTTGAAGCATATTTTCAATGACTTTTTCTCCATTTTAGTTATTATTTTGTGCTATAATAACAATTTATTTTGATTTGATCAATTTTCCCCATTCTATACCTAAATGAGCATTGTTTTTGTACAAATTTTACTCCGTGTATCATAAGTACACTGCTAGCTCTGTCTCGAGATGCAATTTGATCTGGCAACACAGTGTTGCAGAGTTCTATGGTCTCACATTCACACATCATTTTGAAACAAATATTTAAACTTTGATCTCTGATAGAATAAGTATTTTGTTTCCATCGATGACCAAGTTCACTTTGGGAGAAAGAGAGACTTCTCTTTTCAGTTCGTTTGTCGCATTTTATTCCTTGTAAGTGCCTATCTAGTCAAAAACACTATATGGCAAGACTAGAATGAAGTTTTGTGGTCTTGCCATGTAGATAATTTGTAGGTACTTAATTTATTCACATATTTTAACCCATTTTATGTGTTTTGTTTTTTATTTCCTTATTACAATAACTTTTTTGGTTATTGTTAAAAGTGTTTTAATTATACAAATAATGTAGATCATAATAAAGTGTTTTTGTATGATGTCATTATATTCATGTACTTATTTACAATAGGACCTCTTGTCACTCTCTATATAAGTATTTTAATTGTATATTTAATATTATATTTATATCATATAAGCTATGACATGTTTTGACTCTTATGCCACACTTTGATCCAATATAAAAACTTCAGAGTTTTTAAATGATATAACTATTTATATTGCATCATAATCTTTATTAAAAAGCTTGTACAATTATCGCATAATGGAGGTTCATCCAAGGATACTCAATATTTCATGCATTATTCTAATTTGTGAATATATTATGACATAATGTTTCCTTTTTAAATTACGTTTTACTAGGATCAATTCTTATTTTAAAATGACTGTACTTGAGAATGCCTCATGTTTTGAACCATAGATTCATCATATTCATAGACTACTTCTTAAATGAAGCATTTTGTAAATATATTTGACAGTTTAATGGAATCATTAAACTTTAATGATTATTCTTGAGTTTTTTCATCAAGACTGAAAAAAATACATACCATCAAACATAAATACTTACCAATCGTTTGACTTTTTTCTCTTGATTTTTCATTCACGTGATTGTGTTATTTTTTGTCAGGTGACATCTCTTGTCCCTAGTGGTATGGACAGATAAAAAATAACGCCACATACTTTCTTCCTGGCAAGTATCTGATTGGTTGGAAGAAATTGCCTAATGGCAATAAGCCCGCCAGTGTGCATTATAATTGTTTATATTATGTACAAAAAGTTAAATAAATAAATAAAAATTATCCATAGCCTATGTGCAACTTTTATTTTGACTTCTTACATTTTTTTCTTTCAACATACCTTAAATGCCATCTAATTTCTTCATTCTCATGAAAAAATAATATTTGGATGAACCTTTACAATAATTAAATATTTTATTTTTACTGGATATCTATGAATATATTGTTTATTATTTATTTATTTGTTTAACGTAAATGTTGATTTATAAATTTAGTTTATTAAAAAAACTTTCAATCAATTTTTTTTTCAACATCTAATTAGCAAGGAGTTTTAATTTGATTAGATGTAACAAGCCTATTAATTTTCTATAGACAATGATAAATTCTTCAATATGTTTTTCTCTGTGGGTTTCACATTTACACAAGTAATTTCATAATGTGCTAAAATAATCTTCCATTTTTTTAATTATTTAATATGGAAATTAACATTTTTATCATAGATATCCAGTAAATTGTATTATTCTTGTCTAAGCCTTTCGTTAGAGAAATCAGTATCTAATTTAAAATTTCTATAATTGCTTTGCTAATTTTGATGTTAAAGATCTCAAACACTTTTTATATGGGAAATCAATCACAAATTTCTTATTTATTTTGTGATTTTTATTGTTGATTTATAAGTATATAATTATGTTTGATATATTTACGTCTTTATTAATAGTAATTTTGAAGCTTTGTTAAATTAATGTTTTGTATAATTACAGTTTGTTGATTATTTAACATATTTTTAAATATATTTACAGAATTAAGTTTGATCAATAAGAAATATGATTGATTCCACATCTATGGAAAATGTGTTTTGAGAATATCTATGATTTTGATTATTTTATCTAAATACATACATACATATATGCATTAAGAAGCTTTGATTGTTCATATGAAATATTTATATTATTAAGTTTTCTATATTGTTTCTTGAGTTTATTATATAACCGTTGAGCTTTGAAAACATAATATATTTATAAAATAAATGCTATTTCCTAAATTTGATGTTAATTTATTTATCTTTTTGTATTCAGTCATAGATGTTTATTTTATATTTATAAAAAACATCTGTCATTTTTTGTGTCTATGGTATTATAACCTCGCTCGCTGGAAATCATGTACAAAGAACGGTTTATACATTTCTTTTTATTCATGGTAGCTTTTAGGAAGAAATGTCTTGAAAGCTTATTTGAAAAAAAAAAAACAAATTTTCTGAGCATCAAATGGAAATGGAAGTGGCGTTTAAAGTATAAATAGCATACGATAATGTGTGGAGTAAATCTTTGAAAAACAATCCCTGACAATTTTGTGTGACAGTTATTGCCATAGACAAGAATGTTATCTATTCATTTGTTTTTCTTAATAAATAGATTCACTCCTATGGGGTACTTACCTAATTGGAAAATATATAGTTAGAATAACAATCGTTTCAAGTTGTTGTACAATAAAATCACTGCCTTGATATGTTTTTTGACGATTTACATTCCGCATGTTAAAAAATGGCAGCTACCGTTTCAAGTGACACCCCCACTCTCCTGTAAATTGTGCTCTCGATGCTTAGGATACACATTTGTAGAAAATTTGTAAATACATAATTTTCTGTGATAAATTGAATAATTCATGATTGCATTGAAAAATCTTAAATTTGAACGTTTATATTTAACAGTGTGAAAAAAAATTTAATGCCAATGTGTGAGAATGATAATTTTTGCCAGACATGTGTCTAGTGTTACGTCTTTTAACAAAAAAATTGGTTAATGCAATCATTTAATTTAATAAAAATGAACCAAAAGTATTGATTAGGTAAACTTTAAGTAATTATTACTAACTACTTCTAGGCAAGTTTTCGACAGAATGATTAAAAATTTATTCATAAGGTAAATAAAATTTTGTATCTGAATTCTTGCTCGCATGTAAATTTTGCATTATAATAAAATAAAAAAAACATAGTCAAGTAATTAAATTGATATACTTCATTTTTTGCACGTACGTAGAACGACGGGGGTGATTACATTAAATTTGTAGGTCACACAGACAAATAATTATGCTCTTTTTATAAAATAGTACCTACATCATTTGTTTTTTTATAATTCAAATTGATATAATTATAAATGTCACCCTTTAATTTTTTAAACTTTTGTTTATTTGCTAATTCTCTTCAAACTTGCAAAAGAATGTGCGATTCCGTAAAAATTAACTTAAAATTTAATTTATTCTTTCTGTGGTATATTTATTTTTGAATATACGCATTAATTTACAATGATCTATCGCATATATAGCATTTATTCTAGTATTCCTTTTATGTATAATATATTGCTTGTATTTTTAACTCATCTTACTGATAAAAGAAACTACTGTGAACAACTAAGAAAATCTTTTTGTAAATAATGATTTTTTATTATTTTTACTGGTGCCTACCTAAATAAAATATATGGTTAGTTAAAATATTATTCGTATGCCTTTTTATCATTATAACCTTAAACTGTCAAAATGACAGTCGTAAATTTATTTATATTGTTTTGTGCTCAGTTTAAATACTTTTGATATTAATTATGTGTTGAATATTGTGTAATATTGCGTTATTGTTCGTTTATTTAGACTCTTTCGTCAAAATACGTAAGTTTTATGGCATATTAATACAATTTGTTTGTGTGCAGAATATTTTTTCTTTGTAATTATTATTATGAACAATTCCGATTTCCCGTGCATTAATCTGTTCATTAATGTATAACCTTTACACGCTCAATCAACTTTACTGACATTTAATGGACCTTTACCTAAAATGGCACGCAATATTTCCGTGTTGATATAACTTCCCAAAATTGAAATTAAATACATTTTAATCGTTTTTGCGACCAGTTGCGTCTGCCTTCCACCAATCCACCGCGTCATTTTAATTGATTCATATTCATAACATAGTTAAAATTATTCTGACGTCATCATCATTATTTTGTCCACAAATACCGAATTATTTGAATAGAGAACCAGTTTTTGCTATACCTAGGTACCAATCATTCAATTATTTATTTATTTATTTTGGGAAGCTACAGTTTAATGATACAATATTATTTTTACAGTATTAGAGCCAAAAAAAGCATTCCATCAACATAATATAAAAACAAATAACAGTTTACAAGCCAAAAATAATTCATACACACACACATATACAACAACTAGGGAAGGTAAGAGAAATGAGAGAAGAGAGACTAGGAGGACAGGACAGAGGGATATTGGTTGCGCATCACCTTCAGAACATCATGTCTAAATCTATAATATATAGCGTTGAATATGTCTATCTCAGCTGAGAATGTATTGTTATTTATATATTTATTTATATATTATTTTTCGGGCAACTAACAGGTACTATGTCAAATATTAATTTAACACGCACCCAATAACAAGTTGCCACATTCTGGAGACTTACGATATTAATCGTCTCACAGATCCAGACTGAAAACACAATTAAAAACTGTGTCTCCACCGGGAATCGAACCCGGGACCTTTGGATCAGTAGTCAGATACCCAACCAACTGAGCCACGAAGGCCGACAAATATATTGTCATTGATTCAAAAAAATAATATGCCAGATAAATGCAAACTCTATTTCCAGTATAATATACACTATTACATATTATGTTGCATATAGTGACCAAATTAAACCCAAACTCATATATTTCTTTACTTAAATTTGATAAAGTAATTAAAACTACAAAATAAAATCTAATAGCCAGAATATTAAACTGTCTCAGACCAACTTAACCAAACTAAAACATAGGTACAACGAGGAAAAAAACATTTTTGAATCAAAACTCTTACTTAAAATATTTTTTAATCTAAATAAACACTTACAAGTCTATTCGTTCATATAAAATACAAGCAATATATTTAGGTATATATGACAACAATAAACATGAATATAAGTACCTTTTCATTCAATTGTTACAAAAATATTAATGACCTAATTATTTATAAAACCTTTTTTTTACTACCATATTTATTGTTACGATTTCAGAGCTGAACCTTCATCTGTGGCTCTTTTTTTTCTAATTTTTACTGTAGTTTTTGTCAAATCATAGCTTCTCGGACAACTTACTGGTAGGTACTATGTTATATTAATTTAAAATGCATCCAATAACAAGTTACGAAATTCCGGAGACTTGTCTCACAGGTCCAGACTAAAAATACAATTACATACAATAACTATCGTCCAGACTAAAAATACAATTACAAATTGTCTCCGCCGGTAATCGAATCCGGGACGTTCATATTGATAGTTTACCAATAGATTTATCATCGCTTATGATTGAATCACTGAATCTTGAACTGCATGTCACTAGTTCTCAAATATCATTCTTTCTTTGCAAGTTTGATAGAATTTCTCGTATTGTCTTCATGTTGAATATAAGATTGTACATTTTCAGACGTTTACTATGACTCAACGACGTAAATTTCTTTTTAAAAATTACATCAAATCACCTTTCATTACATTTGACGTTTATAATTTTATTCTTCTATGTCATCTCTACATTTTTATTTTTTTAGTAACAATATTTTTGTTACTACTTGTCCACCCTTTGTCAACCGAATTGTTCCTACTTGTCCACCCATTGTCAACCAAATTGTTACTACTTGTCCACCCATTGTCAACCTAATTGTTACTACTTGTCCACCCATTGTCAACCGAATTGGGTAATTATTCAAACTAGAATCACTATCTTTATATATCTAGTTTGAAATATCTATATATTATTACGGTATTCAAATAGATTCCAAAACAAAAATCATTTTTTTCTGAAATTTACATTTCTTCTTCAGTCCTCCTTTGTCCAGTAATGTACATAGGCCTCCCCTTGAGACCTCCACAGCCCCCTATCTTGGGCAGATCGCATCCATCCGCCTCCAGCCACTCGTCTTATATCATCAGACCACCTTGTTTGAGGCCTACCAACACTTCTTTTGCCCGTTCTGGGTCGCCATTCCAGAACTTTCTTAATCCATCTGTAGTCTGTGGTTCGGGCAATATACCCTGCCCAGCTCCACTTCTGCTTGGCAACCTTTTGGACAACGTCGGTTATTTTGGTTTTCTCTCTTATCCACAAGTTAGTTTTTCTATCTCTTAACGAAATACCCAGCAGCATTCTCCTTTCCATCACTCTTTGTGTTAATTTAGCAGTTACATTTGTTACTTATGACATAATCTCTAATCTTATGTGTTATCATTAATTAGCCTCTCACAACATCACTCGAAAATTGGTGAACCTGTATTGACAAGATGATTTATTTATCTGGGATTTCTAACCTATCTTAGAAAACAAATAAACAAACATAATATTTTTTTATAAATTTTATTTACCAACAGTCCCTTTATGAATCAAATAATATACAAATACATTATCATTTTTGGACTCATGACATAACATTCTTACTTCAACAATAGACTGCTAAGCAAATATTTAAAAATAGCCTCGCATTTACCTGGATTATGGATGACAATGGGTCAATATTATATCAATGTGACCATTAGTAACTGTTGATGACTTTTCATATTGAATATGTAACTAGTTACCGACTACAATCGTAACTGATTTCTTCATTATCTATCATTTTTGGCATTGTTCTGTTTATGTTATTTTTGATACTGATCAATTTATGTTACTTGTGACATTCTACTTATATCATTTATGACATTGTTCTATTAACTTACTTTTGACATTATTCTATTTTATGTTCATTTGACATAATTTTATTTATGTTGATATTGTTTGATTTGTGTTTCGTTTATTTTATGTCTGCTTAGTGACGAATATCAAGACACATGGTAAATTTCTCAAAATGGACGCATTTTATATTCAGTCAGTGGAACAAGCATATAAGAAAATAAAAAAAACTGAAAAATCTGAAGTGTGTTCAATATAAATTATTATGTACATAAGTTGAATGATATAAAAACTGCATGTCTTAATTATTATATTGCATTTTTTAATAAATATATACCTAACCTATAACCGTGGAATGTTTCACTTGAATTTATCAATATAACAATTATCAAATAATGCATTTTTTAATATACAAACAGTATTTTGTATTGATTATTTATCCTGACTTAGATTTGTAGCATTTTCAATTGTATATTATTGAAAAAAATTCTCTGTCGTGATTTTCATAGTGTATTTTTTGAATTTAAATTCAAATTTTGTTTTGATCTATCATTTAGTCTTCTCGTAACATTACAAAAATAGAAAAAAAGAAAATTCTAAGTTCTATTACTAATATGCAAATAATCACTCTGATATCTGATTTGTCACAAAGCTATTTTGCCCTGTAAAGACTTTATTTTAAAAATTACCTGTAAATCTTCAACTTATATAGGTTTTTTTTACTCACATTTGATTTTAGATAACATTTTTGATCGGAATTCACATCAAGATAATGTTTTTTTGACAAAATATTTTCAATTTTTATATTATTATTACCTACATATTATATTAGTACGATAATCTGTGAAAAAAATTCAAGTGTCACATTCAACGGGCCAATGTTTAATGAATGTTAAATCACGGAATTAAAAAATATATATTTAGTCCTTTCATTTAAAAATATATTACGCTTCATTTAATCTCTAACATTTTATTGTGCTTTTATTATACACATGGCAACATATAATTTGTAATTTCTATCAGATAATACAGATAGTAATGAACCTGTTCCAGTACTGATTTAGCGCCCGGAACTATCAATACTCATTTATCTATTACTTGACATTTCAAACACTAAATATATGTATTTATAACCTCACTTAAAGTATAAAAGAGATGATTTTCGTGTGTATGTATTAATAACCTTAGTAACTAACCCTACAATTTTCTTCTTAAATATACATATGTTGCTGTTTAAGAAAGCTTGTCCTATTGTCATATATTTAGTGATTCATACTATATTACAAGTGATGTTTAAGGAAAAATATATCCAATATTACTGATTCACTATAGAAAATTATATATATATATATAAATATTTACATATTTCCCTTAAATGTATGTTTGTTGTTAAAGAAAGGTTATCCTAAAAAAAATAATTTTAATTTTTTAATGACGAAAAATGCAACATATATTTAATTTTTGTATTTTGAAATAAAAAATAATAAATTGATAAACTGTCAGATTATTTTCATCCAATTTGTAGAACGTATGTTTTGTTTTTCAATGACGATGAATCAGCACAATGTCGCCATGTGTATAATCAATGCAATGTAAAGTTTTATTTGTGAAATATATGTTTCAAAAAAATTCTATCTCATTATGTAATTTGAAATTGTTGATTTTGTCGTAAACGGGCGACGGCATACTACGCAAAGCGTACATGATCAGAGTGTAACCACTACAAAAATATGAATTACCTACCTTTTCAAAAACTTTAATTGTATTTATCATATTTTTTAGTACATAAATAGGTCCATTTTTTTTCCCTTTTTGTCGCAGCTGAATTTGTTCTATACATATATTACTTGTGTTTCAATTTATACAGTATAATGTCACTAATCCAGCACTTCTATATACTGGCACGTGTAGTGATCCGGCACAACGGATTTTTTAAATAAACAATCGATTTCAATTGTATTTTACGATGTACCAATATTTCATATACAAATTTTTACTCATTCTATCCAAATTTTCCACTAATCCGACACTCTTTTGCCTACATTATGCCCTATTCTGATTCGTCTCAGAGTATGAAAACGTCTAAATCAACAAGCGACCGTGGATAAAAGGATTTTATCCACGCGGTGTGACGTAATGAGTCCCAAATAAATGCAGTCAACTTTTTGACAATTCTCATATACTAAAATTCAGACGGATAAATTTAAACGAATCAGAATAGGACATATTGGCACTGATTCACTGAGACAGTACTGTTATTATATTTTTTAAATCAAAATTTGTTCTCCGCGTCTTCAAATTCAGTTTGAAAACTTTGCGTTGTATGCGTCACCCGATACTTTTGTCTGCATGTCCCATTAACTTGGTCAAAATAAAAATTTATTAATAATTTGATATTTTGTATTTGTGTATTATACATATTGTATTTTAAATGAAGTTGTTTGAATGTTAAATTTGTATGGAATTGTGTATTTCTAATAGTAATTATATCTGCTTCGTATATGACATTGGTTTTTCCAAGTTCTTGGGGCACACATACACAATATTTGAACATACCTATATATCTGAGATTGCATTTGTTGTATGATATACATATTAAATATATAAAGATTGCTATAATTATATTATTATTATAAATTATATGAATTACTAATATATATAAAAAAATACCTACAATTAATAACTATTATGTCATCGCTTTGAGAGCCCGTTTTTTAATGAAAAATAAATATTGGAAAAAATCTATAAACTGTCTCTTATTAACCATATTTTTTTTCTTACAATGATTCTATTCATATGATCTTAAAAAAATAATTATCATTGGCCAGTTTTGCCAACTATAATTACTAAGAGCTCTTATTAGAGAATTTTGGTACTTATCACATTTTACATAAGAACTACCTAAGACACTAATGGTCACAGATAATATGGAAGTAAACTTTCAGTATACTTCAGATGTGTCACTCAATACATAGAAGCTGTAACCGGATAATCATAAGGTTTCTCGCATCTCCGCTATAGGGGCAATGAATACGCGACCGGTCCATGGCAAATTTTAATTTCCATTTTTAATGTTTCCAGCTTTGAGGAATGGATTCAAGGATAACTTCAATAAAAAATAACCATTTTTCAATCATTATTTATTAAAAAAAAAACACTTATGATGGATTTTATATATTTATGATTTTATCTTTCAAAAATCATGCCAAATAATTCATAAAATACATTGTTCTAAATAAAATGTGCATTGTAGATTATTAGGTTTTTTTAATTTATTTTCCACAAAGAAAGATTTAATACTGATTTTCGGGAAACTATATAACTTCACTTCGCCGTATTTCACTTGACAATTTATTCAAAACACAACAAAACTTGTCAGCCATCTTGCGAAGATAATCGAAAAACACAAAAAGCTGGCAATAGATTAACACCATCACCATCACATGGCGTGATAGTGTGTATGTAGATGAACACCGAAAACAACAAGAATTTTACAAAATCACACGTGTTATATTTATTATCTGGTTTACTTCAAGATTTTAAAGGATCAAAATGTTTCGCGTCACAACAAAACACAACTGAAGTATGCTGAAGGTCTGAAAATTTTACATTGCATTTTCAAAAATACCAACATAAAAAAAAAAAAATAGCCCCACCTTTGGAGATGTAAGCGTAAAGTAAAACCAGTGCTACCAATAGAGTGCCACCGGCGTGCTAATGGTATATTTCACCAATGCATCCTCTACTCTTGATCCCACCTAAAAACAAATGAACTATATAGGACAATTAGGAACTGCCATTTTAAGGAAGCTAATTTCTGTCGCCTAACTCAGCCTAACTATCTTCTTAATATTCAAATCATCAGTCTGAAGTTAGGTATATATAATCTGTCAAAAATTTTCTTATATCAATTGAAACATTAATTATATTAAAAATATTATGATGTATTGATTGAATATGATATTATAGGAATACTAAATAAAAACACTAATTCCATTTTACATTATACAAAGATAATTATTTCTAAAATCAAACAAATAGGACATAATGTGATTGTCATAGATAAAAAATGATTGTTTTTGAATATAAATGTTTCTATTCCAACTATTGATTTGTTCAAGAGAATTTATTTCTCTTAACATATCGACAAAGTATCAAGCCAAGATACGCGAGATTTGTATGCCAGGTTTTGCTTAATTTTTCCATACATCTCAAAAACCATAAAAGCTAGAATGCTGAAAATTGGTATAAATATAGACAAATACAAACCTCAAATTTATTTTTTTAATAATTCCAAAGCTTCTCAAATATTTTTTATTAAGAAAAATATATTTTTTTATAGTTAAATAGATAATTTAACATCCCAACTAGATAATTTAATTTTCTATAAACATATCAACATTATCGTAGTACTACTCTAACTTTTTTTAACATTTTTTATAAAAATTGAAATTGGTGCCTATATTGTTTCATACTATTTGTATAGCAGTATAGCGGGGACTTACAATAGTTTAATACTTAATCTCCAAACATACGTACATATCATAATGCTATTTTCATATTTTGGGTAGGAAAAAAGAACTGACCTCCATACTATTATCTTATCCTTACATACATACCTACATGTTTTGTATAAAAAAAACAAACGATCTTAAAATATTCAATAATTTGGATTTATGGGTTTATAGTTTAGTACATACTCTTCAAATATAAATACTATCTCTATCGACATTCGGATCTCATGTCTTGCATGCAACTAGTGTACAAACAAAAAAGAATATTTTCATTTCACTAGGAGATAGATACAATAGAAAACAATGTTATGAACTACCTAAGCTTAAGTAATTCTTATGTAGGTGACAGTTTAGGTAGTCAAGGTGAAATTGACTTCATATATATTATATCTTATCAACTGACCCAAATCATCTTGTATTAGAATAACAATGATTTATTTACTATCAAATATTAATTTGTTTACAAACATTGAACTATCTAGTGTATCAAAAGACCAACATAAACAAAGAATTTATTATATGCAGTATCATCTGGTGTTTCATTCCTAATCTATTCACAATCCTTTTGTATACAAATATTGAATTATTTATGTATTCAATTAATGTGCAAACAAGTATACAAAGCAGGGTTTATTGTATGGCAATATTTTTCAATCAACCCAACTGATCTTAAATATATCTCTGCACAGCAGTTATGCTCTTTTTGAAACAACATAAAAGGAAGAAAAAAATCTGACTAAAATAAATCGACAGATCACATCAACAAGGAAAGTAAGGAAGGATTCGGAGGACTATTTATTTATTTTAGGCTACGACTATTTACACGACTCAACCATAGACGAAAACCAAAAATAACCACAGAAAACGCAGATAAATCAAGTTATAAAAATATTTACCTTTGTTTATACTTTGTTATAATTGTAGATCTCGATGAAAAAATGATTTATAAAATTAAGTAAATGTAATAAGATGCCAATATTATTTATTTTTTCTTCAAGTTGGTTTCCATGATGCATTTTTATGACCATTGAAAAAATGGTAAAGGTAAATATTTTTGTATTTTGATTTATCTGCGCTTTCTATGGTTACAAATGACCTAAAAACATAGACGACGTCAGAAAATTTGTCGTGTAAATAGACACTTTTTGGCGGGAAAACGCTTTTCCCGCCAATTCCGGTCGTAAAAATAGTGGCACCGTTTATTTTATCTACATAAAAAATGTATGACCAGTTGCGAAGTGACCGCTACTTCCTCAGGATGGATGAACACTTACTATGAAAAAGAAGTGATGACTTCAAAATCGTCCATATTAAAACTCATTCCTAGTTTAGACCAAGTGAATTGTTATAAATGAAAAAAAAACAGCAAGAAAAATTAAAAATTATAATCAAACTAATCGGAAATGCAAATGAATTTATAAATGATTAGGTATATTTTTGTGCTGACAACACCGCGCCGATAACGCGACTTTTCCTCCACATTATCATCGTTCCACATTCAAACGTAAATTTTTCACCCTTCCCGCCAAAATGCCGTGTGTCGATGAAACAATGCGCGCGCACTGAGAACGGATACATTATTGATCTCCCTCGCATATTATAGCCGGCCGCGGTTTGACATTTATTTTTCGTAATATTTCCACTTGACACTACACTGTTGCTCCTAGTTAACTATTTATCAAAGTAATCTATTTTGGACGTAAAACGCCTTCAACCGCGCTCAATCTGTGACTGAAGAACACCTATTTGCATAAGTGATTTATGACGTATTTTTAGTGACATTTAATATTTTTTGTAAGTTATATTATTATTTAATTAATTCAAATTATAAATTAATGTGGTGTAATTTTATTTGTTGCGAGATTCTTTTGTGGCATTTGTTTTGGATTTAATACGAACAAAAGAACGTCCATATGTACAATATTATAATTATTTGTTTGTAATAAAGCTGATTAATGTTTACAATTCGCGCATCACTATGTTAGGTACTTACCTATCTTTTTAATACATTCTTTTGTTTTTTTTTCGATTGTTGATTTATTCAGCGCGAATATTATTCGAATAAGAAAATTGCATCGTGCAATACATAGTAGATTTTTCACACTGTACAAAATCGATTGCAAATTTATTATGCACAAATATGTATGTGATAACGCCATATTTACGTAAGATTTTTCCTTTTTCGTTGATTTTAAATTCGACATTTTAATGAAACGGCCACAAGCTAATAGTTTGTTTTTAATAAAAATTTATCCCTGACATTAAAACTTTTTAAAATTATGAATTTGAAGCGACTTTCCGATTATTAATTATACTTATGTGAATTAGAAAACTTATTATTTAAATTATTATTAATTGATATTTCATTAATATTAGAAGTTGATGGTTTTTTTTATTTTCCTGCAAAAAATCGAAACTTATAGGTATCATATTTTGATTTTTTGTGCAAAGTATGCAAAGTTTTTAGCTGTTGATTTACACAAAACTGACACACGAAATTTGATGTCTTTAGTTTGCTTATTAAAATTTAACGAAATCTAATTTCAATACCTTTGGATTGTTGATTTCACACAATGGAATAATTTCAATACCTTTAGATTGTTGATTTCACGTAATGGAATCATTCCAATACCTTTAATTTTTTGATTTCGCGTAATGGAATCATTTCAATACCTTTAGATTGTTGATTTCGCGTAATGGAATCATTTCAATGCCTTTATGTTGTTGATTTCGCGTAATGAAATCATTTCAATACCTTTAGATTGTTGATTTCGCGTAATGGAATCATTTCAATGCCTTTATATTGTTGATTTCGCGTAATGGAATCATTTTAGCACTTTAAGATTGTTGATTTCGCGTATTAGAATCATTGTAATACCTTTATATTGTTGATTTCGCGTAATGAAATCATTTCAATACCTTTGGATTGTTGATTTCGCAAACTGAAAACATTTCACTAACTTTAGATTGCTGATTTCGCGTACCTAATGGAATACTTTCAATAACTTATAGATCTAAATTTCGCGAAATCGAATCATTTTCATATATTTATATTTTTTTATATATTGCTGATTGATATATTCATTTTTTATGTTGATTAAAACTACGATTAATCGAATCATGCAATATATTTATTTGTATTATTTATTAAAACTACGCGAAACCGAAAACATTTGATTTATTCATTTGTATTATTGATTTAAATAACTTTAAATCGAATCATATTTTATATTTATTTGTATTATTTATTAAAACTACGCGAAACCGAAACCATTTGATTTATTCGTTTGTTTTGTTGATTAAAACCACGCTAAATCGAATTATGCAATATATTTATTTGTATTATTTATTAAAACTACGCGAAACCGAAACCATTTGATTTATTCGTTTGTATTGTTGATTAAAACCACGCTAAATCGAATTATGCAATATATTTATTTGTATTATTTATTAAAACTACGCGAAACCGAAACCATTTGATTTATTCATTTGTATTGTTGATTTAAACTACGTTAAATTGAATCATGTAATATATTTATTTGCATTATTTATTAAACCTACGCTAAATCGAATAATTTCCATATCTTTATATTATTTATTAAAACTACACAAAACCGAATTATTTGATACATTCATTTGCATTATTGATTTAAACTAAGCGAAGCCGAATCACCCCAGCTACATATTTTTATTTTATATATAAAACATGCAAATCATAGCAGTACATCTCAGTTTTTTTTAACAAATTTTATCCATCGTCATCGACAGTTGGATCTTATGTATTACATGTAACTAGTTTATTGAATAAATAAACTATAGTTATATAATATTACTCATATTATGTATTTAAACATTATATGTTAATTTTGAAAAATGTTGCAATGCATAATATTATGTGATCTCTGACCCATTCAGTATTAAACTCAATTGAACTGTTATCAGAATTTGTGCACCAAAAAGTAATGTTGTAGGTATACCTCCTGGAATAAGTAGAGAATTTAAAAGTCAAAAATCCTTTTTTTCGATTCCTATTTATTCACTCTGGCAACTAATTCAAAATTTAAATTTATTATACATAAATCATATGAATATGTACAGTCAGTACTTAAATAAACTGTATTATGCAATAATCCTACACTTTTTGTTCAAACATCTATCAAATTTTATCTTATTCATTCAATCTTCCCATAACAGCGTATCCCACAATGTGGGGTAACCAGCGACTGGTGTGCGGGTATTCATTACCTTGTAAAAGGAAGCACAAGCAAAAAAGTTATGTATAATAAATAAAATTGTTAAAAAAAATATTAATGATGCCAGTATTTTTCCTCTTCTAAATATTTGTATTTTTTTTTTCAGAATGAGATATACGATAGAGAATCATCAAATTACCGCAGTGCACTTGTAATAATCCAACATATCACTATAAAATGCATCACCATATAACCTGATCGTCGTGTGACCATGAAGAGAATTAACGAAGAATCATCACTTCTTTTGTCATAATAATTATGTCTTCCATACTGTAATTTAAATAAAGATAATATGGAGCCGTAGGAAATAGACCAAAATAATTATTAAGGTATAAAGTTGCTATCACACATTTCATTTCAAATTAATTCAAGAGAATACCTATTGAAAACTGACTGTAAAAAATGCATGTTTACATGATTAAGGGGGGGACTGCTGCCAACGTACCTATTTTTCAATTTGATATACCATCATTATTTCTTACCAAATCGTTTTGAAAAAAATAATTTAGATAGTTTGGGTATTAATAAAGAAAAATATATCTTTACTTTTTGATAATGTTCTGTATGAATTCTTGTAGAAAAATAATGGCATACACCCATTTTCAACGTTCATCTTAAATTTTTAATAAAATATAAGGCATAGTTCAACATATGTTTTTTTTTAAATTAAAGAAGACAAAAATATCTAGAAAAATATGATGTGACGTTGCTGCATTAATGCTTCAGGTTTAGTAAAGAAACCTAAAAAACATTTATTTTCCATTCAGCGCCATTGCGAAATAAAAGTTTTTTTGGTTTATTAACTTAACCTGATGCATTAATGCAACGTTACATCGTACTTTTCCAGATATTTTGATCTTCTTTAATTTATAAAAAAAAATGCTCTATACCGTACAGTTTTTTAGAAATTTAAGATAAATGTCAAAAAACATTATTTTCCTTCAAGAATATATACAGAACATAATTAAAAAGTTAAGGTATATTTTTCTTTATTAATATCCAAACTAACTACGTTATTTTTTTCAAAATGATTCGTTTTGTGGTACTGATGCAAATTCAAATTGAAAAATAGGTACGTTGGCAGCAGTCACCCTCTTAAGAATTAAAATAATTTTTTTCTACCATATGTAGTTATGGGGTAATTTAAATGGATATAATTCATGTTTTTTTTAGGGAATATATGCTAAATATTTAAAAAAAATTATGATTGCTTATGCTTTTTCAGTAAATAAATGTAGGTTGGTTGGAAGAAATTGCCTTATGGCAATAAACCTGCCTTTGTACACATGTACATAAATTATATAAATAAATAAATAAATATTTATGGTATTTAGCTAAGAACCTACTTTTGTTGTAGAGAATTTGGTTTAATTGTAATAGTAGTTTGAATGGTGTGCACAGGTGACTAGAGTTCTTTGCGAAAATTCGATATTTGAGTGTAAAGATTTAGCCCGTATATCATTCAATGTAATTTACATATTTTAGTTAAGAATAGGGTGAACGGTGCATTAAGAACAATAATGGCCGACCCGATTATCTCAAAACCAGCAAAGCTCGCTGTGCACAATGCAATAGTCGTACCAACATTAATGTATGCAAGTGAGACATGGACATGGCAGAAGACGCATGAAAGTAATATTAACGCTGTGAAAATGAGGTCCCTAAGACGAATGTGTGGTAGAACGATCTATGATAGGATAAGGAATGTGGACATCAGACGAGAATGCAAGATTGAACGAGATATTGTGAGTAGAATGAAAGTAAATACACTACGATGGTTCGTACATGTGGAGATAATGAACGATGAGCGCCTGACAAAGAAAGTATACAAGGCTGAAAAGAGTGGAATGAGAGATCGTGGCCACCCGAGAAAGAGTTGGCATGATTATATAAATGAAATTTTGAAAGATGGAAATATACGAAGTCAGAATAATAGGAGAGCATGTATGACGCGATGCATGGATGTAAATGAGGCAAAACTTGTATATCAAGATAGAGGTGTCTGGCGTTTGATCCTCTCTGCTTACCCCAAGTAGGGATACGGCGTGATGGTATGTAGATGTATGTAGTTACTTAAGAATGGTCCATCCATACATCTGCTTATTCATCCATACATCTGTTAATAGTTCATGAATACATCTACTCGAATGGTCCACAATATGGTGATTAGAATTATTTAAACTGTGTATGATAGTTTTATCCAAGATTGATCTTTGTGGGTCGTAAAACTTTTTCTGTATCAAAGTATAATTATTTGTTAAGACGTAATGAAAAAAATCTTCATTACAGAAGGAGAAACGTTAAATTGTGGCGCAATGGACTGGCTGTGGTTCCTGTTGAGCGTAATCTTGGGAGCTGTACTGATGTTGGGAGCACAGGCCCTACTGCTGGCCTGGTACATCCACAGTGCTCCTGGGGCTGTGCCCACAGAAGACTTGCCTCCCGTACAAGAGCCCACCCTACCTAAGGTACGTAATACAAGGTGTCTCAAAAGAAAGTTTATATTTTTATTCAGAGCGTTATGTGGAGAGGTACTTCTTGGTGCTTGAACTGCAAAACTTTCCTGGCTATAACCAAAGAATAAGGTTTCAGCAGGACGGAGCAACGTCACACACGTCCAATACATCTCTGCAACGAGTTTGTGAAATTTTCCCAGACAAATTGATCTCCAGGAGAGGTGACATAAATTAGCCTCCACGCAGTCCTGATTTAACCCCTATGGACTTTATCCTATGAGGTTATCTTGAATCTAAAGTTTACGCCAGTAAACCGACTTCCCTGGCTCATTTGAAAAAAAATATCCGTCACAAAATGGTAGCTATCACTGAGTCCACCTGCCGAGCCGTCATAAGTAATTTTACTGTTGGATTAAATGAGTGCTGTGAACGCGAGGGTCTACATTTGGACAATATTATTTTTAAGAAATAAATTACCGAATTGTGTACTTTAATAATTAATAAACATTTTATCGATACACGGCTTACTTTTTTTAATCGATCCACTAAATATAAACTTCCTTTTGAGACACCCTGTATATGTTCTATTTATTCAACATTAAAAATATTTCAAAACTCAAAAGTATAACGTTTAGAGTGTGGGACAAACCAGATGAAAAATTTATATCTTTCTTGGCTGCATTCAGATAGAACACTCAACGTCAAGTGTCAGATGTACCTGAAGTTGCAGATTATGGCGTATATCACACCAATCTCACTGAACGCTTTCGAGGGCGGCGTTTCAATCTGAATGCAGCATCAAGCGTTAAAGATGTTAAGTGTCGTTTATCATACATGTCTCTTTTTAGGTTATATTTTCATCGAAAGACAACAATTGGGAAGCGGAGTAAATAATGTTTACTGCCCTTTTATTGGAAATTTTGGAATGATAATTTACTTAGATTAACCTCTTTGCGAATTCATATTGTCATCATAAATAATGTCAATTGACATAATAGATACCACAGAAACAAATAAATAGAAGTCTTCTTCTTCTTCAATGGCGCTACAGCCCATATCGAGCCTTGGCCTCCGTCAGTCTTCGCCTCCAGCTTCTCCTATCTTCTGCAGCAACTTTCCAACTGCCCGGCACTTGCAGTAGTTGGGAAGCATCCCTTCCAACTTCGTCCTCCCATCGCAGCCGCGGTCTTCCAACCTTTCGTCTTCCACCTGGATGTCCACACAGAACTTTCTTTGGTGTTCGCTGTGGTGGCATTCTCTGTACATGTCCGGCCCATCTCAATCTGCTCAATCTGACATGCACAGAGAGCCTGGAAGTCTTGTAGATAGCATACAGCTCATTATTGTATCTAATCCTCCAGGCATCACCATCAGGCACAGGTCCTAGGATTCTACGAAGCACTCGTCTCTCAAACGTGTCCATGCTTCACATCCATATGTCACAACTGTTCTAATAATGGTTTTATACAGCGTGATTTTCGTTTTTCTATGGACACTTCTTGATTTGAACACCGGTAGAAGAGAGAAGAATGCTACGTTACCTGTTGTTATTCTGTTTTTTATTTCTGTTGTGTCCTCATTATCATTGTTGATTGTGGAACCCAGGTATTTGAAGTCTTCAACAGTTTCAAAGTCATAATTGCCTTTCAAATGTATTGTGTTTCCTTGCCAACGGTTTGCGCTTCTGGTCTGTTTCATTGCTTTTGTTTTATTTTTATTGATCTGCAGACCTACTTCTGCTGCTGCCGTTTCAAGTGGCTCAAAGACTTCTCGAATGGCTGCGAGGGATCTGCCATCCGCATAACCCACTATTTGGCTACTCTTATAGTGTATAGTGGAGCTTGTGTCTACGGATGTTTTCCTAACAGTGGCGGCTCCCCCAAAGGGGCTCTCGGGCTGAGCCCTCCCAAAAATTTTGTTCGATAGATTCCAAAAATATTTGCTAAATTAATTCTGGAAATTCATTATTTGTTTTAAAAATAAATGTATTTCCACCTTACGGTTGTAATAGTAAAATACTGCAATAGTTCGTTTCATACAGCGAGATTCTATGAAAAATTTTGTTCCGCGGGCACAATGTACTTGCGCCCGAAGAACTGTATGTAAACTCATATAATTGATTCCAATGCCGTAGTACAATATGATGCGAAATGTATGGAGCTCTCGGGCACGTTCCTATATATGTTCATGAATTTACCGGAATATATCTCTTTCCAGTAAGTTGTAGATGAATTAGTGTATTTATGAACACAACTAATATTAGCGTCTGCGCACTTCGCAATAAGCGGTCAGCTGGAGTGCTGAAGGCCGTTGATGACAGCGCGCCATTTTGCATGTTGTGTTGTGGTTGTGTTTGCAGAGTGATGAAATAAGG
This sequence comes from Molanna angustata, assembly GCA_963576475.1. NCBI lineage: Eukaryota > Metazoa > Arthropoda > Insecta > Trichoptera > Molannidae > Molanna > Molanna angustata. Next base: position 15,378,485 of record OY754989.1, read on the forward strand.
TTAATTTAATATTTTTAATGATAATTTTTGACAATAGTACACGGTGAATAGTATACATAATTTAATTTCGCGTTACTTTAATTACGATGATCGTGTGAATGTGAAAAAATAAGGGCCTCCCGGCCAATCATCTCATTATCTCAAATTAGTTATTGTAAATCACGTAAATATATTCGAAGTTTTAAGATGAATTTGTAATAAAAAACGTCATGGCTTTGCAGGTGTAGTGAAAAGAATGCGTATTGCGGGCGCAGTGAAATGTTGTTGTCCGTGTTTACTTTTTGACAATAATTCTGATGTAGGTATTTAATTCTGACTCTGACAAAAACAACTAAATCCAACATGTATGATATATGATCCCTTTCTTTCAGGTGTTGTAATTGCAGTTTAACAGGAGAATGATGATATACACTGATCATGCATATGCATGAAAATGATATTTTTTCACCTCTGTCGAAATTTCACAAGTGTACTGAATATTTTCTCCTTTTAAATACACATTTCCTTTCAAGAAAAAAATTGAGCCCCTCTAATATTTTAGGTCGCCAGCCGCCACGGTTTCCTAATGACATACTCTAGGGCTAGATTGAAGAGTGTGGGTGCCAAACCATCGCCCTGCTTAAGACCTTGAGATATTAAGAACCCCTCAGTCATCTCACCCTCTATCTTGACTTTGCATTTCGTACTACTCATTGTTGTTTTCACTAATCTTACAAGCTTCGTTGGAATTTTAAAAGCAAGTAATATTTCGTAGAGCTTTTCCCGACTTATACTGTCATACGCTTGTTTAAAGTCTATAAATAGCTGGTAGACGTCAACGTCGAATTCCCAGCATTTTGACAGTATTTGTCTCACTGTGAACAGTTGATCAGTAGTTGCTCTGTTTCTTCTGAACCCAGCTTGGTATTCCCCTATGATAGTTTCTGAATAGTGTTCTATCTTTTCTTTTAATATGATTGTTAGTACTTTATATGCAGTGCTTAATAGTGAGATGCCTCTATAATTTTCACATTTGAGTTTGTCTCCTTTTTTTTGTATTGGACATATGATGCTCAGCTGCCACTCTTCAGGGATTTCTTCTATACGCCAAATTTTAGAAGTCAACAGATACTATAACTGTCAGAATTTACTTCACCCGATAAGTATACAGAGCATTTGAAGGGTACACTTGTCTTTTGAGCGTCTGTTTCTGGTCATTACGAACGTCTTAGAGCGTCACTAAGTGCACTCGGCCTTCACTGTGAATGCAGCCCTGGGACAAATCTGGCAAGAAATGTATAAAGCCATGTTATATCATATTTGTCAAAAATGTCATCAATTTTGACAATAATGTCATATCAGGGGGGCAAGTCTAGTCCAACCGGCGAAATCAAAACCATCACGATTACCCATATCATGGATATAATTATTATATGGAGTTCTATAATATCTTTAGATGTCATAGAACTCCATATGATAATTATATCAATGATATGGGTAATCATGAGGGTTTTGATTTCGCCGGTTGGACCAGACTTGCCCCCCTGATATGACAAGAACGTCATATCAAATCTGATAAAATGGCATTTTTTTTGACAAAAACATATCAAATGTATTGAAAATATCATTTCATTTTTTACTCTTCACTACTACGGAATAGCGGAGAGTCATCATTTGACAATTTTTAAGCATATTTTCAACTGTAGGAGCTGACTGATTTGGGCATCGGCACGGACTGCGCTGGAGCCCTGAGCCTCGCCATGCAGTTTCTCCTGCAGGAATTGAAGTTTGCCCCGGCGCCCCTTGCATGGCTCCACCGCAAGCTGTCCCAGGAGATGGAGGACCTGCTCACGAGGACTACGTCAGGAAAACTTCTAGAATCACTATCGGTAACTTAACTTGTTATATAATTTTAGTTTATATACAGGGTTACAGGTTTAGTCGTACAGAATATTAAAGGACGTTATTATTCAGGTCATTTCTGATGGATTTGATGCTAAATGTTAGGTCCGAAACTTAACCGTTATGGAGATATTGAATTTTAAAGATTTAAAAAAAAATTCGGCTATTTTATCAATTTTTTACGGATTAGAGGTCTAAGGGTCCGTTCTTTTATGTATCTAGTTAGAGGGCATGTCAATTAATAAAAATGATAAACAAAAACTGAACCTACTACTCACAGCTTAAAAATACAGCTCGACAACAGTCAGAATTAAAGAATTATCACAAAGTGTTTTTAACATTGAAGCGCTTTGTTTGAAAAAAAAATTATGGAACTTATTCTGCAAATAATTGTAAAAACTTCTACGTTTCTTTAGCTATTCAAAAAGCTATAACATTTGCTATTAACATTGACCAAATAACAGTTAAGGTAGTAGAGGGGACATTTTAGTTTGAGGAAAAAGTTACGGAATACTTCCTTTTGAATATCCGATCATTGTGTTTATCAGAAATTATTTCCATTACAAAATAATTAAGCTGCTTGTATTTTAAATTTATCCTTTAAAAATGTTTGGAAATCTGCCAAGCCGCTTATAATAATATCTACTTCCTTGCATTCCAGTCACAGTGGTAAGAGTTGCATAAGTGATAATCTTCATAAAGGTCTATATAATTCTTCTGTACGTGTGTATGTAGCTATGTATGTCACTGAACTCCTAAACTGCTGTAGGGGAGACCTAGGAGGAAAGTAACAAAGGAGGAAAGTAACAAACGAAATAATTTGAAAAGTATTCACTGTATGCGCCTAGCACTAATTAAGAATATATTGTCTTAACATATTACACACATCTTTAGTACTGACCGATGGTCTGAAGTCAACGGTTATGTGTGTTTCGAGGTCCTTCCGAAAAAAAATGATAAAAGTATTTTTTTGGCGCTTTGTGTTTTGTTTCATATTTTGTAAATTAGAGACATTTCTATAAGATATTGTGATTTGGATCAATGCTTGGTGAATCACTATATAAATTAAACCAAAAAAGTAAGTATTATTTGTGGATTCAAGAATAATATAAACATATTTACATCAAATTCTGGAAAATAATAGACAGAGGAGAAAAGTAACAGTGTGTTACAACACTCCTATATGTAGTTTCCTAATAAGTTTGTTCATTATATTTTTATGCTTTATTTAGATTTTAATAAACTAGGTGACGACCACATACTCCACAACGGGAGGGGACGTGAATAATTTAATTTAATTGAATTATTTACATTTTCACTTTTGTTCTCTTTTCAGAATACCGAACAAGTATACGAGGAAGACTGAGCGTGGATTAGCCAGTTCAGAAATGTATGAGCTGGTTGCAGAAGAAATTCTGCAACGCGGCCAGAGTTTAAGAGAAGCGGCACACTCGTATAATCTTTGCCACAGACAAAAATCTACCTCATCATCTGAAGAAGATGATTATAATTGTATTATCTGCACAGTGGCTTTTAAAAACAGCCATCCAAAAGAGCAATGGCTTCACCCATTATGTGTGCCACAATTGTTTACCTGAATAATTTTTATGAACTACTTTTAATATAAATAAATAATTTAATCATAAATTATAATGTTATTGTACCAATGTTGAACTTTTATATTAAAACAATAAAGTGTATTCTGTTGGTTGGTCTATAGATTGTGCAAATGCAAAATAAACCTGTTTTAATGATTTTAATGGAATTATTCGACGTAATTTAATGAATACATAATATAATTTTCTTATTCTAATGACTATTAAATTTATTTGTTCTTTCCATTTAATGTTGTTGTCGATCATGATACCAAGATATTTTATACTTTTCGTGCGGTTTAATTCATACATACATACCATCACGCCATGTCCTTTACGGGGTAAGCAGAGTGAATCGAGCGCCATACTTCTCTATTTTTGCACACATTTCTGGCTTCCTTTACATCCATGCATCGTCTCATACATGCTCGTCGATTGTTCAAACTTTTTATGTTCGGTTTAATTCAGTGCATTTATTCTGGCAAATCTCATGACTTTCATGATGATGAATTTTCAGGAACAGGTTATTAGGAGCATCTCCAACGAGCGTGAAGGGTATGAAAAAGGTTTTGTCAGTATTTAAAGATAATAGGTTATCATTGAACCACTTTTTTGCTATGTTAATGTCATTATTAGCATCTTTAGTTACCTCTCCCCAATTTATAGTTTCATTCAGTATTATTGTATCATCCGCAAAAGAAATAATTTTTCCCTTAACATTGAGTTTAAGCAAATCATTAACGTAGGTAATAAACAAAATAGGACCAAGAACGGTTCCTTGCGGAATTCCGAATTGAGATGTCTCGAAGTCACTCGAAGTCAATTCATAATAACTTTAAAAGAGCATTATAACAATAATTGTGCTAAAATATTTTTGACCTATCAACGTCGCAATTTCTTCATGTTTCTCCGGTGATTTGACATTTGTCAATGTTTTGAAGAAAAAATATAATAATTTCTTAAAGGGTGCGTTATTTGTTTTGTGAATACCTATCATTATTTAGATATTTATATGAAAAAAAAAACAATCTAAACTGAAGCAATGATGAAAAAGTGAGAAACAATAAATTCAAGTAGCCCTTCTCTTTAAGTTTATCTTTCAATAGATATGTCAAATGTTTTTTGTTATTTAAGACTTGAAAAAATAGGTACGTTTGATCCATAGAATAATAATAGTATAGAATACTCATTCCCATACAATACCTCGCTGAAAAAGTGAAGCCGTTTTACTGGCCGGCTCGTGTCAATATATGTATGACTCTGCTGGTAGACATTGTTCGTATAGTACTGCTCGTTATGACTGCGTATATAATTTTGCAAGCAGTTAATAAATTCCCTATTTGGAGAACGTATCACGCAGACGGCCAATGATTACTGAATGCTCGTAGCAAAATGTTGACCAAATTAGTCAACATAAAGCAGTCGCGTTTACTGCAGGCTAAAGAGTATTCTATACTATTATTATTCTATGGTTTGATCATGTCAAAAAATTTTTGTGAATTATGAAAGCAGTTTATTATTTTTGATGAAGCAGAAACACAAAAACCTATTCTTGCTGCTTCACAAACGTCGAACCTTTCTTCGTCCAGTCATGGACATAGGTCTCTCCCTGAGACTTCCACAGCTCCGTACCCTGGGCAGACCGCATCCATCCGCCTCCAGCCACACGTCCAATATCATCAGACCACCTTGTTTGAGGCCTTCCAATACTTCTTTTGCTCGCCTATTTCCCTTTTCATAGTGTCCATTACAGAATTCATTAAGGCATACTATTTTAAAATTCACCCGTAACTTATTAAAATTTCAGCTTTGAAATGTAAATAGGCCTGACCTATGAATGATAAATAAACATCATGTAAGGATTCAATCATCTTTTCACTGTTTCAAAATATATTGTATTTTAATTAAAGCTTTCTGTTCTATTTCTCAATATGAACTTTTTATGCCAAATATAATATTACTCCGTGCCCACAGTTTGCTTTTAAGAGGTCTGAGGTTCAAGTTTTAATATATAGATACATTATGTAGGTATTATTTGGATGCTTTCTTGCACAAATACTAATAACCTTCATGCAAATTATGCAGGTTATTCAAAATGTCAATTAGATCGATATCCGGTAACTGGATACAGTCATATGTTTTGTTTTCTTAGAAAAATATGTGTCGGGTATTTTTAATATAAAAACATTGTGTTAATTGGATTTATCCATACAGTCAATGATATTCAATTGAATTTCGACAGACTATGGACGCAAGACTAGAATAAAACTCAGTTCATAAATTTGTATACAATAACGAGAAATCATACGTGCATTCTGATTAAAAGTCGTTTATAATATTAATTCAAATATACCTTAATGAAATCCCTTTAATACGAGAGATTATTATTAAAAATGATATAATTCATAATAACTTTAAAAGAGCATTATAACAATAATTGTGCTAAAATATTAAACAAAAACTGAACCTACTACTCACAGCTTAAAAATACAGCTCGACAACAGTCAGAATTAAAGAATTATCACAAAGTGTTTTTAACATTGAAGCGCTTTGTTTGAAAAAAAAATTATGGAACTTATTCTGCAAATAATTGTAAAAACTTCTACGTTTCTTTAGCTATTCAAAAAGCTATAACATTTGCTATTAAATAGTCAAACCATTGACCAAATAACAGTTAAGGTAGTAGAGGGTATATTTTAGTTTGAGGAAAAAGTAGCTAAAATACGTAAACAAAACAAAAAAAAAACACAGCAATATTTTTATAATTCATGTTCGACATGGCCGCCGCTTTTTCTTACACAAATTGTCATTCTTTTTCTTAAATTACTATTAAACATTTTGATTCCATCAATCGAGGAGACTTACCACCCTGGCTTCTAATGGGAACAACTCATCCAGGTATTTATTTTATCAATATCCAAAAATGGACTAATTGTTTAATTTTAAAAAGACTTCAAATTATGATATCAAAAGAATTGTGTCTCTGTTGATAGATCTATACATTAAAACCTGCAAATCTTTGCACAGCGTCAACATACAATAACTCGTCTGGTTTTATGATTTAGGTGCGCACAATATCGATGGGTGACTGGGCACCGTGCGTGCGCTGGGCCGGCGTGGACAGCATCGAGCGTGGGGCTGGGGGACGCCTGCGTTCCCTGGATCTGCTCCTAGACATTCACTACGAGGGAGGGTTTCGTCTTGCGGTAGATGCCGCAATGCTACTGGGAAAATCTGCCTGCCTCGATATACAAGGTAGGGTAAAATTAGTTATTGCATTAAAAAATATGAAGATATAACTAAATAATGTGTATTTTTGATTCTACGTAAATTTTTTTTACCTGCGATAGACCTATTTCGCCTTGTTAGGGCATTAACTAGCTTATGACTATTTTGACAAATTTTACTTATATTTATAGATTAATTATGTAGGAGGAGCTTACAGGTTCTTGTGATTGGTCATTTAAAACTATTGACATTATACAATGCAAAAATGAAATATATTTACTTTACTCTGATTGGTTGAGACTATTTATTTTTTGACCAATCCCTATTTAGATAATTAGTGAAATTGAATATAATGAATTGATTTATTGACAGTGAAATGCATTAAGTGTTTACAATATTAGGGATTATTTGTTAAACTATTGTTGATATGTAGGTATTCTTGGTGGAGTAGTATGATGGATGTATCTGAAACAATTAAAAAAGGTTTGCGGCAGAATCAAATAAAATAACTTAATATGGTATATTTTTGTTTATGGAATAATATCTATGAGCGGTGATCTGTGTATGTTCATTTGTTCATTTATGACAATGACGTTAGGATTTTTTAAGTGCTTGGAAATTTCTAACTGCTCTAATATATTTAGCCTTAAACCTTTCTTAGCAAAGTGTAGAGGAATAGGTGAATTTGTTGGACTGATTTTATGGAAAAAAATCATTAAGATATAACTATTTTTATTGAAGTATCCAACTGTCGATTTGTTCAAGAAAATTGATTACTCTTAGCATAGCAACAAAGTTTCAAGCTAAGAAGTGGGATATGTGTATGGTCAAGTCTATATTTTTCATGTTTTTTTCAATTTTGAAGTCAAAGAACACCAACTTCGAAGATTCGCAGCATATATGTTATATAAATATATGTATATGGATTAACTCAGAATTCGGAGCAGAACATTTATTGTGTGTGTCCGTCACCCCATTATAACTTTTGATCCGCTTCACAGATAGCCTAAAATTTCAAAAATATAGAAAATTTAAAGCCTTCAAAACTTTTATATTCTTCATAACCATACATTCATACATACCATGGAGTTGTTCATATTCGGAGTAGGAAAAAAGGATTGACTTCCACACTATCCTATCTTGACATTCTTTTTTTTTTGTATAGAAAACGAAATATCTTAAAATATTGACTAATTTGGATTTAAGGGTTTATAGTTTGGTATGTATTCTTCAACTATACATACTATCGTCATCGACAGTTGGATCTCATGTGTTACATGCAACTAGTAATAATTATCTGTCCAAATCAGGGAGAGGTTCTGCGCTTAAACTAGTACTAAATTATTCGCCTATTTTAGAGGTAGTATAGTTTGAATTTGTAATACCAATCCAGAGGGCAGAAGATGTAGAGAAGGTGTAGAGGCAGGCCCCAGCTAAGATGGCTGGACGATACAGAAGACGACATAAGGGCGATCGGAATAACAAACTGGAGGAGAGCGGTGGAGGACAGGGACGGCTGGAGAAGGATTCTGGAGGATGCCAGGGCCCACACAGGGCTGTAGCACCAATGATGATGATGATAGTTTGAATTTACTAGAATGAATTACATACATATACCATTAAGGCATATACCACAATGTGGGGTGACCAGCGACAGGTGTGCGGACGTAAACACCGTGCAAGAATACAGACGAATAATCCTTTGATTCGTGCCAAAAAACTAACACTAAACTGAGAATGCACAAATATTTGTGGCGAATAGCGAATACACACGAATAAGCCATTTGTATACTTGTCTATTTACCTGTGTTCACCGAGTAAATAAACGAGGCATAAGGAACGGTGCGACGCTAATGGATTTGTGTTTTTTAGTTAAGAAGGTACTTGGTCGTTGTATTTGCTGCGCATACGCATATCTGACATGAACAGAGGTGGTATTAGTTTGAGTTGATTAATGTTGTCGCACCTGGTCTAAATAATACGAAAGTATTATTTAGACCAGGGCTGGGCAGACTTTTAGGACAATGTCCCATTAGGGTAATGAGGAGTAATATCCCCTTAGGGTAGTGAAAAGTAATATCCCCTTAGGGTAGTGAGGAGTAATATCCCTTTGGGGTAGTGAGGAGTAATATCCCTTTGGAGTAGTGAGGAGTTATATCCCTTTGGGGTAGTGAGGAGTAATATCCCCTTGGGGTAGTGGGGAGTAATATCCCCTTAGGGTAGTGAGGAGTAATATCCCTTTGGGGTGGTGAGGAGTAATATCCCTTTGAGGTAGTGAGGATTAATATCTCTTTTGGGTAGTGAGGAGTAATATCCCTTTGGGGTAGTGAGGAGTAAAAAAATTGTGCATTATTATTCCAGTTGAGCAGTTAACGGGCAGAGCTCGTGTGAGGTTCACCCGCCACCCGTACACCCACTGGTCCCTGTCCTTTGTGACTCCGCCCCATCTGGAGCTGAGGGCCAGTCCCCTGCGGGGGCGCCTGGCGGCCCTGCTTCAGGCGCACGCAAGGAGGGCGCTACAGAGGAAGCACACGCTGCCAAACTACACTATTAGGTACACATAACAACTGCCGAGGCTATTTCACTCGACCGAGAATTCTCCAATCAAAACATTGTAATTTCATCTTAACAATCCCATAAGCCTTGTTAAGTTGTAATTTCATCTTAACAATCCCATAAGCCTTGTTAAGTTGTAATTTCATCTTAACAATCCCATCAGCCTTGTTAAGTTGTAATTTCATCTTAACAATCCCATAAGCCTTGTTAAGTTGTAATTTCATCTTAACAATCCCATCAGCCTTGTTAAGTTGTAATTTCATCTTAACAATCCCATAAGCCTCGTTAAGTTGTAATTTCATCTTAACAATCCCATAAGCCTTGTTAAGTTGTAATTTCATCTTAACAATCCCATAAGCCTTGTTAAGTTGTAATTTCATCTTAACAATCCCATCAGCCTTGTTAAGTTGTAATTTCATCTTAACAATCCCATAAGCCTTGTTAAGTTGTAATTTCATCTTAACAATCCCATCAGCCTTGTTAAGTTGTAATTTCATCTTAACAATCCCATAAGCCTCGTTAAGTTGTAATTTCATCTTAACAATCCCATAAGCCTTGTTAAGTTGTAATTTCATCTTAACAATCCCATAAGCCATCTTAAGTTGTAATTTCATCTTAACAATCCCATAAGCCTTGTTAAGTTGTAATTTCATCTTAACAATCCCATAAGCCTTGTTAAGTTGTAATTTCATCTTAACAATCCCATCAGCCTTGTTAAGTTGTAATTTCATCTTAACAATCCCATAAGCCTTGTTAAGTTGTAATTTCATCTTAACAATCCCATAAGCCTTGTTAAGTTGTAATTTCATCTTAACAATCCCATAAGCCATCTTAAGTTGTAATTTCATCTTAACAATCCCATCAGCCCTGTCAAATGGATGCGTACTCCTTCTAGTGTCCAATCAGCGAGCATCGTTCTTTCTGGAATTTGACACTAGGGGATATTAAGGGTTGGTTAGAAGAAATTGCCTTATGGCAATACGCCTGCTAGAGTACAATATATCTGTTTATATTATGTACAGAAATATAAATAAATAAAACAAAAAAATTTGGCACCTTACAAACAGTATAAAATAAAATTGTTTACACAAAGAAACAAATTATCAATTGATTAAGCTTCAATAATATAATAAAAAAAAAATAGAAGAAAAAAACAAAAATTGTGAATAGTTTTTTATATCTTTTGCAGATATAAGCCATTCTTCACCAAGATCGATCCCGCCCAACTGGACCCACCCGCCGAAGACCCCACTTTAAAAATCCAGGGCAACTTCGATATAACCGTCTCGGAGGTGACTCGTCTCTTCACCGAAGTCTGGACTGGGGTCAGATCTAATCAAAACGAACAAGTGTACTGTTGCGTCTCCCTCGACTCAAACCCGTGGATATCCTACAGGCAAGACGACGAGTGTTCGACGTTCACGCTCGACATCGTCATCAACAAGGACCGAACCCAACAGCTGGGAACCGTCTTCAAACAAGTCTCTGTCTCCTCCGAAGAGAGGAATCCTAAAACGACCGTCGTCATTGAGACGGTCGTGCCGTTGAGCGCAGCTTACAAGGCCGACCTGAGACGGGGCGATGTCATAGTGGCCGTAGACAACAAGTTGGTCTTCACGATGAGCCAGGTGGCCAAGATAGTCAAGTCCGTCAGCCGGCCATGCTTCACTGTGAGGATTGAGAGGCGGGTCAGGAGGATCTGCTATCAGGACGAAGGTGGCGGCGGCGGTAAGGTCTGCAGCAAGCAGGACACGTTGACTGTGGGCGAGTCGGACGACTCCGCACCGCCAAAGAGGGGAAAAAGCAATAGCTTTTCGTTCAGGAAGATGTCTGAGGTATTGGAGAGTGCGAGGAACGTGGGCAATGAAGGCAGAGCCCTCCTGCGTGGAACTAACAGCGTATCTAATATGCAGGTATTTATTTGTTTTTTTATAAAATGTTGCATTTCATAGAGTACAATTATTTATATAATCCAACTGTAGAATTCATTTCTCTTAACATATCAACAAAGTATCAAGCCACGATACGTGAGGTTTTTATGGCCAGGTCTATATATTTCGCGATTTTTTCAATTTTCAATTCAAAAAACACCAACATAGAGGCTTTCCAGTATATATATATATATATATATATATATATATATATATATATATATATATATATATATATATATATATATATATATATATATATATATATATATATATATATATATATATATATATATATATATATATATATATATATATATATATATATATGTTAAATCTAAGGTTTTCGCGAGTACAAAATATGTTATTATTAAGTATTTTGGGGATAACCCGCGTCAAATTATGATTCCCGAGAGAATCAGTCGTCTGCCGACGTTTCGTCTGAATCACATCAGACATTTTCTAAAGGCGCCTTGTTAATAAATTTTTTTTTTCCTCGAGACGAAAATTTATTAACAAGGCGCCTTTAGAAAATGTCTGATGTGATTCAGACGAAACGTCGGCAGACGACTGATTCTCTCGGGAATCATAATTTGACGCGGGTTATCCCCAAAATACTTAATAATAACATATATATATATATATATATATATATATATATATATATATATATATATATATAAATATATATATATATATGTTATAATATTTTTATCTCGGTTTTCCCGTGTCAGTAGGTCTTGACTAAGACCATTTGTCTTCCGACGTTTCGCCTGAATATCACCAGGCATTTTCGTTAAGTCCTTGAAAATGCCTGGTGATATTCAGGCGAAACGTCGGAAGACAAATGGTCTTAGTCAAGACCTACTGACACGGGAAAACCGAGATAAAAATATTATAACATATTTCACCCGTGAAAACATCAAATAGAACATATATATATATATATATATATATATATATATATATATATATATATATATATATATATATATATATATATATATATATATATATATATATATATATATATATATATATATATATATATATATGTTCTATATAGTATTCAACTTAAATAATTCAAAATTATGTCTCTGCAACGCAATTGCTAACTTGCTAATACTAAATACTCCAGTGAGGTTAGGAGTTAGTATTTAGTTACCTAGGACTGTGCATTTGGGTCATAATCTTGATGACACAGTCACGTAGTGTTTATGTACCAAGAAATTTTGCTTATGTTATGTCTATAGAATATTTGGTCTGTGATGGGCACACATTCCTGCTTATATACCTATCATCAGGGATTTCTAAACATTTTCTCCCTTTTCTTCACAACATTAATATTGATTATGTTCATCATTACTTACAGGAATCAGAGAAACCAACACTAAATCCCACCGAACCACCTATCTCCGAAGACTCCCAAACCACAGTCGCTCAATCAGCAAAGCAGCCAACGACAAAAGCAGAAGATATCAACGTGCCAAAGACAACGTCTCAAAACATCATTTCGTTCTCCAAACATTCTGACTCAATCCAAGTCTCATTCGGTTTCGGTCTCCGGAAGCGGAGATGCTCTGTCGAGAACAGAACATCCTCAGACAGCTCCAACAGCAGTACCCCAACTGCCTCCAGTCCCGGGACGCCCTCGAAGCGAACGGACAAAATCAAAGAGCCTAACCTTGTGAAATCAAACACCGAAGACCTGCAAAAGCCCAAGATCGCAAGTCTTGAATCCCAAAACAGCATAGCTAGCAATCCCGAAACCCAAACAGATCGCCAATCGTTTTCGTCGGACACGCAGACCAAATTCATCGTCGGCTCGTTCGAAGACCTGTCCGAAGACCCGACGAATCCAAAGATATCGATCATCAGGCCGACGTCGGACGGTCAGAGTAAGGTCAGACTGGAGGTCAACGAGTTCTCGGACATGCTGCAGACCTGCACCACTCCGCCGCTACCCCTGTCGGAGCTGCTGTGCTACAACGAGAGGATGACCTTCAAACTGAACAGGAACCACAGATATCTGAACCTCAACGTCTGGGGCAAAAACAACACCGGAGGGGACGACGTCCTTTTAGCTTATCTAAATATACCTCTCATTGCCGTCCTGAAGGAGTGCAACAAGTCCAAGATAGGGCAGAGCATAAGGAAGTTTACGCTGTTGCCTCCAGAAGTAAATCTATCAGTCAGGTATGAATATTTTTTCCCATTAAATATCTTCTATTAATTTGTTGGCAATATAATGTACATTTGTTAATAATAATTTATTTTTACTGTTAGATATCGAGAGATGTGAATATTGCACCTACCTCAATATAATTACTTAAAAAAAAATACAAAATATTTATATATTGTCTTTTATCGAACTTCTTCGCTGTCAGTGAGATGTACACGGTGACGAGTTGTAGACAATTATAATGACTGCTAGTGTAGGTTGCAATGCTTTTGGGAGAGGAAATAATTGAAAGTGTTTCCACATTTACCAAACTTTTACTTTATAGCAGACATGTCAAGGACACAGGCCGCATCCGGCGGGCCGTATCAATACGGCTCGCGATCGCAATGTTATTATTATTATTATTATTTATTTATAGGCAGGCAGCCAAGGCTGATGTGCCTATATTCACTGTCGAATTTTCTTATTTGGTTGTAACTATTTTGCTTTGTCCAAAAAAAAAGTCCAGTCTATTCTTGAAAACATTCACACTTTCAGCATCCAAAACATGTTGGGGCAGTTTATTCCAAGTATTCACAACTCTATTTGAAAGAAAATGCCTTCGAGGATTTGTCGAGAACCTACTTTTCACTAGTTTTAAGCTATGGCCACAAAAATTAGTGTTATGACTATATTGAAAGAGATTTTTCATGTTTTCACAGTCATAATTGCCTGATAATATTTTGAATGTTTCAATAAGATCTCCACGTTCTCTTCGGTTTTCTAGTTTTGACAGTTTTAAGAAGTCAAGTCTTTCCTCATATGTTAAGTTGCGAAGTGTCCTGGGAATTTTTGTAAAACGTCTTTGGACTCTCTCAAGTAAGTCAATGTCCTTGGAAAAATAGGGACTCCATATCTGGAAACCATATTCCAACAATGGTCTAACAAATGCTTTATATATTTTTAACATTAAGTCTGGTGTGATGTTCTGGAAAGCTTTTCTGATGCAGTAAATAAGGGAGTTTGCTTTCTTAACAATCTTAATAATATGATCCTCCCATTTTAAATCTGCGGATACAATGATACCTAGGTCAGTTTGTGATTCAACATCTTTAAGTTGAGTATTTTCAAGAAAGTATTCAAACTTGGGGTTATTTTTTCCAATATGTAGAACAGTGCACTTATTGGGATTCAGATTGATGAGCCATTTTTTTGTCCACTCTTTTATTCTATTCAGATCATCCTGCACTTGCTCATGACTTGTACATGGATTGGCAAAGAACTTTGTATCGTCTGCAAAGATTTTGGATCTTGACTTAATCACTGCTGGTAGGTCTACGATGTACAGTATGAAAAGAACCGGACCAAGGACCGAGCCCTGTGGTACGCCGCTTATCACTGCTTCTTCGTGTGATAGTTCGCCACCAATTCGAACCTGATAAGTTTGACCTGTAAGGAAATCCTTGATCCAGTTGTGTAGTTTTCCTCGAATTCCTATGTGGTATAATTTAGCTAACAATCTTTTGATTGGCACTCTGTCAAATGCTTTTTCGAAATCCAGTTAAATAATGTCTATTGGTTGGTGATCATTATGATCTTTAGTCCAGTCATTTAGGCACAAGAGGAGATTAGATATGGTGGATCTTCCAGGTACAAAGCCGTGTTGTTCATCATTAATAATGTTATTTTCTAATAAGAAGGCTCTTAATTTACGCACTATTAACTTCTCCATGCATTTACATAATATACTTGTCAAACTTATTGGTCTGTAATTGCTTGGGTCCAATTTATTTCCTTTTTTGTAGATCGGTGTGACTATTGCTTTCTTCCACTCAATAGGAAGATTTCCTGTTTCAAATGAGTTCCGAAACAGGTGGAACACTGGTTTACATATATTAGAAGCACATTTTTTTAATATAACAGCTGGCAAATTGTCTGGGCCCATTGATGTGTCATCTTGCAGATTATTTAGTACACTTTTGACGTCTTCCTCAGTGAAATACATATTTGTAACAGTGTGTGGTACCCATTCCAATAAATCTACATCTGGGAGCGGCCCATCAGGCTCCTTGACATACATTTTATTGAATTCAGCAGCAAAAGTATTGGCTATCTCTTTTTGATTAGATATGACTATGCCTGATGAATCTGTTAAAGTTGGCGGCATAGAAGTTTTGGAAGACAGTTGTTTACTTATATAACTATAAAAGGGTTTATTTCCGCTATCAATTACGTTTCTTTCAAAGCGCATTCGATCACCATATTATTACTACGCCGATAAATCTGATAGTCTGAATAAGTTTTGCTTTTTTTATATTTATTCCAGCATTTTCTTTTGTCACAAATTAATTTCAAGATTTCAGTGTTTATCCAAGGTTTATTTGTCTTATTTCTGCCCTTTCTATAATTTGGTGAGCTATCATCTATGATTTTATGAATTTCACTTTTGAAAAAATTCCAGTTTTCATCAATATCAGTACTTGGATAATGGAAATTAGTTGATGATAATAGCTGGTTAATTTTATCAAAATCTGCCTTATAATAATTTCTTCTTTCACTTTCTTGAGATTGTGCATTATTAGAGTGAATATGTGATTGAAGGGTTGGGTTGCTACCAGTGTAACATGATCACTTTTACCAATGCATGGTAAGTAGTCTATGTTTGTAATCAAGTTTTCCTCATTGCATAATACTAAATCTAGTGTGGATGGGGTATCGTTGTTTCGATAACGAGTTGGCTTATTTACCAACTGCTGTAAGTTACTGTTTAAGAACATATCAAGAAATAGGTGTTCCGAAATTCGCGCACTTTCATATGATTTTAATGGCCATGTTAAACAGGGTAAATTGAAATCGCCGAATACAAGAAGAGTTGTGGTTTCAGATGCTTTTTCAATTAAATTAAAGAGCACTTTATCTTCTTCTATATTTAGGTGAGGTAATGGTGGTCTATAAATTCCAGCAATCAAAAATTGTTGGTTGCCAAGTTCTATGTCCACCCATAATGCTTCTACTATACTATCATTATATAATTGGTTGAGCTTTGCTGTGATGGGTATATTATAATGCATATGTGCAACATATATAGCAATTCCACCGCCCTTTCTTCCATGTCGGTCTCTTCGAAACAATGTATAGCCAGTTATATTTATGAGACTATCCGGAATTTTTTTGTTTAACCATGATTCTGTGATAATAATTATAGTCGGGTTCATTTTGTTTACTTCCACTAATAAATAATCAAATTTAGCCATAATCGATGTGAGGTTCGTATACAAAATAGGCAGGCTGACAATTGTGTTTATGTTAAGTTTTTTTGTTGGTGAACAATTCTTGGACATCCGTTTATGTACTTGATGGTGAGGCTGTCCTCACCCTTGCTCGTTCTCTCCTTTAGTTCCTCTCTCAGGCTCTTGAGATGCTCGCGCTGGACTGGAGTGAGATCACACTTGATGTACACACTTGACTTGATTTTTTGTTTATTTTTGATAATTGTGTATGCATCCTCCTTGCACTTCATTACAACTTTCATGGGACGAGGACGAGACTTATCTGTGAGTTTTCCTAGGCGAATTACATTTACAGATTTGGTGTCAATCGGTCTTGGACTTATCATTTTTATGATTTTGTTTAGTTCTTCCAAATCATGTTTTTTCCTTGTTTCAATTTCGTTTGATTGTGATTCAATTGCACCGAATAGGATTATATTTTTCTTTCTTTTTTGTCGCTCGGACACTTCAGAGACAACATCCTCGAAGTTAAGGGGATTTTGTTTTAATTTTATAACTTCACATTGCAAGTCATGTATTTGTTGTTTTAATATGGGTATTTGTTGAATACCCTCTTGACATTCAGGACACAGGTACTTAAGAGTACGATTTTTTAACTGAAAGCACTTTATTTCTGTAGCCGAAAGCCTTGAACAAACATCACATATTTCATTACTACAAATATCACATTGGATTTTTGTGTTACATTCACTAGTTGGTTTTTTGCACTGAAAACAATCAGCCATTTTGACACAATTTGCAGTAACTTAAACTTTATGTTATTTCACAAACTAGACACAGAAATACACGGTTTTTATTAGAAAAATATTCCTTAGGATGTTAAAATTGTTTTTTTGCTATTTTTTTTTGTTTGTTTAGAACTGGGTTTACACTGTAATATTTAAATTTTTTTGAGGATAAAATTCTGACAGCTTGATAAGGTTATTGTTGCAATTTATTCCCAATGTGTCACAGAAAGAAGAATCATATTTTTTAGAGCTTTCAAACTTCACTCGATTCCTCTACGGAAGGTTTAAAATGCATACACTATATTTATTTTGAAAGAAAAATTTAAAGAGGTTAACACTCCTTTATTTTATACACAATATTTCAAGAATTTGAATAAAAACTTAGAATTAGAAAAAGCATGTAGCAAACATTCTGTGCATGTTTGTTTGGTAGCACCTATTTATGTGAGCAGATGTTTTCCACCATGAAAATAAATAAGATCAAACATCGCACAAGACTTACATACAAATGAACATTTCTAATTAATTGTTAAAATAATTACAACGAATATGATACCTGACATCAATGAGCTTATCAAAAACAAGACAAGTCAAATATCTGAATCCTTTACCTATAAATAATTACCCTCCATATACTATTATATACTATATATAATTAAATAAATAAAATGTTATAATAATTCAGTACATTATTTTTATTTGAATCTGGCCCGCCTACACATTCTAAATTTAACATATGGCCCTCTGCAAAATTGAGTTTGACACCCCTGATCTATATTATATATGTATTATGTTTATTATTTTTATTAATGATCTCAAGTTTTGAGTGTGAACCTTTTGACAACCATGACAGACTGACTCCACATGTAACAATACTCAACACTGAGGGGTACTCTGTAATTCAATACATAACAATATGTGAATTGGTTGTGTGTGAAAGAGGAAAAATTAGTGTGCAAAAGAGGAATGCTTAGTATGTATATATTTATTTATTTATATATACAAACATTGATGACATTACAATAATTATTGAATCTGCAATGTCCCACTAGACAAAAAACCTGTGCCGGGGCCAATGCATCTAGAGACAGTGACACTGTATTAGTTGATGCCAACATCAATCGTATATAATCGGAAATAACATATATAAAAAAATTGCGCTAATTGCGATTTGGAGCAAAATAAAGTATGGGGTATACTGCGCATGATAGGGTAGACGAACATTCTGGCGACGGCAGATAGGTAACAAGTACTTGATTGTAAATATACATACTTTGTAAAAATACACTCATCAAAAATGCATTCAAGGATTGTCAAAATTTAAAGAAAAAAAAAACTATGGTTTGTCATATCAATGTGAAATAAATTTCATATTTGTATGAAAAATGTATATAACAGAAGTAAAATAGCTTCTGTATGGGAAAATTGAGTGATCAACTTCATATTGATATTGTATGTGTCTCTATAGACAAGAGTATTTTTTTTACTCTCCACTTCTATCTTCCTCAAGGGGTAGGCAGTGAGAACCGAACACCACATTCTTCTATCTTGACACATTCATCGCCTCATCAACACTGTCATACATGCTCATTTTGCTGTTAATGCAATTTTACTTAGAATTTCTCAACAGGTATCATGTAGAAAATGCATACAATGATTTCCGTGACAATGTTTTTGTGTGCATGGTGTATTGTGAAAACTTTTGTGCTCTGGGAATCTTATATTTGTTTAAGAATCTAATAAAAATGTACTTCATAAAAATGCATTTAGAGATTGTCAACCTTTCAAGAAGAAAAAATGAACACTTACTATGGTGTGGAGAGTTTAGTGTTGGCCACAACCCACTCGTTTACACAAGAATCTATTTTTTGATTGCTGAGTCCTAATTTTGTACACCTTCACAAAATACAAACTATGAACAAGTTATCTATGATGTGTTAAACTAAAAATGGTACACTTCATGGTGCGTGCGTGCGTGTTCTCTTTGACTAATAGTATTAGGTAGTTTGAAAGCAGAATTAAAGGCACAGTTTTACTCGCAAAACCCACCTTTGTACAACAATGCTTGATGATTCTTTTTTTAGCAAAACCCATCCGCTGGCGTCGCACTCTGGATTCGAACCCTGCCTCTGCTACGGCGATATTCTCTTCAAATTCAACTGGTCCACCTCACCATCGGAGCAAAAGTCCTCTGGCAAGGATCAAGAGTCCAACAAGGGGACGTACGGAGACGCCTCCGAGAGGGACAGAGAGGGGTCAGTGGGTGACTTTGAGATGATTGAAGCGGCGACTGCGGCGACGGAGGAAGATGGAGGGAGGCAGGGGGAGGGTGAAGAAGTCAGATGGAAGATGCACGACTTTCTGAGGACCCACTTTCATCGCAGTACGCAGTGCGATTTCTGCGGGAAAAAGGTAAACAATTAACCCATTTTTGAGGTTATAATTTTTTTCGAAATGACTACGTAGGTGACACCACGTATTAGGATTTGGATCCATTATACTCTTCCGAAGAAGCGTACTATGTAGCGTTGGGAAGGGTATGCTATCTGCTCAGGAAGATATGAATTTTAAACATAAAAAGACCCGGGTCATAAGAAGATGGAAACTCATAATTCCACATCCGGGCTGTTGTGTTAATGAAAGAGTTCAAGAAGCGACTGGTTCGTGTATATTGAAGGTTTACTGTGAACAGGTGTTGAGGTTGAGTAAAATGAGTGACCATTGTGAATGGGTGTAAGAGGAACCAGAGATCCAAGTTTTTCTGAGCATCTCCCGTGGTAGTATCTATAGAATAAACTTAGAATATCAACCTTGCGTCTGTGGTCTAGTGATTGCAATCCATCAGTCAATGATGCCGACCGCCGTGGCACAGTTGGTAAGCCGTTCGATTTCTGTGCGGGCGAACAATGTTCACTTTAAATTTATTTGTTTTATAATTTTGCCGTTTACACTTTGTATCATTTTTCAGATATGGTTGAAGGATGCGGTTCAATGTAGAGACTGTGCTCTGTGTTGTCACAAGAAATGTGTTGCCAAGTGTCTCAGTACTGGCAGGTGTCTACCTCCAACTGGACCTCTTCAAGGTATTTATTTTATATATATCATATACATTATCATCAAGTATATTTGTGATAATAATAATGCTTTGACTTGATATACTTTATTTTCTTGTTAGATTTCCTTTCAGAGTAATATAGGTACTAATAGGAGACTGGTTCATAAGCAAGAAGGCTTGGGCTGGAGACATAACATTCCTGCAGAGCATGCCAAGATAAAAATGAACAAGAGACTGTCCTCCACTTTCTCTGTCACTGTCCTGCTCCTCCTAGAAATAGGAGAAACTCCTAGGGAAGTTTCTTGTATGATAATTTAATGGACATATTATGTAGCTTCAAGGCCATATGAAAAATACAGGCCACGGCATGTTGGCCGGCCACGGCACGGCCATGTGACATCTAGTAGTAACGTTTTGTAGTGTAACGGCACCCAACTAAACTATACTACTTTGATGACAACCTGGTTCCGCACTATGGCCTGTATTTTTTATCATATGGCCTCGGTCACTACTTTGATAACGTCTCATGTTACCGAACCATGACCTGTATTTTTTATCATATGGCCTTGCTCACTACTTTGCTAACGTCACATGTTACCGCACCACGACCAGTATTTTTTATCATATGGCCTCGGTCACTACTTTAATAACGTCACATGGTACCACACCATGGCCTGTATTTTTTTATCATATGGCCTCAGTCATTACTTTGATAATGTCTCATGGCACCGCACCATGCCCGGTATTTTTCATATGGCCTCAATCTTCTGCTGACATCAAAGACATTCTGACATTCATTAGCCACTCAGGGTGGATTAGAGAAGGGGCAGGACTGCCCCATTTGTGATATCACAAAGAACCAGTTGGCCTAAATTTGGTTCTCCTCTGAACTGCCACCCATAAAATAAATAAGCTTTCCCTAAATGAAGCGCTGCATTTGTTTCAGATGACTGCACCTCTCCCAGCACCGAGTTGCCAGCCACCATCATTCAGGCCCCCGAGTTTCTGATGACGGAGCACCTGGATCCCTTGGGAGACTCTGCCCCCCTCAGTCCCCTGACACACACCGCCTCGCAGGACTGTTTGCTCATAACCAACCAGAAATCAGACGAAGGTATCAAGCACAATATATTCTTTAGGTTCTCCATCTCTCTTTGACACCATAATATAAGTTTGGTTTTTGGCCACCACACCAATGCAGCATAATTGATCATTGGTTTAACTATGGTGGTTTTGGGTTTAAGTCCCTGTGATTTACCAAAGGAGGAAAAGTATACCTTTGAAACTGTAGAGGAATTTGCATACCTGGGTTCAACTATAAATCCCTTACTCCACGGTATTTAACATAGTCACTAGGCGTGATCCGCTAATTTAGTAGCATGAGTTGGTGTGATAAACCCTTCTAGCTTACTCTTTTTGGTGAATGATAACTAGAAACGCTTTATTAGGGTTAATTTTCAGTCCTACATATTTGCACCATTCTTCAACTGTCTGGCAGGGGCGTGCCTAGAACCTTCAGACTAGGCAGACCTTGAAATAAAATTGGGAAAAGTCGAAAACTAAATGTTTTTTAGCATCGTTTTTCATTTGAGTGGTCATGAAAATATTTTAAAATCAAATGTCAAAATAATATTTACATTTGTGGCTCTGTCAAGCATCGTATCTATAAACGGTTCAATTTTTAATGTTGTAGTATGGTTTCAATAAATCAGACAAAAAAATATTAGGTCTTGAATTTCTTAACATACTTAATATTCATAGGCAAGCCAAGATTTTCGGCTTCTTTAATTAATTCCGCTACTGCTGTTTGGATAGCTGATTGAGTCACTTCTGAGACTGTCCTTGGAAATTTCCACTCACAATGATGACAATATCATCTGCGTATCCTATGACTTTTATCCCTCTTTTACTCAAGTTTAACCAGTAGTTCATCCACCACTAAGGTCCAAAGTAGTTTTGAGTAAAAAATTGGTTAAAATTTTCCAAGGGCACAAAACCATATGGGTCTTAACAAAAAGAGACGAAAACAGCCTCTTGATACTTGAAAGGAAAATCCTGAGAAAGATTTTTGGCCTAGTAAATGACAATGGACTTTGGAGGATGCGATATAATCATGAACTACAGGCATTATATGACGAACCCAACATTGTACAAGTCATAAAAGTACATAGACTGCAGTGGTTGGGACATGTCAGCCGGATGAATGATGATCGTGTCCCCAAAAAGGTTCTTAATACCAATCCAGAGGGCAGAAGAAGTAGAGGTAGGCCCAATCTAAGATGGCTGGACGATCCAGAAGACGACATAAGGGCGATCGGAATAGCAAACTGGAGAAGAGCGGTGGAGGACAGGGACGGCTGGAGAAGGATTCTGGAGAAGGCCAGAGCCCACACAAAGGCTGTAGCGCCAATGATCATGATGACAAAAACATATGATAACATTTCATAGAGTATTTATAGGCGACTGATTTTCTAGTTTCTTGTATGGTAAAATATATTTTTTCTTTATCTCTATTATTTATCAATTAATAATACTTTCTTTTTGGCTTTCGACTATCCAAAACTAATGAATTAATGGGTTCCATGTTTGTTTGTTTGTTAGGTTCGTTGGGGAGAACTGCTCTAGCGGGACTGTTGGGTGGACTGCGTCGCGTCGGAAGCGCTCACAGCTTAGCACCACCTGCTTCGCCCCAGACCACTGCCAGAAGCCTTCCACCTTCACCACAACACACACCCAGGTATACTCTTAAACAATTACATTTTACAATATTATGAGAAAAGAAAACTTTATAAGAATATTCGCCTAAACTATGGACGTTGGCATGAAGAGTACTGACAGTAATTTTGAATGTGAATGAGCAAGACACCTATACTTTAATTCTCTCCATAGAATATATTATTTAAAATTATTATTGAGTTCCTAACCAATGAAATATTTCATCCTATACAGAATATTTTATCAGTTGAGTTATTAAGTTACGAGAAAATAGACGAAAAATGTCAACAGTGTCATTAAAATTTATCCTGATTATTTACTTTGCATTTTAGACGTCAGTCTCCCGAAGACGAATGCGCCTGGGCCTCGCTGGACGCTGCGATAGCGGCCGGGGCCTGTGGCGCCGAACAGCTGCTGGCGCCCCTGCTGAGGGTCAGGCAGTCTCCAGAGCAGCTGCTCGCAGGCGCCAGAGACGCGGGTCCCAAACTGATGTCCAAACTCGCGCCCGAGGCCAGAGCGGAGCGCCTGGCAACACTCGTGAGAACTTTATTTTTTTCATATATGTAATCCAAGTTGGTAAAGTGTGGTGTTCGGTTCTCTCTGCCCATCCCGAATCGGGAAACAGCATGATGTATTTGGATACTCTCATCATGAAGACAGACAATTGATTTATATCAGTTTATTTCAATCTTGTATATTTGTTACCTTATCTGGCGAACCCCAAGGAACATATCTAGGCCCAATACTATTTTCCATTCACTTATTTCATACACAGATAATGATAGCTGTGTTCATATTTATTATTTATTGTGATAATGTTCTTCTTGTTCTACACATGGTGGTGAGGTGTCCCTTTTTCATCATTCGCCGTCATTCTGTTCCATGGACATTGCACAATTTTCAAGAAAAAAAATTGCAGTCTCTCGTGTCCTCCTTGATAACTTCATGCCACGTGCACTAGGCTCTACTTCTTAAACTTGTATTAGGTGTTTAAGAAGGTTTAGTTCCTAAATGATTTGGCTTCAGGGCACGCCTTGTGGAAGAGGCTAACTCTAAACAAAAAATTATAATCATTGTTGTTAGGAACTATAAAGAACGTTTGTGAATATTTGAAAGTTGCGCGAGTGAAAAATGAAAGATGATGGATTTTGACAGGAGAGTGTGTCGGGTGAGAATGTTCTAGACCAGGGGTCGGCAACCTGTGGCTCGCGAGCCACATGCGGATCTTTGGATGTGAAGCTGCGGCTCTTTAGTTCCAAACGCAAATACTATTATTTTTTGAAAAAATGAGTATTATTTTTGTAGAAAAGCAGTGTTATTATTGGAGATAATGTTTGGTAAAAGGGTATTATTTTTGTAGTAAAGTGGTGTTACAATCAATGTTCTCTGTAAGGTGTGCGCGTGTGCGCACGCACACCTACTAAAATGTCTCCGCTCACATGTTTTACCCTCCGCACAGTCAATAATAAGAAAGTTTCCATTGCCAGATTTTAGTTATCTTTTTTATTTATTTCAAAAATTACCTTTGTTAGTGTTGTTATTATATAAAATCACTGTGATTAAAAAATACCCAAAAATATACATTCTAATGAAAAATTGTATGTGTTTATGGGGGGGGGGGTGTAAATTTATCGCACCGCCACCGCACAGATGCGTCAAAGAGTCGCACACACTATAGAAAAATTACAGGGAACGTTGGTTATAATTAGGGTGTTATTTTTGTATAAAAGTGGTGCTATTATTCGCTTTAATTTTTTGTAAAAGGGGTATTATTTTTGTAGAAAAATGGTGTTATTATTCGCTTTAGTTTTTTGGAAAAGGGATATTATTTTTGTAGAAAAGTGGGGTTATTATTCGCATTTTTTTTTGGAAAAGGAGTATTTTGTTGTAAAAAGATGGTGTAATCTTTTGCGATAATTTTAGGAAAATGATTGTTATTTTTGTAGAACAGCGATGTTATTATTAGCGTTATTTTTTGGAAAAAGGCTATTATTTTTGTAGAAAAGCTGTGTTATTATTCATGTTATTTTTTTTTAGAAGAGAGATGTTATTTTTGTAGAAAAGCAGTGTTATTTTTTGAAACCGGGGTGTTTTTTATCTGTATTAAAACAATGTTATTAATCGCATTATTTTTTAGGAAAAGGGGTGTTATTATTGTTGAAAAACGATGTTATTATTCACGTTATTTTTTTGGAGAAAGAATGAAATTTTTGTAGAAAAACGATGTTATTAATCACATTATTTTTCGCATTTAAGTGGTGTTATTATTGCTTTTATTTATTGGAAAAGAGATATTATTTTTGTAGAAAAGTGGGGTTATTATTTGATTGAGTTTTTTGGCAAAGGGGTATTATTTTTGTAGTAAGTTGTGTTATTATTCTCGTTATTTTTTTGAAAATATGGGTATTATTTTTGTATAAAAAGAAGTGTTATTATTCGAGATAATTGGTAAAAGGGTATTATTTTCGCTTTAGTTTTTTTGGAAAATGTGTATTATTTTTGTAGTAAAGTGGCGTTTTTTTGTAGAAATGTGGTGTTATTATTCGATTTATTTTTTGAAAACAGGTATTATTTTTGTAGAAATTTGGGGTTATTATTTGCTTTAATTTTTTGTAAAAGGGATATTATTTTTGTAGAAAAGTGGCGTTATTATTCGCTTTAGTTTTTTGAAATAGGGTTGTATTTTTGTAGAAAAGTGGTGTTATTATTCGCGTTATTTTTTGGATAAATGGGTTTTATTTTTGTAGAAAAGCAGTGTTATTATTCGAGATAATTTTCAATAAAAGGGTATTACTTTGCTTTAGTTTTTTCTTGAAAATGGGTATTTTTTTTTGTAGCAAAGTGGTGTTTTTATTTGCTTTAGTTTTTTGAAAAAGAGATATTATTTTTGTAGAAAAGCACATTTATTATTCGAGATATTTTTTGGAAAAAGGGTATATTTTCGCTTTAGTTACTTGTGAAATGGGTATTATTTTTGTAGAAAATTGGGGTTATTATTTGCTTTAGTTTTTTGTAAAATGGGTATAATTTTTGTAGTAAAGTGGTTTTATAATTAGCTTTAGTTTTTTGGAAAAGGGGTCTTATTTTTGTAGAAAAGTAGTATTATTATTCGCTTTACTTTTTCGGAAAAGGGGTATTATTTTTGTAGAAAAGTGGGGTTATTATTTCCTTTAGTTTTTTGGAAAAGGGGTATTATTTTTGTAGTAAAGTGGTGTTATAATTAGCTTTAGTTTTTTGGAAAAGAGGTTTAATTTTTGTAGAAAAGTGGTGTTATTATTCGCATTAATTTTTTGAAAAGGGGTATTATTTTTGTAGAAAAGTCGTGTTATTATTCACTTTAGTTTTTCGGAATAGGGGTATTATTTTAGTAGAAAAGTGGGGTTATTATTCGCTTTAATTTTTTTTTGAAAGGGGTATTGTTTTTGAAGAAAAGTGGTGTTGTGGTTCGCTTTAGTTTTTTGGAAAAGAGGTTTTATTTTTGTAGAAAAGTGGTGTTATGATTCGCTTTATTTTTGAAAAAAGGTATTATTTTTGTAGACAAGTGGTGTTATTATTCGCTTTAGTTTTTTGGAAAAGGTGTATTATTTTTAAAGAAAAGTGGATTTATTATTTGCTTTAGATTTTTGGAAAATGGGTATTATTTTTGTAGTAAAGTGGTGTTATAATTAGCTATAGCTTTTTGGAAAAGGGGCGTTATTTTTGTAGAAAAGTGGTGTTATTATTCGCTTTAATTTTTTTTTGAAAGGGGTATTGTTTTCGGAAAAGGGGTATTATTTTTGTAGTAAAGTGGTGTTATAATTAGCTTTAGTTTTTTGGAAAAGAGGTTTAATTTTTGTAGAATAGTGGTGTTATTATTCGCATTAATTTTTTGAAAAGGGGTATTATTTTTGTAGAAAAGTCGTGTTATTATTCACTTTAGTTTTTTGGAAAGAGGATATTATTTTTGAAGAAAAATGGATTAATTATTTGCTTTAGTTTATAAAAGGGTATTATTTTCGCTTTAGTTTTTCGGAATAGGGGTATTATTTTAGTATAAAAGTGGGGTTATTATTTGCTTTAGATTTTTGGAAAATGGGTGTTATTTTTTATAGTAAAGTGGTGTTATAATTAGCTATAGTTTTTTGGAAAAGGGGTGTTATTTTTGTAGAAAACTAGT
This sequence comes from Molanna angustata, assembly GCA_963576475.1. Classification (NCBI taxonomy): domain Eukaryota; kingdom Metazoa; phylum Arthropoda; class Insecta; order Trichoptera; family Molannidae; genus Molanna; species Molanna angustata. The sequence goes on from OY754989.1 coordinate 15,405,781, forward strand.
ATTATTATTCGCTTTAGTTTTTTGGAAAAGAGGTGTTATTTTTGTAGAAAAGTGGTGTTATGATTCGCTTTATTTTTTGAAAAAAGGTATTATTTTTGTAGACAAGTGGTGTTATTATTCGCTTTAGTTTTTTGCAAAAGTTGTATTATTTTTAAAGAAAAGTGTATTTATTATTTGCTTTAGATTTTTGGAAAATGGGTATTATATTTGTAGTAAAGTGGTGTTATAATTAGCTATAGCTTTTTGGAAAAGGGGTGTTATTTTTGTAGAAAAGTGGTGTTATTATTCGTTTTAGTTTTTCGGAAAAGGGGTATTATTTTAGTAGAAAAGTGGGGTTATTATTTGCTTTAGTTTTTTGGAAAAGGGGTATTATTTTTGTAGAAAAGTGGTGTTATTATTCGCATTAATTTTTTGAAAAGGGGTATTATTTTTGTAGAAAAGTCGTGTTATTATTCACTTTAGTTTTTTGGAAAGAGGATATTATTTTTGAAGAAAAATGGATTTATTATTTGCTTTAGTTTATAAAAGGGTATTATTTTCGCTTGAGTTTTTCGGAATAGGGGTATTATTTTAGTATAAAAGTGGGGTTATTATTTGCTTTAGATTTTTGGAAAATGGGTATTATTTTTTATAGTAAAGTGGTGTTATAATTAGCTATAGTTTTTTGGAAAAGGGGTGTTATTTTTGTAGAAAACTGGTATTATTATTCGCTTTAGTTTTTTGGAAAAGAGGTGTTATTTTTGTAGAAAAGTGGTGTTATGATTCGCTTTATTTTTTGAAAAAAGGTATTATTTTTGTAGACAAGTGGTGTTATTATTCGCTTTAGTTTTTTGCAAAAGGTGTATTATTTTTAAAGAAAAGTGTATTTATTATTTGCTTTAGATTTTTGGAAAATGGGTATTATATTTGTAGTAAAGTGGTGTTATTATTAGCTATAGCTTTTTGGAAAAGGGGTGTTATTTTTGTAGAAAAGTGGTGTTATTATTCGTTTTAGTTTTTCGGAAAAGGGATATTATTTTAGTAGAAAAGTGGGGTTATTATTTGCTTTAGTTTTTTGGAAAAGGGGTATTATTTTTGTAGAAAAGTGGTGTTTTTATTCGCTTTAGTTTTTTGAAAAAGGGATATTATTTTTGAAGAAAAGCACTGTTATTATTCTAGATATTTTTTGGAAATAGGGTTTTATTTTCGCTTTAGTTATTTGTAAAATGGGTATTATTTTTGTAGAAAAGTGGGGTTATTATTTGCTTTAGTTTTTTGAAAAATGGGTACTATTTTTGTAGAAACGTGGTGTTATTTTTATAGAAAAGTGGTGTTATTATTCGCTTTTGTTTTTTGGAAAAGGGATATTATTTTTGTAGGAAAGTGGATTTATTATTCTCTTTAGTTTTTCGGAATAGGGGTATTATTTTAGTAGTAAAGTGGGGTTATTATTTGCTTTAGATTTTTGGAAAATTGGTATTATTTTTTATAGTAAAGTGATGTTAGAATTTGCTATAGTTTTTTGAAAAAGGGGTGTTATTTTTGTAGAAAAGTGGTGTTATTATTCGCTTTAGTTTTTTGGAAAAGAGGTGTTATTTTTATAGAAAAGTGGTGTTATGATTCGCTTTATTTTTTGAAAAAGGGTTTTATTTTTGTAGACAAGTGGTGTTATTATTCGCTTTAGTTTTTTTTTGAAAAGGTGTATTATTTTTAAAGAAAAGTGTATTTATTATTTGCTTTAGATTTTTGGAAAATGGGTATTATTTTTGTAGTAAAGTATGTTATAATTAGCTATAGCTTTTTGGAAAAGGGGTGTTATTTTTGTAGAAAAGTGGTGTTATTATTCGCTTTAATTTTTTTTTGAAAGGGGTTTTTTTTTTGTAGAAAAGTGGTCTTGTGATTTGCTTTAGTTTTTTTGGAAAAGAGGTGTTATTTTTGTAGAAAAGTGGTGTTATGATTCGCTTTATTTTTGAAAAAAGGTATTATTTTTGTAGACAAGTGGTGTTATTATTCGCTTAAGTTTTTTGGAAAAGGTGTATTATTTTTAAAGAAAAGTAGATTTATTATTTGCTTTAGATTTTTGGAAAATGGGTATTATTTTTGTAGTAAAGTAGTGTTATAATTAGCTATAGCTTTTTGGAAAAGGGGCGTTATTTTTGTAGAAAAGTGGTGTTAATATTCGCTTTAATTTTTTTTTTTGAAAGGTGTATTGTTTTTGTAGAAAAGTGATATTGTTATTCGCTTTAGTTTTTTGTAAAAGAGGTTTTTTTTTGAGAAAAGTGGTGTTACCATTCGCTTTAGTTTTTCGGAAAAGGGGTATTATTTTAGTAGAAAAGTGGGGTTATTATTTCCTTTAGTTTTTTGGAAAAGGGGTATTATTTTTGTAGAAAAGTGGTGTTATAATTAGCTTTAATTTTTTGGAAAAGGGATATTATTTTTGTAGAAAAGTGGTGTTTTTATTCGCTTTAGTTTTTTGAAAAAGGGATATTATTTTTGTAGAAAAGCACTGTTATTATTCGAGATATTTGTTGGAAATAGGGTATTATTTTCGATTTATTTATTTGTAAAATGGGTATTATTTTTGTAGAAAAGTGGGGTTATTATTTGCTTTAGTTTTTTGAAAAATGGGTATTATTTTTGTAGAAAAGTGGTGTTATTTTTATAGAAAAGTGGTATTATTCGCTTTTGTTTTTTGAAAAATGGTATAATTTTTATAGAAAAGTGGTGTTATTATTCGCTTTTGTTTTTTGGAAAAGGGGTATTATTTTTGTAGGAAAGTGGATTTATTATTTGCTTTAATTTTTGGAAAATGGGTATTATTTTTGTAGTAAAGTGGCGTTATAATTAGCTTTAGTTTTTTGGAAAAGAGGTGTTATTTTTGTAGAAAAGTGGTGTTATGATTAGCTTTATTTTTTGAAAAAAGGTATTATTTTTGTAGACAAGTGGTGTTATTTTTCGCTTTAGTTTTTTTTGAAAAGAGATTATTTTTGTAGAAATGTGGGGTTATTAATTGTTTTAATTTTTTGTGAAAGGGATATTATTTCTGTAGAAAAGTGGTGTTGTTATTCGCTTTAGTTGTTTGGAAAAGGGTTATTATTTTTTATGTAAAGTGGTGTTATAATTACCTTCAGTTTTTTGGAAAAGAGGTATTATTTTTGTAGAAAAGTGGTGTTTTTATTCGCTTTAGTTCTTTGAAAAAGGGATATTATTTTTGTAGAAAAGTGGGGTTATTATTCGCTTTAGTTTTTTGGAAAAGGGGTATTATTTTTGTAGAAAAGTGGGGTTATAATTCGCATTGCATTTTTGGAAAAGGGGTATTTTGTTGTAATTTTTTTATAAAAACGATGTTATTAATCACATTTTTTTTCGCATTTAAGTGGTGTTATTATTGCTTTAGTTTTTTGGAAAAGGGATATTATTTTTGTAGAAAAGCACTGTTATTATTCGAGATATTTTTTGGAAATAGGGTATTATTTTTGCTTTAGTTATTTGTAAAATGGGTATTATTTTTGTAGATAAGTGTGTTTATTATTTGCTTTAGTTTTTGAAAAATGGGTATAATTTTTGTAGTAAAGTGGTGTTATAATTAGCTTTAGTTTTTTGGAAAAGGGGTGTTATTTTTGCAGAAAAGTGTTGTTATTTTTCGCTTTAGTTTTTCGGAAAAGGGGTTTTATTTTAGTAGAAAAGTGGTGTTTTTATTCGCTTTAGTTTTTTGAAAAATGGGTATAATTTTTGTAGTAAAGTGGTGTTATTATTCGCTTTAGTTTTTCGGAAAAGTGGTATTATTTTTGTAGAAAAGTGGTATTATAATTACCTATAGTTTTTTGGAAAAGGGGTGTTATTTTTGTAGGAAAGTGATGTTATTATTCGCTTTATTTTTTTAAAAAGGGGTATTATTTTTGTAGAAAAGTGGTGTTTTTATTCGCTTTGGTTATTTGGAAAAGAGGTTTTATTTTTGGAGAAAAGTGGTGTTATTATTCGCTTTAGTTTTTCGGAAAAGGGGTATTATTTTTGTAGTAAAGTGGTGTTATAGTTAGCTTTAGTTTTTTGGAAAAGAGGTGTTATTTTTGTAGAAAAGTGGTGTTATTATTCGCTTTGTTTTTTGAAAAAAGGTATTATTTTTGTAGACAAGTGGTGTTCTTATTCGCTTTAGTTTTTTTGGAAAAAAATATTATTTTTGTAGAAATGTGGGGTTATTATTTGCTTTAATTTTTTGTAAAAGGGATATTATTACTGTAGATAAGTGGTCGCTTTAGTTTTTTGCAAAAGGTGTATTTTTTTGTAGAAAAGTGGGGTTATTATTCGCTTTAGTTTTTTGGAAAAGAGGTTTTATTTTTGTAGAAAAGTGGTGTTATTATTCGCTTTAGTTTTTTGAAAAAGTGTATAATTTTTGTAGAAAAGTCGTGTTATTATTCACTTTAGTTTTTTGTAAAAGGTGTATTATTTTTATAGAAAAGTGGATTTATTATTTACCTTAGATTTTTGGGAAATGGGTATTATTTTTGTAGTAAAGTGGTGTTATAATTAGCTATAGTTTTTTTGGAAAGGGGTGTTATTTTTGTAGAAAAGTGGTGTTATTATTCGCTTTAATTTTTTTTTAAAGAGGTTTTATTTTTGGAGAAAAGTAGTGTTATTATTCGCTTTAGTTTTTCGGAAAAGGGGTATTATTTTTGTAGAAAAATGGTGTTATAATTAGCTTTAGTTTTTTGAAAAAGGGATATTATTTTTGTACAAAAGCACTTTATTCGAGATATTTTTTGGAAATAGGGTATTATTTTCGCTTTAGTTATTTGTAAAATGGGTATTATTTTTGTAGAAAAGTGGGGTTTTTATTTGCTTCAGTTTTTTGAAAAATGGGTATTATTTTTGTAGAAAAGTGGTGTTATTATTCGCTTTTGTTTTTGGAAAAATTGTATATTTTTGTAGAAAAGTGGTGTTATTATTCGCTTTTGATTTTTGGAAAAGGGGGTATTATTATTGTTAGAAAGTGGATTTATTATTTGCTTTAGTTTGTTTAGAAAATTGGTATTATTTTTGTAGAAAAGTGGTGTTTTTATTCGCTTTAGTTTTTTGGAAAAGAGGTATTATTTTTGTAGACAAGTGGTGTTATTATTCGCTTTAGTTTTTTTGGAAAAAAATATTATTTTTGTAGAAATGTGGGGTTATTATTTGCTTTAATTTTTTGTAAATGGATATTATTACTGTGGATATGTGGTGTTATTATTCGCTTTAGTTTTTTGGAAAAGGGGTATTATTTTGGAAGTAAAGTGGTGTTATTATTCGCTTTAGTTTTTTGCAAAAGGTGTATTATTTTTGTAGAAAAGTGGCGTTATTATTCGCTTTAGTTTTTTGGAAGAGAGGTTTTATTTTTGTAGAAAAGTGGTGTTATTATTCGCTTTAGTTTTTTGGAAAGGAGGTATTATTTTCGTAGAAAAGCAATGTTTTTATTCGCGTTTGATTTTTGAAAAAGGGGTATTATTTTTGTAAAAAAGTGGTGATATAATTCGCTTTTGTTTTTTGGAAAAGGGATGTTCTCTTTGTAGAAAAGTGGTGTTTTTATTCGCTTTTGTCTTTTGAAAAAGTGTATAATTTTTGTTGAAAAGTTGTGTTATTATTCGAGTTATTTTTTGGAAAAGGGATATATATACTATCTAATTTATTGTGTCAAACACTTCTAATGTATAATAAATTGAAATTTTTTTTATGTATAAAAATAGATTAGTTTTTTATCAAAAAAACTATTTATGTGAGTACATTTTATTGTTGGCATGAATAAAAATTGTAATTTTTGACTCTTCTGACTCTTGCCGATTTCTCATCTAGACGGATATTTTAAATCAAATATAGGAGATTCTTACATTGTTAATATTTATTGATAAATACAATTTCACATGGAGGTTTTCTCATATGAAGCATTTTCGGAGTCTTTTTGAATAATCTTTTATTGTAATCTTTCTATTCAAATCGAATAATGACATAATTTTTAGACCACAGAAGTGCGTCTGGCTCTGGACGAAGAGAGTGCCAAGATGTCAGAGATCCAGTCGTCACTCTTCAACAGTCCTCGAGGCAAAGGGGGTGACAAGAGCAAACAGCTGCAGGCTTTGGCCGAGTGTGAAGACCGCAGCCATGCCCTCACGGCGCTTCTACTTCACTGCTGTTCAGCGATGCAGAGCATCAACAGAGACTCCATGTCTTCAGAGTAGATTAAATCAGGATGTAGTCTTTGACAACTTGGCATTCTTCAAGTACAAATTAATTATGGTTTTGTAATTGTTTGTTGTAAAACAATGACAATATTGATTTGTTAAATGTAAAACAATGACAATATTGCATTTGTTAAATGTATGACAATTACAATGTTGTGTTTGTTGAATGTTTGACAATAACAATATTGCATTTGTTTAATGTATGACAATGATAATTTTGCATTTGTTAAATGTATGACAATGACAATATTGCATTTGTTGAATGTTTGACAATGACAATATTGCATTTGTTAAATGTATGACAATGACAATATTGCATTTGTTAAATGTATGACAAGACAATATTGCATTTGTTGAATGTTTGACAGATATGCCTTTTCCAATAAATGAATATGACAATCCTACACACTCTGATAAATAAAATACATGCCGCTACTCAAACGAATGATTACGCCTCTTCAACCACAAATTTTTATTTCCGACATTGTCAATCATCAATTTGAAAAATTTGTATTTTTCAACAAAATTACATTTGTTAAATGTTAAACAAAATGACAATTGTGCAATTGTTAAATGTAAATCAATGACAATTCTGCATTTGTTTACTATTGTCTGATTAACAAAGTAACAGTAAAAATATTCCTTCTATTGAATATTGTTCTTATTCAAAGCCAATATGATGTAATGTGTTATGGCTAATAGATTTTATATACGTTTATGTACGTTTATATTATGAATTATGCAAATATTACATGTCGATAGATGTTGCGATTTTCTATTCAAAATCTGCACTATTACAAAATTGGAAAATTAAATTATTTCGATTATTTTTTCCAAATGTAGTGGAGAGTTTTGCATTGGCCACAACCCACTCGTTATGTGTCAGTTTTTTTACATTTCTGATACATGTCTTGAATATCGTTTTTTTTTATTTATTTATTTGTACCATTAATTACTGTGATGGAATAATATTAATTTATTGAAATTTTATATGAATTTCGAATTTCAGTATTTTATAAAATCTATGTGTTGCTTAAAATTATAGAATCTCATACAAAAATTTATTAAAACTTAAATTTTATATAGTAAATAATTAACTAAAAATCTCTTATTTACGTTTTCCCAAGAAACTAAAAATCGTGTATAGTATGCTTCTTTAAAAGTGCACTTTTTGTTTAAGTTTGTATTTATGAAGTGCACCTTTAAGTGAAACGCAGAATACCTTTGTTGATTTTATCAAATATAATTTATTTTTAATTTTAATTTGATTCATTTATTTATTTAAAAAAAAAATAATGTACGGGATGATTTGCATATAAAAGCTTTATTTGTTTTTGAATTGAAAATTGATTTGTAAGTAGATTAAAAAAATGTATAATTTTTTTTTATATTATGAGATGAATTTTATAAAAACAGTTTTTGTTTGTAAGTAGATTTTTAAAAAATGTTTTATATTGTGTGCTTATTGATTTTATAAAAGTGTTATTCACTTTTAAATCATTTACGGATTATAAAACAAAAATTATTTAAAATTATAAACCGTTTGAATCTTACAAAAAGTGATAGTATTGTAAGAATATTTTTAACAGCATATTGTTCCATAAGGGGGGCAAGATTGGTTTAACCGGCGAAATCAAAACCATCAAGATTACCCATATCATGGATATAATTATTATATGGAGTTCTATAATATCTTTGCATGTCATAGAACTCCATATGATAATTATATCCATGATATGGGTAATCACTAGGGTTTTGCTTTCGCCAGTCGGACCAGACTTGCCCCCAAGGTATAAAACCGCGAAAATTTATCGGCGTAATTACAATAGAGCAAATACAAATACTTTATAAAAATTCTTATAATGTAAGATTTGAAAAAATATCAAAACACAAAACCGCATGAGCTGACATGTTTTTTTATTACTTTTAAAAGAAAGTTTATTTAAATGTAATATAATAAGACTTTTTCAAAGTCTTTTTTTGCTCTACTGTAAAGTTGCCGATATTGACTTTCGCGGGCTAACACTGTATAAGTCAATATCGGCAACTTTACCTTTATGCGTCAATATAACAAAATAAATGTGAATGCAGGAAAACGTAAATATAAGTGATGTTTACTCACAGTTTTACTGTATTTTACGACAGGTATTAATTTGTTTTTGGAATATAATTAAAAGTCATAAAGAAAATAGTGTTTTTTTTTTTAAATGATTTTCAAAAAATTGTCTTATTCCATTCATATAGATATTATTTGCACATTTATAATCCTGCTTTTATTAATGAATTACCATGTTTTACTTGCATACATAACTTTTTATTGTATTCCACATCAAATAATAACCAATCAAACTGTATATATTATATAAAATTCATTCTGTGGATGTTTCGTGAATTTTTATAATTAAAATATCTTTGTTTTATTTCACTTATTTCTATGTATTATATTGTAATTTGTATTATATTATATAAGAATAGATATTTGAATGTTTAATTAAATATTCTGTGATAATATTTACCTACATAAGTAGTGTGGTGTGATAAAAAAATGTAAATACTTAATTCATGGTTAAAAGTAATTAATTTTTATGTAAAATTTCCTCAGAATTAAATAAAATTTAACTCCAAAAATAATATGTCCATTTTAAATTAAATTTTTATACGACATTGAGATAAATACGTGTCCGTTTTATAAATTTGTCTCTATTGCACATTTACAGTGTTACCTATTGACAATTTGATGAATTTGCACATTTACCGTTTGACATGTCATTAACCGTGCTACCAAATGAACGTTTGACATGTCGTTTACCGTGCTACCAAATGAATGTTTGACATGTTTATGCAATCACCGTGCTACCAAATGAATGTTTGCCCAATTACCATGCTACCAAATGAATGTTTGCCCAATTACCATGCTACCAAATGAATGTTTGACATGTTTGCACAATTACCGTGCTACCAAATGAATGTTTGCCCAATTACCATGCTACCGAATGAATGTTTGACATGTTTGCACAATTACCGTGCTACCAAATGAATGTTTGACGTGTTTATGCAATTACCGTGCTACCAAATGAATGTTTGCCCAATTACCATGCTACCAAATGAATGTTTGACATGTTTGCACAATTATCATGCTACCAAATGAATGTTTGCCCAATTACTATGCTACCAAATGAATGTTTGACATGTTTGCACAATTACCGTGCTACCAAATGAATGTTTGACATGTTTGCACAATTACCGTGCTACCAAATGAATGTTTGACATGCTTGCACAATTACCGTGCTACCAAATGAATGTCTGACATGTTTTCGCAATTACTGTGCTACCAAATGAATGATTGACATTTTTGCACTGTTCTGACTAATGACAATTTGACATTTTTGCGCATTTACTGCGTTACCAAATTAATCTTTGACATGTTTTGCACATTTGGTGTTACCAAATAAATGTTTGCACATTTACTGTGCTACCTAATGACAATTTGATGTTTGCAAATTTACTGCATTTCCAAATTAATTTTAAATGTTCAAACATTTACTGTTATACATAAGAATATGTGTTTCCATAAAATCACACATGTTTAATCCCTTTGGGAACCAATGCAAAAAAATATATAAAACGTAACATTATTAAAATAATTATATATTCATTGATTGACTAAATTAATATTAAAAAATTACTAAGATTATCATAGACTAATGACGAAACTAAATCAAATATTTTGTTGTGTACAAACTTAAATTGATATTTCAAAAGGGTGGCCAGTAAAAATTAATAAAAATTTAAAATATGGCAATAAATTAACCACTAACAGGGTATATAAGTGTTCCGGCTTTGAGGTACTGTACCATGGCACTAGGGACTAGGATTTTTCAATCCGGGCGTCCCAAATTAGTCCGAACACCTTCTCTCCTGACACAATAAATTCACCGTGTGAATTTTTTTATCGTGTATTTATGAAACATCCATAGAAAAAAAAGAAATGTAGTATTTAAGTTTTATTTGTTTTTAAGTAGTCCAATTTAAATTTGAATTTATCTATTGATTATATATATATATATATATATATATATATATATATATATATATATATATATATATATATATATATATATATATATATATATATATATATATATATATATATATATATATATATATATATATATATATATATATATATATATATATATATATATATATATATATATATATATATATATATATATGTATATGTATATGTATATGTATATGTATATGTATATGTATATGTATATGTATATGTATATGTATATGTATATGTATATGTATATGTATATGTATATGTATATGTATATGTATATGTATATGTATATGTATATGTATATGTATATGTATATGTATATGTATATGTATATGTATATGTATATGTATATGTATATGTATATGTATATGTATATGTATATGTATATGTATATGTATATGTATATGTATATGTATATGTATATGTATATGTATATGTATATATATATATATATATATATATATATATATATATATATATATATATATATATATATATATATATATATATATATATATATATATATATATATATATATATATATATATATATATATATATATATATATATATATATATATATATATATATATATATATATATATTATGTCCAATTCTGAAGACGTCTAAAATATCGGGCAACCGTGGATAAAAGGATTTTATCCGCGCAGTGTGATGTAATGAGTCCCGTATAAATGCAGTCAACTTTTTGACATTTCTCATATACTATAATTCCGTATAAAATTTTAAGTCGGATCTGAATAGGGCCTATTACCCGACATTTTTTTTCTTCCTAATCGTCATATAAATTATCTCCTCATATATGGTTGCTAAAAAAAGTCCTAGAAGGTTGGACTGTGTTGGTGTGTTTTGAACTAAAATAGGAACGTTCTAAAATTTCAAAATTAAGGTCATTTAAGACTGTATGTGTACTGCACACTGTTTGGCCATGAGAGTTTAGTGGTCTCCACAACCCCTCATTTATTTGAATAATCAATAGATAAATTCAAGCCATAATAAAACACATTATTGTGTATATATAATTGGTGTATATAGATATAAATTTTATTATATAAAATCCTTGGGAAGGATATTTTATCGGTGATAATACTGTTAGTAAAATTATATTCGCTTAGAAAAAGTGTCTGATTTTCGTGGAATGAAAATCAGAGTAATTCTGTTTATAATATACATATAGTGGAACGTCGATTTTGTCTTTGCTTAAACAGATTTTTATGTCAAATTTGTATATATTTCTTTTAGTTTCAACCTAATAGAGCATTATTCTGAGGTGCTTCACAAAACGCAAAACCAAATATTGTTTTACTAACCGACATCTTTTAGTATACCATATAAGTGTGCCCAACTAAAAAAACTCATCAATAATCAAAATATATTAAACCAATTACAGTCAAATACCCCTAACTTGGGACAGTACCTACTCTAAAACTTGGGACAGTACTCTAAAATTTGGGACAGTACTCTAAAACTTGGGACAATACTCTAAACTCAATTTTATTTTGAAATAACGGTGTGTGTTCAAAAGTGTGTGTTTCTACTTAAGAGGGCGCATACTACCAGCGTACCTATTTTTCAATTTAATATTCCATCATTATTACTAATCAAATCGTTTTGAAAAAAAATAACAAATAGTTAAGATATTAATAAAGAAAATATTCCTCCACTTTTTGATAATATTGTGTATAAATTCTTTCTTGTAGAAAAATTATGGCAAACTCAGATTATTATCGTTTATCTTATATTTTTAATAAACTTTAATGCGTATATCAATATATATTTTTTTTAATCAAAAAATAAACATGTATTGCTCTAGGGCTTATGGTTTTTTAGAAATGAAATGGTAAATGTCAAAAATCAGAGTATGCGCATTTATTTTTCTACAAGATTATATACAAAACATAATTCAAAAGTGAAGGAATATTTTTCTTTATTAATATCCAAACTATCTAATTCATTTTTTCAAAATGATTATTTTTGTTGTAATTATGCAATATCAAATTAAAAAAATAGGTACGCTGGCAGCAAGGGCCCCTTAATAGTTTTTGAAACTCGTACCCATTTCAGAAACACAAACGTATATCGTCTGCTGACAGGAAAAAGTCACTAACTGCCTATTTTGGCAAAATTGAGTTAACTATGCTATCATATTCACCAAAACACACTTTACATCTGGAAAAAAAATTATCTTCATATCAGGTCCCGTTGCGGAGATTTTTCGGAAAAATATTCATTATCTGCATTTTTTTTCAATTATGCCGTCTGGAAAAAGTCATTATCGTTGTAATGAAGTCTTTTTTTTACATATTTTTGTATTTAACTACCAACATTCGAAAATTTTAACACATTAACTAAAAAAATAATTTTCGATAAATACATAGCATCACATCCTAACTGAGTAGGCAGAGAGAAAAGAACGCCATTGTTTTCTATCCCGGATTTCATTAATCGCCTTATTTACATTGATACATCATCTCAACATTTTAGTCTGTTATTCTCATACATCAACCCATGCATGTCCCTAACGGGGTAGGCACAGAGAACCAAACACTATATTTTTATATCCTGGAACACATACATCGCCTCATCAATATTATAAATCATTATTACATGTTCATCTTTTTTCAAGTTTCTTAGATTTCTTTCTTACAGCATTTCGTTCGTATGGTCGAACCAGCATAAATAATATTTATATTGTAGTGATATACCTAACAGAAAAACTGCATTCCTGGTACAATATCTCTTAGGTATCAGTAAATACAGGAGAGAGAGAAGGTGTTTGCCTGACACTGTTCATTTACAGCACAAGTTTATGCTTAAATTTGGGTATTATGAGGATGCATAAATGTACCTACTTGTTAAACGAACATATTCGTTCTTTTAAAAAAATCTATATTTTTACATGTATTGTTGATATTGACGGTATTTAAGGTTTAGAATTCATAATATGATTTAGAACAAACCCAGGTTTAATATTGGTTAATTCATAAAAAAAATATATAAGACAGAAAATAGAAGTTGATCTGAATATCTTCTGAAAATGTGAGTAAATACCTAAATTTCTATTAATTTTAAAGTCAAGAAAAAAATTTAGAGATCCTGGGCACAATAGGTACCTTTCATTTGAAGCATCTGAAATATTCATGATAGGTAGGTACTAATAAAATTAGAATATTAGAAGAATACAAAAAGTTTGGAAGAAATTGCAAAATGGCAATAAACTCGCCACTTGTGCAGGTTGCAAAGAAGTGATTAAAATTTGATTTTTTTTATGAAAGCATTATAATGAGTTTTGCCACATAGAAATATTACATACAATCTCACACAGTATGGCAGATGAGCCGTCAGGAAAATCTCATTATATGCAATTTTGTGTTTTTTTTCATTCCCTATGAGTTTTTGTCAAATTTGAACATCAAATATAGTTAGATTAGGCTACTTTTTATATATGTTGAAAAATTCATGACAATCTATAAACAATTAAAGAAGTTATGAGAGTTAATATTGTCAAAAAACTTTGACAGCCATTATCTCGAAAACATGTTTGTTGCAGTTAGTGACTTTTTCCTGTCAGCAGACGATATATTGACAGTCTAAATATATTTTAAAAAAGAACTTGTTCATAATATCTTGCATCTCCGAATAAAATTCATAATGTATTTTTATTGTTTGCGTATGACTATTTTGAAATACGTTATGTAGCATTTATTTTTTTCTCTGCTACCAGTCAATTTTTTTTTATATTATTTTTATTAACAAAAACAATTGAGTTTTCCAACAGTGGGACAGTGTTAAAAAGAATCAAAAATGGGAATAGTACAGGATGAATTAAATAATGGAACTGTCCCAAGTATTGGTATCCGACTGCAGTTTTATTTCATTCAATGTCTATTCAATTTTCAATAGACACTCCGGAATGAGCTTAGTTCGATATTCGACGTTCCACTTCTTTTAGATAATTTTATTTACTAGAATATAAGTATTTTAAGTATTGTGATTATTTTACAAGTATATGTGATGTGCAATTTTGTGTTGAAATCAACAAACCACGTAAAATGTGCAATAATGTCTAATAAAAAGTATTTATTTTTTGTTATTTTATTTATGATATCTGAATATTACAATCTGATTTTTTTTATTGTTCTGACATTTTATCTTAATTTTATTATTTATAAAAATGTTTATTTATGTTTGTTTTTTTGATAAAACATTATACTTACTATGTTTACGAAAAATGCTGAAATTATTTTTTTATACATTATTTTTACATAATAATTTATACAATGTTTTTAATTATGTTTGTTGTGTTGAAATATGAGGTTACTTGTTAATTACACAGGCCTTGCACTGTACAACTTTGGTAAATGGTATTTTTTTAACAAAAACTACAAATTTGGCATTTTTTTTTTTGGTGACAGGAAAATTATTCGAAAAACAATTATTCGAAAGCTCAATTGTACGAAAATCAATTTTACGAATGGCAATTATTCGAATCACATTTTTTCGAAAAACAATTTTCCGAGCACACAATTATCAGAATTTACAATTGTTCGAATTTTTATGACGTCATGTTGGTAGTATTGTGAAAGGAATAAACCATAGATTTTTATTATAATATACTAGATGTCGTAGTTAGCAAATTTTGTATGAATCGAAGTGAGGCATTTTCCGGGGGATTTTTGACGTTGTAGTTTTTACGTAATTGTTTTCGGATTTATTTGTCGTAAAAAACACTTTAGAAAAAAGTTATTTAAGATGTGTTGAAATGTAAGGAAAACTGAAATATGATATGTTAATAACCAAAACGCGCGTCAAACACGCGATATTCCATGACTCACTTTTACTACATCTACATAGTATAATGTATTATAAAAATCTATGGAATAAACAACATGGCGATGCACCGCGCTGTCAGATATCCTAGGATGTACACCGATTTTTTTAAACCTAAACCTACAAAGCTTTGGTAAAAATAGGTTGGTTAGGTTTGTTTGTAGTTATAATTGCGACTGGCGTGAGCCAGTTGCATTATATATTAAAAAAGTAACTATAATATTAAAATAAAATAACTAAATTGGTGTGAATACTAGATAAACTGTCTGTACATGATGTGTCAAAATCAAAAACTGGTGTACAAACTAGGCTATCCCGCGCTGTCAAACATCAGTTATTAAAAATGTGCAAACATACGTAGGTACCCACAATAATACAAGTAATAATAGTCTTCATCGAATATATTTTACTGGCAACAAATATGTCAAAGGAGGCAACACAATGACACAAAAATATATTAAATTCGGTCAATTGGTTTTCCAAAAAATGTTAGTTCGAATAATTTGCTTTCGGATAATTGTCATTCTGATAACTGATTTTCGAAAAATTGTTATTCGTACAATTGCGCATTCGAACAATTGTGTTTCGAAGAATTTTCATGTAATCTTTTTTTTTTAGTTATTGTAGATCATTTAACAATGTTAACAAGTTAGTAAAAAAAATAACTCTCTTTTGGACACTCTTTTCAAAGTTTTCTTCATTTTCATTTAAATTCAGTTTCCTCAAGTTACAGTTAAATTGTGTTGAGAATTGTATATTTTTATGATTTTAACCCTTTCTTAACTGATGATTCCAATTGGAATCATTAATGTATTTTACGTATATCTCAATGAAAATTGTTATCAGCTGTGTTATTTCTCTTCTAAATTATTAATCACAATATTTTTGATTGCTTACAATACTGAGAATGATGGAAACTTCTGTATTCGGTTATTGCGACTCGGTTATTGTGCAGTTGAAAACTCGGTTATTGTTATAAACACAGTTAATAAATGTTTTTTTTTTTTTCTAGCATACTATATTTTTTCAAATAGGTAATTATATTTCCTTCAATCTCTAATGATAATTAAAAATGAAAGATTTTTTAAAAGTATATACATAGTTTTATATATGAATGATGACAATTGGAATCGTTAAAATTTCCATAAAAAGGAAAAAAAAATATAAAGATTATCAAAATCTCTTTATAATCACATATTTTGCCCATTTTTATGAAACAATATTTATTTTCATAATGCTTTCATAATTCGGTTAAGAAAGGGTTAGCTATTTTTTCATTGAAAACGTTAAAAACAGTCAAATATTATTGTTCGAAGATTGTTGCTTTCATTGTTTATATATCAATTTCTCAATAGATGGCGTTACAAAAATATTTACTTCATAGATGGTGATTGTGTTATTTTAACTTATTTTCAAACCAACAGATTTTCATAATTGTCCCAGGTTTGATTCACGGTTGAGACACAGTTATTAAAATTGTATTTTTAGTCTGCATCTGTGAGACGATAAATATCGTACGTCTCCAGAATGTGGCAACTTTTTATTGGGTGCGTGTTAAATAATTATTTGATATAGCACATGTTAGTTCCCCAAAAACTACATAAAATAAAATAAAGTATAGAACTTTCAAAAATTGTATTGATACGGAACTCAATAGGAAGGCATTAATGGTGGATGATACGCAAGCGCGTATAGAGATCACGAAAACCAGCCGATGACAGGTGACAGCCGATGCTGCCTTGAGTTCCTGGGTTTCCTAAATTATTCTGTCTACGTCTCTATTGAGATGTTGAAAATTTGTTGTATAATATTATTGTCGCATCTAACATTTACATAGGTTTTTATTATTTTTTTGCATTACGAGGAGCTCGTTTAATTTATTTTATAAAATAGTATAAACTAATTAATGCACTCAGCGTACAAGTAGAAACTTCTTCTTCATTAAAATTTTATATTTAACTGATTTACTGTCGTATGTATATAATGATGAATATGCCAAACTATGAATAATTTTTTGATGTTTACTAATTAACATATCACATAAGTTTACCAATGTCTATTTAATGATGTGAATCCTTTATGAAGAGTTTGGATTTCAATATTTGAACCTACACTCCAATACCTTGTGGGGATGCTTTAAAAATAACAATATTTTTTATGTCGAAACATCAATTAAGTATAATGTTGAATATGAACCTATGTATTTAACGTTTAGTGTTGGCCACAACTCACAAATGCTCATTTTTCCGTAGACATAAGAGCATTCATTTCTTCTATATGATTATCAAAATACTTTTGTTTTGTGTAGAATGAAAAGAACATTACAATTCATTTTTCTGTAGTTTTTGAGAGTTTAAAATAAATCGAAAAATTGACGACACCCTTTTCAAACTATTCTTCGCATTGAAATGTCATTGTCGAAATAAATTCGTCAAAATACTCCCGGTTGTATGCATTATTGTTTATAAAATTCAGAAAATTTCAGAGCTTTAACTGGTCGGGAAGTTAGAAATTGATCCCAAAATTCAGACAGAAATGTGAAGTTAATGAAAGGGTGTAATAACAAAAAATGAAAATAATTCTGTTTGTTTTATCTGTCAAATTTATTTTTATTTTTTGTAGGGTTTCATTAGAATAAATTCTGTATTCAAATATGCCAATGACAGATCAGCCTTTGTAGGTGCCTTGATTTACGTGTTTTTCATACATAACATTTTCTTCTGCATCCCTGTTGAGACGTATCTATGCTTCAATCAGCCTTGCTTGCAGATGTGTTTGTTGTAGATTTCATATTATTGTATAGATATTGGTGAAAAAAAATGTATATATATATATATATATATATATATATATATATATATATATATATATATATATATATATATATATATATATATATATATATATATATATATATATATATATATATATATATATATATATATATATATATATATATATATATATATATATATATATATATATATATATATATATTAGCAAAAGGTTTTCACGGATGTTATAAATTGTGTTAGTATAATTTTCTTTGGTGATAATCCACGTCAAAATTTGGTCCTCATTTAGACCATATTCAGACGCCGATTATCCCAATATAAAAATGCACATTTAATATTGGATAATGCACAACAGTCAATTAGGCAAAATTGCCCATAATTTAGCATCTAAATCTTTCTTTTGCATTTTTACTACTCTCTTATAACATATGTTTCCTGTCTCTTGATGTGTAATTTTTATTACATGAGTGTTTTTCTAAATTTGAAATTGTAGAATAATCGTAGTGATCTGTACAAAAAAAAACTAATTTCTTTTTATTTGACTTATAATTTAATAATTAGAATATTAAATTATATGCCTTTATATGTAAATTTTCAGTTGCCTTACTCTCCACTACCAATCCAATCCCAATACGATCCGATTCACTTAGAACCTACCTTTGTAATGGAGAACAATGTGGTAGGTAGGTATTTTTCAATCGTAATAGTCGATAATTTGAATGTAGGCAGATAGGTAAGTTCTAAATGAACATTTGAAATTGGAGTTGGATTTGAGTATCAAAAGTAAGGTTAGGTACTAAAATTGAATTGATGAATCTATTGCTAAATTCTAAAAGTTTTATTTACTTTCTAAAATATATTGATGATCTATTTTTTTTATATTCACAGTTGATCAGATAAAACTCATTACTATGTCTTATCAATTTTTCAACCAAGTATGCTGTAAAGTTTCTTTAAATGTATTAAAAAAATATTTACAAAAACTGTACGTTTTTGTCAGTCAAAATTTAATTACAGATTCTAATAATATTTGTTTTTGTAATATTCATTGAGTTAATTCAATTATTTTTTTTCATATTTTTGTAAAATAACTGTTTATTATATGTTTATTATTGTATTTTTATATACTCTGTACTTATCTATAACCTAACCTAAGAAATGCGTAATTTTCATCTTCACCACAAAAAATGTTTCAATTAGAATTTACGCGGTGTAAAGTTTACTTATTGTCTTGTAAATTGACCAATCACTCTTCAGCGTGCTTCCTATTGTTCTTAAATTTAATAAAGAAATGATTTTCGATATTACTGTAATCTAAATTAAATATGCCTAAGGTGAACTATTTTGAATTGTTTCTGCTTAAATAAACAAATATTATTTTCACTTGTTAGCTTAAATAAATCTGAATAGATATATTCCCATACAAATTAAAAATACCTAACTATGAAGAAACTATATACTTCTACTTAGCTTTAACCACTACTCTCTCTTCTACTTATCTCTAATTCCACGTTGTGGTGGGGTGACCCCAAGCTCAGAAAACTTAAAATTTGATATTTATATTTTCAAATTGCTAAAAAGGCACATCAACTTCATCAGAAGACATAGGGCCGGTATTACAGTCGGCCCTCAACTCATTGAGTTTGTTAAACTCAAGATTAATGTTAAGGGGAGATTGAATCCATTTCCGTATTACAGTGCAAAATGACATGTCAGTTACTAAATCTTCAATTATAGACATATTTTACTTTTTCTGTGGTTATTATCTGTCAAATTTTAAATAACCTTAAATAATACCAACTACAAAACGGGTCGCTATGACTTGAAATACTATTGTTTTATCATCCAACATGGCAAATTTAATTTTTTCACCAAAATAATGCTTTTAAATGCCCATGTTCGTTTCAATATGTCCGTCAGTTTGTTTTGTTGTGTGGCGCCACCGTCGATACAACTAACGCCTCTAGGGATAGAACACTGAAACTACACGCGTTGCCTAGCAACGAGTCGAGAAATGACAGTTGACTCACCGTTAAGTACTTAATCTGCCAGAAACGTTGAGTTAAATATTTGTTGTTTTAGTGACATATTGAGGGAAGATTAGGCTTAAACGGACACTGTAATACACTATATTTTTGTAAAACTTGAGTTTAGTTCTTAAACCGAGACTGTAATACCGGCCCATTGGAGAATTATGAAGTTTTCCTGATAAAATATTTAAATCAAAAATAATTTAACAAAATCATTTCAAGAAAATGCTGTAAATTTTCCATACAAAATTTGATTACTTTGTGGAGTGACTTGGCAGTGAAGAGTATAACGTCGGCCACAACCCACTCATTTTTTTTTCATGTGTTTACAAATAGAACAGATTTAGCTCATTTTGAATTGTTTGAATCCACAAAGTAATTAATGTTCAAATGTGTTGCCGTAATTCAATCTCTTAATGTGCCAAAAAAGACCGCCACTTTAAATCAGCCTCATCTGCATTCATGCGTTGTCGCACACACGTCTATCGTTCAAGCTTATAACTTCATTTTATTTTCTTATCTCAGACGACCCGACCTCTCGTTTCATCCTTCTCTGCTTTGTTTGTATATTTTTCTTCGTTATACTTCCCATGTGGCCAAACCATCTTAATGTGTTCACTTTCACTCTGTAGATGACGACTTTCTTTATCGTACAATATTAACTAAATGTCCTAATTTCTTACCATGTCACATATCGTTTTGTTACATAATTTTTCTTAATGATATCAGATCTTCAATTGTATATATTTAATTTTTTTTTTATTTATTTATTTCACATTTTAAATGTTTCAGCACAATCAAACTTTGCTTGTTATTAACTGTGATTTATTTATCGTAAAAATTATGTATAATATACATATGTATATATAGATATTTATAAGTATGCACTACACATTCTTTGTAATAACATGAGTTGTAACTGAAACTTTAATTTCCACTTCACAAATAGCATGTGTACATTTACTGAAAATTAACACTATTGTAAAAAACACTAAATTAATTTTTTGACAAATTTTTAACATATCTGAACATATATTTAAGTCAGGCACTTACAGGGTTTACCACCTGTCATCGACTGGTGTACATGATCACTTTATGCGCTTGCGCAATATTCACCAATTAAACCTTTTTATTAACTTCCCTAATCAATCCAAATTTTGGAAATTCTAAATATATGTTACAAAGTAACTTCGTATTCTTTGAAAATAAACCAAAAACCCCAACGCCATCTATTTAAAAGACAATGAAACATTTCTAATGCCATCTATTGAGAAATTGGTTGATTTTTATATCTATATTGAGATATTAAAAATATGTCAAAACATATCATATTATCGTCGCTTAAGGTCTAACTCTGCGTAAGGCAATATCAGCAACTTTACAGTAGAGCAAAAAACTTTCTAAAATACTTATGACATTTGAAAAAATATAAAAACACAAGCCGCGTTAGTTGGCAGGTTTTTTTTAATTAGTATTTTCAAAAGAAAGTATATTTAAATGACTAAGGCTGGGTTGTTTCAACAAAAGTATCAGTAATAGTATAGTTAAAATACTTTTCTATAGATTTCATAAAATTGTTCAAAACTTTTGGTTGTTTCATTGAATTCTAATGCCGTCAAACGACATAATTTTAAACAATTTTATGAAATCAAAGTATTTTAACTATACTATTACTGATACTTTTGTTGAAACAACCCAACCTAAGAATTTTAAATAGTTTTTTGTTCTTCTGTAAAGTTGCCGATATTGATTTACGCGGTGTTAGACCTTAAGCGACGATATGTGAGAATAGAAAATATTTTATAAATTTTTGATTTATGAACTGGCACAGAATTTAAATGACAAACCACTGCCTCAGTCGTTGGCTTCATTTGTATCTACTCATTGTGAAGTTAGAAAAGTCAAATGTTCAGTTACAACTCTGAAACTTGTCAAATTTTTACTCAATCATTTGAAATGTTGAGATATTTTTTACGACTTTTGTGTTGTGAAATTTTTCGCAGTGATTTATTTTAAAATCATGAACGATTTGAAAAATATTTATTTATTTATTTATACTGTTTTTGTATTTGTATTTCATATTATAATGTTATTCACGAGTGTCTGCACAAGATAGTCAATAATTGTTACATTTTATACTCATTCGGATATACAGTCACAGATAATATGGAAGTAAACTTTCAGTATACTTCAGATGTGTCACTCAATACATAGAAGCTGTAACCGGATAATCATAAGGTTTCTCGCATCTCCGCTATAGGGGCAATGAATACGCGACCGGTCCACGGCAAATTTAAATTTCCATTTTAAAATGTTTCCAGCTTTGAGGAATGGATTCAAGGATAACTTAAATAAAAAATAACCAATTTTCAATCATTATTTATTGAAAAAAACACATATGATGGATTTTATTTGCAATATTTCAAAAATCATGCCAAATAATTCATAAAATACATTGTTCTAAATAAAATGTGCATTGTAGATTATTAGGTTTTTTTAATTTATTTTCCACAAAGAAAGATTTAATACTGATTTTCGGAAAACTATATAACTTCACTTCGCCGTATTTCACTTGACAATTTATTCAAAACACAACAAAACTTGTCAGCCATCTTGCGAAGATAATAGAAAAACACACAAAGCTGGCAATAGAATAACACCATCACCATCACATGGCGTGATAGTGTGTATGTAGATGAACACCGAAAACAACAAGAATTTTACAAAATCACACGTGTTATATTTATTATCTGGTTTAGGTACTTCAAGATTTTAAGGATCAAAATGTTTCGCGTCACAACAAACAACAAAACACAACTGAAGTATGCTGAAGGTCTGAAAATTTTACATTGCATTTTCAAAAATACCAACATAAAAAATAAATAAATAGCGCCACCTTTGGAGATGTAAGCGTAAAGTAAAACCAGTGCTACCAATAGAGTGCCACCGGCGTGATATACAGTCTAAATAAATTATTTGATTATTCAAAAAAAAAAAAATACCTACTTCGTTTTATTTCCACCCTAACATTTGTTTTTTTTTCAAAATGGAATTCAAATAGATTTTCTTCAATATGTAAAATATACACATGTAGGTACCAGAACAAATTCATCGATACCTGTTTTTTTTTATTATTTTATTTTACATTGCTTCTTGGACAACTAACAGCTGTACTATGTCAATGAATAATTAAACACGCACCCAATAACAAGTTGCCACATTCTGGAGACTTACGATATTTATCGTTTCACAGATCCAGACTGAAAAAACAATTAAAACTGTGTCTCCACCGGGAATCGAACCCGGGACCTTTGGCTCAGCAGTCAGATACCTAACCAACTGTGCCATGAAGGCCGACAAAAAAACGCGTTTTAAAGAGCAACAAGTCGAAATGGCAATTTCTTTGTCCTTCTAATTAGTACTATGTATGTAGTTTCCTTTTGATCATTAAAAAACTCGGTTTATCAATTAAGATTATAAAGAAAAATCCTTCTAATCACCATTTTCTAGGGATGTTTCCATTTGTTGATCAAACAGTATAATTTTTTCTGATTTCCATGGTAATAAGAAACAATTTTCTGGCTTGCTGCCTTTTAAAACTCAGGCATCAATACATTAACCTACAAGCAGAATCCTCACCAAAGCTAAGATATTTCTTTATAACTCTCCCCACTGGCCATAGAGAAGAAATGGACTGATTGTTTATGGAAAAATGAACTCTAAATGAATGCACTTTATATATTATACAATATCATTATACAGCCTAACAAACTTATTGTGTAGAGAGGACACAAAATCTCATAGTACACCATACCACTATAAATTATTATGAAACTCATATAGTACATAATATCTCTGCTGAGAAATTGATTGAAAAAATTACCTAATTATCTAAAATCACAACTCTTCACCATTATATTATATAATTATCTTTTCAATACATTACAGATAGTTTTTTAATGCAGCGGCAAGGCTTATTTTTAAAAAGGGTGTCCCATAACTCCACTGCTAAACAAATTACACTGGTGAAAATGTCCAGAGCAATTTAATTTGCACAAAATATAAACAACCTAGCAACAAAATATATTCAAAAGTTGTGTCAGAGAAAAGATTTCTCTGGGAGGCATCTCACACTCAGGTCGTCTGGATCACAGAGTAACAACTCACTTAAGGATCACGCAAAAGTTTCCTGACATCAACGCAGCCACTTTCATCTCACCCTGAGCAGGAAAGGCTCCGTCTATGGCAGCAAGAAGCCCCCAATAACTTCGTCCGCCCTAAGGAGAGTCTTCCCCCGGGCCACATGAAGCGGCGTACATGGAAGTCACTAAACAGACTGAGGACGGGCGTCGGAAGAACGTTGGATAACCTGTCTACATGGGGCTTCCTGCAACAGGGAATACCAACGATATGTGACTGTGGAGAGCAGCAGACCACCGCACATCTGTGCAGCTGCCCCTCAAGTCCAGTCAACTGCACCATACACGATCTTGTGGTGGGCAATGAGTGTGCTATTGAGGTTGCTAGGCACTGGCAGAAAATTATTTAAATGCGTTGCTGACACAATAGAACAAGGAGTTGGACAAATTCAACAAAGCGGCTTACTATGAATGACCAATGCTTTAGTGTGAGCGGTCTTATTAAGTGGAATGCACTGTTTCCAGATGTCCGCAGTGCTCAAAGTAAGAGCAGTTTCACTAAATGACTGAAGTATCAGCTTCCTTGGAATGATCTTGAATCATTAAACAGCGCTTTAATTATTATTAGTCGAGAGTAAAAAGGTAAAAAATAAAACATTAGAAGAACATTAGAAATAAATTTAATTTAAGCTTTTGAAGCCATTACATTATAAAGTGTATTACATTATTAATAAAAATCAAAGCAAGGACTTAGCTTAAGTACCATATTCAAATATAATATTCAAAATGCACAATTTATTTTAAAAAATATTATCGGTGTTTACATAAGACATGATTTTTTTTTTAATTATTACAAACCTCTTTGAGTTATTTGATAGAGAAAATCAATCAATTATATGGAATATAATATATTATATTAAAATCACATTTTAATTCGGTTATCAATATGTTCCCGCTTACTAAATTGTATCGTTCCCTAGACAAAACTCTCCGTCTCCCTCCAACACGGTTCCTCTACACACTACTACGGAGAATCAGAGTTGTCATCTGTCCCAATGAAGAAGCATTTGTTTCAAAACAAAATGATTTGTAATAAATAAGATGATTTTAAATATTTCTCGATGATTTTATGGACATAAAATTATGATTAAAACCATTCACATTTAGACACAATCTTTCATTACATATGTCCATTTAATGAAAAATATTCAAACCAACATTTAGGTCCGAATGCAGAGTCCTACCTAAATACTAAATTCTAAATACCAACCATGTTTTCATTGCACAGTCGCTCACTTAAGTTAGGAGATCACGTGGCTTCCTAACTGGAGGATGCTATGAAATTTTGTATGAGAATTGCATTGCAGAGGCATTGCTAAATACTAAGCGCATGCACATCGGCGTAAACTAACATTTGCGAATTGTTAAAAAGTAAGGTTGATAGCGAGGAACCTTACGAGTGGTTTAATACTAAAATACGAGATTTTTTTCAGTAGATGATGATTTTATCGTCTTCGTTGAATATGTATTTGGTAATTTTGTCAAATCAAATAGCAAACAAAGTATTCAGCGATACATACGAGATGCCGAAAATTCGGTGGAAATTCAAAAAAATCGTGACATCGAGCTGTCATTGTGAAGTTGGTTACATATGTTTATCTTGTTATAGTAGAAAACATTTTAAACGTCAAACGTCAGAAAAGAGATAGATAGCTTTCTATGGGCTTAGAAAGCTATCTATCTCTTTTCTTCAAACGCAATAATGTAAAATTCTACGGCATCGACCTTAAGTTTGGCGTAATATTTAGTTAGTGATGTCTCTGCAACGCAATTGCTAGCTTAAGAATACTAAATACTCCAGTGAGGTTAGGAGTTAGTATTTAGGTACCTAGGACTGTGCATTCGGACCTTAATAACTGACATTTCATTCTACACTTTACAAAGGCTCACACAATTATTTGATCTCCAGTTAATTTTTAGCTTTGATTTATTTTAATTAACGTGTTATGGACCAACTATAAAACAAGGTTTATTATCTTCAGTCAAATACAGAACCAAGAAAATTAAAATAGTGATCTTTAAAAGACAATTATTTGCATGTTTGATTTTATCAAATAATAATTCTAACACAGCTACATAATATTTCTTAACACATTTTTTTATGAATTTATCTTTTCGAGTACTTGCTTTTAAAGAAACGTAATAAGGAAGTGTATATCTGCAAATTTAATGTTGTGGTAAAATATCATTCTGTACAAAAAGATAGATTACCTTTAAAAAATCAGCAAGCCTTAAATTAAAAAAAATAGGTATATAATATTCTATGTTTCACTTAAAAGTGCCCTTCATGGTCAGTCAAATAAACTGAATAATGTTGCCATATCTCCAAATTAAACTCCTCAAATCTCATATAACTTAATATTATTTTTAAAAGAAAACATGTATCATAGGAATGATACATGTCTTCTATAGTTATTTTAAACAAAAAAACCTTATATTTTTAACCATTTATGAAGATTTATCAGAAATAACTTTAACTAATATTACAAAGGAAGAAAAAAATCGCTAATTGCAGGAAACAGAGTGACCCTAATTGCAGACCCTAATCCTGCAATTAGGGTCTTTTTAATAATAAAATAATTACCAAACTTTTTTAATTAAATGAACTCTAATAACACAAAGTGCACTTTTAAATTAAATGAACTCTAATAACACAAAGTGCACTTTTAAATTAAATGAACTCTAATAACACAAAGTGCACTTTTAAATTAAATGAACTATAATAACACAAAGTGCACTTTTAAAACACCTATTATTAATTCACAGCAATAAAATACCTAATCCAAGATTCTCCTACAGCACACAGATACTTGGTACTATGCTGGGATTTATGGTGGTATACACTTTTAAATAATATCACAGTGAGTTTATTGTTTATTTTGCACCCTGAGAACAAGTTTCCAGAACATACCACTGACACAACAAACCATTTCACCTATGGAATAGGTAAATAGAACTGAACTCCATTAACTCCTGTGCAAACATTCTCAGAATGCAATAAATATAATAATTAAATTTAGATCTAAGCACTTGAGGTAGTTAATATGAGGCACTTTATATATTTGTTATAATTAACAACCTGCAAAAATGGATAACAGAAAAATTATGCTTGTGGTCCTTATAAAAACTTAAATTTGTAATCAAAATTAAATAAATGACATTCACAGCATATCTTACTAATAAATCATTTTTCTCTCTCTCAAACGGAGAATAAATAATAATAAAAAAATCATCGAAATAAAAAAAAAAAATCGTACACATTAAATTAAAAAAAATATTTAATACATTTATTAACTGTTTCTTATATTAAATTACTTAGGGGCTGTTTCACCAAACTCCGAATAAGTCTCGAATAACTATTCGGCAAATAGTGCTATTCGCCGGTTAAAATGTTTTGAATAAAATTTGCGTTTCACCATCGTTGGATAAGTTCCGAATAGTAAATTGACGAATAACGATGGCAACGTCGCATTTTCATAGACAAATACATAGAAATGTACTAGTTTTCAAATTCTTCTATGGACAACCGCCAAATGCGTTTCATTTTGACGTTTAAGTTTTAGGTACGTTAAGATAGAATCTTTTGAATTTAAATAACAATAAACAATATTCTATGTATTTAAATTAATACTTAATTTTACATTTGAATGACATTATTTAAATAACAAATGCATATAATAAAGTAATGTTTTATATATCAAAGTATGTACCTATTTACTTCATTGTATTTGTCGTAATTCGATATTTTATCAAGTCACATATCATTGATACTGTAAGCTTTGACAAGCGAAATTTTCTTTTAAAATCAACTTCATCGAATTTGACAAAGTAATCTTTTCATGGCCTAATATTTAGTAGGAAACATTTCCGCATCAAAAACATCGTCTAATGCCTCGAATAAAATCATATTTAAAAGAAAATAACAATGAAACACGTGATACCGGCAATGAAATGCAACTGTCAAAGTGACAAATAAAGTTCCGAATAACTTTACTGGGTAGGTAAAGTCCCCTATAAGTTACTTGTCACTTTATCTGACGAGTAGCGCTATTCGGGAGTGGTGAAACGCAATTTTTACTTTACTTGAGACATAACCGCTGAATAGGCATAATCGAGAGATATTCGGGACCTGGTGAAACAGCCCCTTAAAATAAACAAAAAACTCGTGACAATTTTTCAATGTACTTATAAATAGACGAAGTTGGATTATTATAGAAGAACCAGGAACCCAAGGCACACAACCTGTCATCGGCTGGTTTACGTGATCACTTTATGCGCTTGCGCAACGTTCACCAATTATGACTTTTTATTGAGTTCCCTATTAATCCAATTTTTGAATTTTCTATATACTTATATATTTTACTCGTCAATATCTGAACGCTTCTATGGAAGTGATAAAGAAACTTTTTCCTAATGCTATCTCTTTCAAATTGGTTCGTAAACAATGAAGCAATGACAGTGACAAAGCTTTAGCATAGATGTCTCCTCTGAACCGTGCCAGAATTATATTATTTTAATTTTTAGTTTGTTTACATACTTGTACCAATGTGTATGTAAATCGAATCCCGACTCGAAGGAAAAAAATCCTATGTTTGCGTATTATGCATTGTAAAAATATTTGTTTCTAGAAAATTATAAAAATTATAAGTACATATTTTTAGAATATTGTCATTGAATTTAACTAATCTGTTATATATCACATTTTATAATGAAAAATGACACATATTGTATGTAGTAAGGTATTTTAAAAGTTTCGGAATAACAATCATGACATATGCTGTTGAAACGCGAGCAGACACTGTACGAACCAAGGGGAACCAAGGGAACCAAGGACAACGGAGATGAAGGTTCTAAGGTCAATCACTGGTAAAACTCTCCGAGATCGTGTTCGCAATGTTCAAATAAAAAAAACATGTGGAATAGAGGACATGGTTCGATGGAGTAGATCCAGAAGATAACATTGGAGGGACCACGTAGCCAGGATGGACAGTGATAGACTTGCGTATATAGCAGCAAATGAACATGTGGAATAGAGGACATGGTTCGATGGAGTAGATCCAGAAGATAACATTGGAGGGACCACGTAGCCAGGATGGACAGTGATAGACTTGCGTATATAGCAGCAAATGAACATGTGGAATAGAGGACATGGTTCGATGGAGTAGATCCAGAAGATAACATTGGAGGGACCACGTAGCCAGGATGGACAGTGATAGACTTGCGTATATAGCAGCAAATGAACATGTGGAATAGAGGACATGGTTCGATGGAGTAGATCCAGAAGATAACTATTATGTTATATTGAAACCAACTTTCAGTTTAGTACACTGTTTATTGATTTTTGACAGATGAGTATTGTGTGTCACTTTATGTGGGTATGTTGTACATAACATATCTCCCCCCTGAATGAATAAATGAATGAAATAATATGAATACAAATAATATGAATTAATAATTTGTAAAAATGTGGGTTCCCCTTGGGATACCCAGTATCTCTCTAATGTCTTTTTCTGCAACACTCTCCTCTCCCTCAGCTTGTCGTGGACTTATGTGTAATTGATTTAGATGTCGGGTAATATTCTGATCATCTTCAGTTTTTATAATAAACTTAGTTGGACCTAATTTACGCCAGACTAAACCTCTGCCCCATTTTGGTTTGTCTTTTGAATAATTCCTGTATAATACAGTCATGCCCTCCTCAATTGTGCGAACATTTACATCTGCATTACTCTTTACGCATTCGTTGACCTTATTTTCACTGGCTGTCTGAGGATGTATTGCATCTAGTATGGTTCGAAACATTCTTTTATTTAAGAGTTCCGCTGGGCTTTTCTTTGTTACTGAACAAGGTGTAGATCGAAGTGAATACAACATCCTTGGAATTCTGATATCCCATGGTATATCAGACATCTTGCTTAGTTTCAATTTTACCGTTTTCACCATTCTTTCAGCTTGCCCGTTGGATGCTGGGCTATACGGTGGTACCAATATGTGTTTTATTTTGTTGCTATTCAAAAATATTTTAAATTCATCAGATGTAAAAGCTGTTGCATTATCCGATACTAAAACCTCACATAATCCTTGAGCGGCAAAAATATCCCGTAAATTTTTTATTGTAACTGCTGTCGACTGGCTGTTAACCAATTTGACCTCTGGCCATTTTGAGTAAGAATCAACAACGATGAGAAAATTTTTCCCCATATATGGGCCAGCAAAATCTACATGTATTCTACTCCATGGGCGTGTTGTAGGTATCCAAGAATGGACTACCTGAGCTGGCATTTGTCTGTGTTGCTGACAAATTTTACAATTGGACACCATTACTTCTATGTCCTTGGATAAATCTGGCCACCAAACGTAACTCCTGGCTACAGCCTTAGTAGCAACCATTCCATTATGGGAATCATGAAGGATTTTCATTACGCTATCCCTCATTCCTGTGGGAATTACCACTCTAGTACCCAATAAAATACATTCATTCATTAATGACAGTTCCAATCTTCTATGCCAATATTTTTTTTCTTCATCATTAACACTATTAACACTATTAGGCCATCCTCGTAATATCCAATTGAACACTTTACAAAGAATTATATCTTGTTTTGTCTGTTTTGCCACCTCTTCAATAGAGAATGGCACATCGGGAACATGTTGACCCATCATTAATACATCTGCAATCTCTTCCTCATCCTCTTCCCACACCGGGGATGGCCATCTACTTAATGCATCCGCATTTCCAATATTGATACCTTTTTTATATATTAATTGATAGTCGTAGGAATTCAGTAACAGTGCCCACCGTGTCATTCTCGGTGATAATATTTCCGGTATTGGTTTTTCTGAATTAAATATACCTAATAGAGGTAAATGATCTGTAATAATTGTTACTTTATTACCCATTATATAGTTATGAAATTTTTTTATCCCGAAAATGATGGCTGCTGCTTCTTTGTCAATTTGTGCGTATTTTCTTTCATGTACCTGTAAAGTTCTCGATGCCATAGCAATAGGTCTTTCTGAACCATCATCCATTATATGTGATAAGACACATCCTAAACCATGAAAGGAAGCATCGCATGTTAATGTTATCTGTTTTTTTAAATCAAAATGTACTAATAATCTATCAGACGTTATCAGTTGTTTTGCATCATTGAATGCTTTTTCTGCACTTTGCGACCACTTCCATGTAGAACTTTTATCCAGCAATCTATGAAGTGGTTCGAGCAACGTAGCCTTATTTGGTAAGAATCTCTCATAAAAATTATATAATCCTAGGAATGCCTGGAGCTCAGTGACATTATTTGGCCTTGGTGTGTTGTGTATTGCGTTAACTTTATTTTTATCTGGTTGAATACCTTCAGCACTTACTGTGAATCCCAAAAAGTTTACCTTTGATTGTAAAAATTTACATTTTTCTTTATTTAGCTGTAGTCCAGCTTGCGTTAATTTGCTCATCACTTGTTCTAATCTTTTATTGTGTTCTTCTAAAGTATTGCCAGAAATCAACAAGTCATCCAGTAAAATAGCAACACCTTTGATTCCAGCCATTAAGTTGCACATAAGCCTCTGAAAAATTCCAGGGGCTGCCTTTACTCCAAAGGGTAATCGATGAACACTAAATAATCCTTTGGTTGTATTCCATGTCAATATTTTGGCAGTACTATCGTCCACCTCCAGTTGTGTATATGCACGATCCAGATCCAATTTTGAGAAGTATTTACCTTCCGATAAACATGCAAATATGTCATTACTAGTTGGCAATGGGTAAGTGTCTGTCTCTGTGGCTTTATTTACAGTTGAACGATAGTCTCCACAAATACGTATCGCACCACTCTTTTTGACAATCGGAACAATAGGTGTGGCCCAATCAGAGTACGGAATGGATTTAAGCACTCCTTCTTCGACTAATCTATCAATTTCTTGTTCTACTCGTTCTCGCAGCGCATATGGTATCGAACGACTCTTCATAAAGATAGGTTTCTTTTCGTTGTTCACATTAAGTGACACCTTAGGGCCAGTATATTTTCCTAATGTACTGCTGAAAATGTTTTTATATTTTAAAAAATAATTTTCATTCATATCCACAGATGTTAAATTGTTCACTCCTTGTAGAGATATACCCAATGGTTCAAACCAGTTTCTTCCGACTAGGCTCTGTCCTTTACCCGAAGCTACCATCACGTTCAATTTGTGTTTTTTTCCTTTATACTCCACTGACACTTGTGCGCTTCCCATAATCTTAACCTTATCACCTGTCCACGTACGTAACATGACATTACTTGGTCTTATATATATATCACTGTTACTAAACAATTTTTTGTATGTTTGATAACTAATTATTGTTTTTCCTGCCCCTGAATCAACTTCAAACATGTGATTTTTATTATTTATAGATAAATTTATTTTCACTGGTTTCATTTGATTTTGTTCTTCAACATTATTTAATGTGTTGATATTATATTCACTTGCAGATTCATTATCATCTACCATTTCATTTATTTGTCTTGATTTGTAAACTTTTTTTTCATGTTTTGTTTTCTTTTGACATACCCGTTCCAGGTGTCCTTTATATGAACAATATCTACATACAGTGTTAATGAACCGACAGACACCACTGTGTAAAACACCACAACGAAAACATTTATTTTTTACTTTTATGTCTTCAATTTTATTAACTTCCATAGGACACTCCATGGTAGTGTTCTTTGTACAATCACTTGTGATATTGCAATATATATTTGCACAATTATTTTCTGCGGATTCGGCAGCAATTGCTGAATCAACAACATCTTTATATGTCAACACATTTTTTGACAGCAAGTGTTCTTTTAATCTTTTATCCCGCATTCCGCAGACTATCCGATCTCTCAGCATTCTCTCCAAGTCCACAAAATTACAATGCAAACTTATTTTCCGTATTTCACTTATGAAGTCTGCCATCTTTTCTCCCTGTCTCTGATCTCTTGTATAAAACTTATAAGATTCTGCTATTTCATTCTTTGCTGGAGAAAAATGATTAGTTAACACATTTATTATCTCTGTTATACTGACTTGGTTGGATTTTAGCGGATGTATCAAAGATAGCAATGTTTCATATGTTGTATTCCCACACACAGCATAGAAATTTGCACGTTGTATAATTTCATCTGTTATGCCATTTGCCACAAAACTATACAATAATCTTTCACAATATGTCTTCCATTCATTTAATTCTGGATTAAACTCATGAAAATTTATTGTTTTAGCCATCGTCGCCAATATTATGTTATATTGAAACCAACTTTCAGTTTAGTACACTGTTTATTGATTTTTGACAGATGAGTATTGTGTGTCACTTTATGTGGGTATGTTGTACATAACAATAACATTGGAGGGACCACGTAGCCAGGATGGACAGTGATAGACTTGCGTATATAGCAGCAAATGAACATGTGGAATAGAGGACATGGTTCGATGGAGTAGATCCAGAAGATAACATTGGAGGGACCACGTAGCCAGGATGGACAGTGATAGACTTGCGTATATAGCAGCAAATGAACATGTGGAATAGAGGACATGGTTCGATGGAGTAGATCCAGAAGATAACATTGGAGGGACCACGTAGCCAGAATGGACAGTGATAGACTTGCGTATATAGCAGCAAATGAACATGTGGAATAGAGGACATGGTTCGATGGAGTAGATCCAGAAGATAACATTGGAGGGACCACGTAGCCAGGATGGACAGTGATAGACTTGCGTATATAGCAGCAAATGAACATGTGGAATAGAGGACATGGTTCGATGGAGTAGATCCAGAAGATAACATTGGAGGGACCACGTAGACAGAATGGACAGTGATAGACTTGCGTATATAGCAGCAAATGAACATGTGGAATAGAGGACATGGTTCGATGGAGTAGATCCAGAAGATAACATTGGAGGGACCACGTAGCCAGGATGGACAGTGATAGACTTGCGTATATAGCAGCAAATGAACATGTGGAATAGAGGACATGGTTCGATGGAGTAGATCCAGAAGATAACATTGGAGGGACCACGTAGCCAGGATGGACAGTGATAGACTTGCGTATATAGCAGCAAATGAACATGTGGAATAGAGGACATGGTTCGATGGAGTAGATCCAGAAGATAACATTGGAGGGACCACGTAGCCAGGATGGACAGTGATAGACTTGCGTATATAGCAGCAAATGAACATGTGGAATAGAGGACATGGTTCGATGGAGTAGATCCAGAAGATAACATTGGAGGGACCACGTAGCCAGAATGGACAGTGATAGACTTGCGTATATAGCAGCAAATGAACATGTGGAATAGAGGACATGGTTCGATGGAGTAGATCCAGAAGATAACATTGGAGGGACCACGTAGCCAGGATGGACAGTGATAGACTTGCGTATATAGCAGCAAATGAACATGTGGAATAGAGGACATGGTTCGATGGAGTAGATCCAGAAGATAACATTGGAGGGACCACGTAGCCAGGATGGACAGTGATAGACTTGCGTATATAGCAGCAAATGAACATGTGGAATAGAGGACATGGTTCGATGGAGTAGATCCAGAAGATAACATTGGAGGGACCACGTAGCCAGGATGGACAGTGATAGACTTGCGTATATAGCAGCAAATGAACATGTGGAATAGAGGACATGGTTCGATGGAGTAGATCCAGAAGATAACATTGGAGGGACCACGTAGCCAGGATGGACAGTGATAGACTTGCGTATATAGCAGCAAATGAACATGTGGAATAGAGGACATGGTTCGATGGAGTAGATCCAGAAGATAACATTGGAGGGACCACGTAGCCAGGATGGACAGTGATAGACTTGCGTATATAGCAGCAAATGAACATGTGGAATAGAGGACATGGTTCGATGGAGTAGATCCAGAAGATAACATTGGAGGGACCACGTAGCCAGGATGGACAGTGATAGACTTGCGTATATAGCAGCAAATGAACATGTGGAATAGAGGACATGGTTCGATGGAGTAGATCCAGAAGATAACATTGGAGGGACCACGTAGCCAGGATGGACAGTGATAGACTTGCGTATATAGCAGCAAATGAACATGTGGAATAGAGGACATGGTTCGATGGAGTAGATCCAGAAGATAACATTGGAGGGACCACGTAGCCAGGATGGACAGTGATAGACTACTAAACGACGAAGAAGAAGAAGAAGGAATATTGATCGTATCATGCTCTTTGTATAAAATGTAGATTAATTAATCTCATTAATTTTTTAATGTTTGTTATTTATTAAAAAATTAATGAGACAAACTAATTGATATAAAAGAAATTGATTGAATATGTAATCAATAATTGTTTAGCATGCATTCACTAAAGAGAATAATTGAGCACATTTTAAAAAAAAAAATATTTTATTCATAAGAAAACACTTGAAATTTCATGGTAAACACTTGAAATTGAACACAAAAAACTATACATTTAAACAAATATAAATTGTGAATATGTAATAGGAATTGAGTTATGGCTATTATCAGTACAAATGCTCAGTTGAAAATTACTCTAGCTGACTAAGAATCTAAGTGCCGCGTACATTCTATAGTTTGATAAAAATCATGAAAAGTACTCTTGAATCATACATTACAAATCAGCCAAGATCAGACCTAGCATTTGAGCTAGATTCTATGACAACAGCTGTAAATGCAGCGCTAAGATTTCTTGTGATAATAGAAAATAATAATTAATATTAAGAAATGCATGCACGCATTTTGGAAGAGGCAGATCTAGTCAAAAATACCTTATTTCTAAAGTTTATCGTAATAAGTAATAAAAATTATTATTTTGAAATTGCACCATAGATGATTTAGATGTAAAAATGATCAATTTGGGTTTGATTATATGAGGGACCCTGATGAAATTTCATTATATTATTATTGCATCTTAATTATTATTTGTTATTACGCAATAATACTTAGCTATTTATAGTCATTATTATTAAAGTTCAGCCTTTGTTAACTCAACGAGACCGTATATATCTCGGTTTTGATTCACAATATAATCGCAGTCTTTATCTGCTAGTATTTGAGACTGAGAAAATTGTCATCGAAATATGGCAACTTGCGATGAGAGGGTGATTAATGAACATTTGACATAGTAAAAGAAGCTATTTGATATTCAACGAAAAATCATCATACATAGATTCTCACAAAAAAGGTTTATGATGTTTCAGATCCACAAATCAAAGAAAACATCTTACAGGCTATTTTAAATATATTATAAATAATGTATCTTAAATAAAAATATACACATACATATACAAAATTTCGCTAATATCATATCAATATTTTTAACACAATATACATACATACAATGTTACCTCAGAATTTACATAAAAATAAAACAACTTTAAACTAAACACTGAGTACAGGCTAGTAGTACAAAACGGTGACCCCAACATTTTAGTTATATTAAAAGTGGTGACCCCAACATTTAAGACAAATTAAAAGTGGTGACCCCAACATTTAATACAAATTAAAAGTGGTGACCCCAACATTTAATACAAATTAAAAGTGGTGACCCCAACATTTAAGACAAATTAAAAGTGGTGCCAACACCACAGCACCATTAAGACGCTGGCTCCCAATAACTTCTAATGACCCCCAACCCGCTAAAAGTGATTTAAAACTAGGATATGTTGAGATATTCAAAAGATACATACTAACCTTTCAAACAATAAATACTAAATTTGCTTCATTCACATTCAAACATTTTTTCATACATGCTTCCCTGTTACTATTAATTCTTACAACTTCCTTCGTGTACTACCTCCAAAAAAAAATTTCCCAATATCTCTCATCTTTC
Source organism: Molanna angustata (assembly GCA_963576475.1). Taxonomy (NCBI): domain Eukaryota; kingdom Metazoa; phylum Arthropoda; class Insecta; order Trichoptera; family Molannidae; genus Molanna; species Molanna angustata. Next base: position 15,442,750 of record OY754989.1, read on the forward strand.
TCCTACTGCTTATATCTTCCAAAGCAAATAGATACAATATTTTTCAAAAATAAAAATGTAAAAAATAGTTGTTTTCCACAATACGTATAAAAATTATTCCGAGGTACCACTGTAAAAAAATATTCAAACAGACAGATACTTAAAAAACTTATAAACTCTTAACATTTTTGTACTTTTTGATTCGAGTCTTATCTAAACATTTTAATTGGTCGGTTCATCAATAGATGGCGGCATAAATATAATATATACATTATTACTATTATTATTAAAGGTGTTATCAGACTATTATAATATAATTTCGTATGCATGTCTGCCACCATATGCCAGAAAAAAATCATGGCTTGCACGCAGCGAGTCTAGCAATCTGCGAGATAGAAAATAGATCGTGACAAAATTAACTTTTGTTTTTCGAACGTTTCAAATCGGGGTCCAAAACGGAGAGGGCCGCGCCGACCAAGTGCAGGGATCCTGTGACGAGGACTTGTGGCCTTTCAGCGTCGGATTCAGACAACAGATTTACGGCATGTACGGCCTCCTGCAGAGAACCCAACACTTTTGAAGAAATGACGTTGACGCTCTCCTCTTGCAACAGCTCTGTCCATGCAGTGAGATTCGCTCGACACCGCGAGAGCATGTCCTGTTTTGAAATATGAGCATTGTGTTGATCTGAAAAAAAAATGTTTACTTTAAAGGATTCTTCATAAAAGATATTCATATTTGTTTAGGTTGTACAAAATCAAATTTCTCAAATAGTGTGTCATAAAAAAACATCTATAATATAATATTTTCAACATTTCTCTAGTGAAAAAGTGTTACGCGACGTCCTACGTAGGCGATTCAAAGCGAATGCGAAGCGGCGCGGCGCGAAAATAACAAACAGTCGGTAAATAACAAACCGCGAGTTGATTTCAATGCGGCGCGGCGCGATGCGAAGCGAACGCGATCAGTTGGTTTGATATTTTCGCGCGAATTGATAGAGGTGCCATTGTTTTTTGACATGTCAGAAACAGAACTTTTAATTTCTGTCCATGAACGTCCCATATTATGGGACAAAAGAATCATTATTATCGAACCGCGAATTTTAGGATTTGGCAAAAATAAACGGGACTACAAGTAAACACATTTATTTATTATTGCTATTTTACAATAGGACGTTGTTCAAAACACACAAAGTTTTCTCTCGCTTGCACGAATGTCAAATTTTGACATGTTTCCCGGAAAGATGTAAATTCAGTCTCATTTATTAATTCAAGATCACGTAATTCTTCATACAAATTGTGATATCCCCCATAAATATGCCTCTCTAAGTACACAATATTAGTTTCACTTCTCTGCCGTGCATACTTCTTGAGTATTTTATATACGTACATCCATGACAGTAGCTGGCGGCAGAGGGAACGATTCGCGCACACGTAGGACAGAGCCGCCGCGTCGCATTGAATTCGCTTGTATCCGCACCGCATCGCTTCGCAATCGCGTTCGCTTTGACTCGCCTACGTAGGACGTTGCGTTACAGAATTTTAAAATTCAGCACTATTTCCCCTAAAAAAATATCTATTTAGAGTCTTTTTTTTAAATTACTCCATAACTATATGTCGTTGTCCGCACCCTTTGATTGATATTTGTTACGACACAAGTATCTCCAACACATTATCTTGGATGAAATGGTTGAGGGAACAAATGGCAGAGGGCATCCCCGCCGGTAATATCTAGAACAGATGTGTCATGACATTGAGTTGAAGATAGTCGAGATGCATCGCTTTGCTACCAACTAATCCACAAGATTGAAACCTAAGAAGAAAGTTTTCTTGATGCTACATGTAAATAAACATTCTATTGAAATGATTGTTGCTATATTCATGAAAGAAATCAGTAGAACTTAACGGTCTTACTTAACTAGATAATCACAACTAAAATAGAAGATCGGTATTAAAAAATCTTACTTATAAACGTATACTAAGATGTGACTAACTAGTTCACCAAATTGTTTACGAACACCCTCATTGATTTTTTTCATATGGCCGCATTGGCTTCACAGATGTCAAAAAATAGATAAATGAATGTAATCTTTGGATAACTGACATCGAAAAATGAAAACAAACACCACGTTGTGCCGTGTTGAGTCAATTTAAACACAATTGCGATGAAGAATAACAAGGAAAAACATATGATGTATTAAATTTTTCTATCAATCTCAAATATGCGTCGGATCATATGTGAAAGATCCGCCATTTTGAAATACAAGGTATGATGCGTTAGTCAAGCGTTAAACAACCTCTCTACCTGTCCTAACTTGACGTCTATGAAATAAAGGTGTAATAAAGATAGTCACAGTATATAATTAAACTTTTTAATCACGCTCTATTAACAGGTACTATGAATAGTTTACGTTTATAAGTAAGACAGTATATATACAGTGGTACCTCGACATACGAGTGCCCCAACATATGAGTTTTTCGAGATACGAGCCGGCGAGCGAGTGATTTTTTGCTTTGAGTTACGAGCGAAATTCGAGATACGGGTTCGGTTTAGCAGGTCCGCCGGTAGATACAAAAGTTACAGTCACAGCAGCATACGGAGGTTATGCAAGAAATTGGTTTCGAGGAGTCAGAGGAGGAAGAGGTTATTTCTACAAGTGAGATAAAGGAGATCTTAGGAATGTGGGAGAGAGTTTCACAGTTTGTGGAAAAGAAACACCCAGAAAAAGTTGTAACAGGTTGTGCATCTGATCTTTTTAATGACACTTGCCTAACTCATTTCCGGAACATTCTGAGAGGGAGGAAGAAACAAACCTCCTTGGACATGTTTTTTTCTAAACGGCCTACAGGTCAAAGTGACAAAAATGTAACGAAAAAGGCAAAGACCAGTGAGGATATCTAATTTATTTCTTTACATTCTCTTTTTTGTTTTAGGACAGTAAATATTTGTCATTTATAAATACGTTTTTACTATTCAAAACCACGTAACAAAAAACTGGGTTGACATTTTGGGGGTTGGAACGGATTAATGGTAGTTCAATTGTTTTGTATGGGGAAATTTGCTTCGAGATACGAGTAATTCAAGATACGAGCAAGGTTGCAGAACGAATTAAACTCGTATGTCGAGGTACCACTGTACTAGATTTCTGGTTAAGTGCACCAATCACCTTTTACCATCTTGAAATATCCAAAAACAAAAATAACCAAAGGTAGATTTCAATATTAAATAAATAATATTACCTATTAATTTTTTATCTTTGAACGCCACATTGGGTACAAAGATGGCATAGTTGAACCCTATGAGAAGCAATAGTTTTAGTAGAGGTTTGGGATCCCTGTCCCCTGTTAAGTTGAAGATCAAAACTTTTGTAGATGAAGGTCTAAAAACAAAAATAAAATGCTTATAGTGTTTCTCAGATTAACATTGGTATGACGACAACATTAAAAAATTTGCGACCTGCCCTCGGTCTTATGTAGATTCACGTAATTTTGATGGCAATACGGTGACCATTATTTAGTTAAACAATAGAACCCACATTATTACATTTAATTTTGGCTACGACTATTTACACGACTCAACCATAGACGAAAACCAAAAATAACCACAGAAAATGTAGATCTCGATGAAAAAATGATTTGCAAAATTAAGTAAATGTAATAAGATGCCAATATTATTTATTTTTTCTTCAAGTTGGTTTCCATGATGCATTTATGACCATTGAAAAAATGAAAAAGGTAAATATTTTTGTATTTTGATTTATCTGCACTTTCTATGGTTATAAATGACCTAAAAACATAGACGACGTCAGAAAATTTGTCATGTAAATAAACACTTTTTGGTGGGAAAACGCTTTTCCCACCAATTCCGGTCGTAAAAATAGTGGCACCGTTTAATTTTTGTTAATTAATTTTCAATAATAATTTTATTCTATTTGTTTGCTAAAATACATTTTGTAATTATGAACTATAAAATATATATCACACATTCCTATTTTTTGATAACTAGGTGCAATTTTTACTCTCCACACTATGGAATAGTGGAGAGTCATGATTTCACAATTTTTAAGCGTATTTTTTTTTACATCAATTTCTACGGGTATCATGTGTGCCCAAGTGTGCCCAAGACAGGGAGTTGTGGAGGATCAAGGGAGAGGCCTATGTCCAAGAATGGATGAAAACAGGCTGAAGAAGAAGATCATGTAGAAAGTGCACACTGTGAGTTTCGTCATGATGTGTTTGTATGTACGGCATACGGAAAATCCTTTTTGTGTCCTCTCTACCATAAGTATATAAGTCCGATCGACTTCATATTAACATCATATGTGTAAAGTGCATAGACCTAGAGCTGATTAGTTTTCCATAGACAACTTTTGATTTCTTCTCTATGAATTCATCATATACGTTGTTTTTTTTTGTGTCCTCTCTGCAGCCCAAACTATAAGTCCGATTGACTTTATATTGATATTATATGTGTTAAGTCCATAAACTTAGAGCTGATTAGTTTTCCATAGATAACGGTTCATTTTTTCTCAATCTTTCTTTATGATTTCATCTATTAAAACTGAAAAAATGCTCTCACGACCTGGTAATTCGAGATATTTTAACTATTTATACAACACCAAGAATCTTCATAAAATTGTATTCAAAGTTGGTCAATGTTAAAAGAAAAATATTCAACGGTTTGAAAAATTATATTTTTGATTTAATGGATTTTTGTATGAAACTTATATGTAACAAAAGAAATTTTTTATGCTTGGCAATGTTCAGTTCTTTGATTTCATATTGATATAAGAGTATTAATAGCTTGAACTTAGAACTGATTAGCTTTCCATAGATAACATAAAATTTCTTCATATGATATCACGTTTCAAAAATTTCAAAATGCTCTCACGCTCTTTAAAACTAAATTTATCTACTTTTATTAAAATATTTCATGCAACATAAGCATTCTTTACCATATAGAGATTGTCAACATTTCAAGAAGAAAAAATGAACGCTTCCTATGGTGTGGAGAGTTTAGTGTTGGCCACAACCCACTCGTTTTTATTCAAAATTATTTACTTTGTTTAAACCACGAATGATGTTCGGCCTATCCCAATAGAAATTTGGCGTGATTGAATGTTTAAACCACGAATGATGTTCGCCCTATCCCAATAGAAATTTGGCGTGATTGAATGTTTAAACCACGAATGGTGTTCGGTTTTTCTTGCCATGGTGTGATTGAAATTATAGCTCTTCACTATTGCATAGAAATGGGGTGTAAAAATAATGAAAGATTCATAAAAATTCTATAATAAATACATAAACCTAGGAAACAGAGAATGCCATGAACCTCAACTAAAGTAACTTGCTGGAAGATATTCTCTTCTCGTTGGATTGTTCTCGTCTTACATAATGTCAAATAAGCTATAAGTCTGTTACATAAATGACAGATCATTAATGGTCGTGGTGCTGGAGCAAAACTATAAATATAGCAATCGTGAATCCAGAAGAACCTTATTCGACCAATTAATGCTTCATAAAATTTTGAACGATGCTATGGACTCGCCTGAGCTTGTCAATTTTGTGAATATTCGGGTCCCGGGAAGGTCAGTTCGCCAGTCAAACATCTTACATGTTCCACACTGTAGAACTAATTTGCGGATGGATGCTACGATCCCACACATCTGTCGTAGATTTAATGCATTATTTTCGATGCATACTAATATTTTTGACTCACCTGTTAATCAGTTTCGCCGCGAGGTAATGCGTGTGATTTGCGACAGTGAATAGTAGTTTTGTGTTATTCAGCATTATTTCTGTTTATGTACATATGTAAGTATATGAGATTTGCTCTCCCTGTCCGTCCTCTCCCTCTCCCTATTTCCTATTCCCACTTTTTATATCCAAATATGTTTTGCTTTGTATGTGTTTTAATATTATTTTCTTTTTTAATATGTAGGTAACTATGTACCGGTCTGTGCTATTTGATTTAAATAATTGTGGAAACTGTCTTGGCAGTATTTTTATTGATTAAGTTTTCTTATAGTTTGATTTTATATTTACTGCTGTATGTTTTCCAAATGAAAATAAAATAAATAAATGAGAAACAAATTATAACATACCTGGCGAGCATTCTGAACCAATCTACGCCGACTTGAATAGACTCCATCGTATGAGCGCCGTCAATGTAAAAGTCTACGGAATCGTCTCTGAAATACTGACAGCGTCCGGGGCACACGCAAGAACTAATAGCTTCGGCTGTTTCCCTCGGAATAACTCTCACACAACCGTCTCTGTTCACATCGTCGAACCCGTTTGAACACGTAGCGTTTATAAAATCCTCCCCGTTGAGTTTATCGCTTTCGTCGTGCGTCATCCCTGACTTGCCGTTAACCTACGACAGAACAAAATGACAATTTCACATTAAATATTGATAATGAAAACATTGAAAAAGTTAGGTGTACGAAACATTTAGGTATAGATGATAAATTGAAATTTGCTGCTTCCATTAGGGCTTCATTTTATAAAGCAATGCACACCCGCACACCTGTCGCTGGTTACCCCACATTATGGGATATGCCTTGTTGGTATGAATGATTGAAAATAATATTCAATTTCATAAAACGTAATGAATATAAAAAAATATTTTGCACCCGTTGAATTAGTGACGTAGTAGGCTTTTTGTTCTCGGCATTACACATATTGCATCTTAATTTTTTTTTTCTGCACTTCGAATAGTTTTTTATATTTTATGTGATGGGTTGAAGACAAATTAATTGATAAATAATTATTTTTTGAGCATTTCAGAGTAGTAAGAATTTGAACCTGGTTGCCAATCAATTTTTACCTTTTTTTGCATTCTTAGTCACATTTTTAACATTGTCACTCAAAAAGACATGATTTTTTTTTATTTATTAATAAACTTTATAGTATTTTGAATAAAAAATAATGTTGAGTGGCTTTGATATTTGCTGTCCCATTGGAGATATTTGAATTATTGAAAGTAATGTTTTTTGCAAAAAAAAAAAACGGAAAACGCAAGTTTAACATTTTTTTATGTAAAATGCATAAGATTTGAATGTTTAATTGTATTTTTATCTAAATCTGCATTTATTTATTAGAATATTAAAGAAAAATTTACTGACTTACATTAAAATTTGAAAAAGTTATGATGTTTTTATACTATGGTGTCACAAAAATGTAAAGTCTCGGAAATAGCCCTCGGGTCATTTTACAACCAATTTCAAAAAATTATATCTTAAAAAGTATACAAGATATCAAAATAATATATTTTGAATTGTTAAATAAGGATGTCGAAAGGAACAAATAAAAAAATATCGTCAAAATCTGAGACCATGGGTGACACGGCTGGATGTTTCGACGTGTAATGACCCGTACACAAAATATTTTACACCATAAAGGTCTCAAAATGTATAATAGTTTGCCAACAAACATAAAAGAAACCACAAGTCTTGTCACCTGTCATAGGCTAGGTGCTGAATACATAATCAAAAACTATTAAAGTTCTCCATAGTTTTACAGTCATGATTTTTATAATTTAATGCCATACTCTTACCATGATTATTCATTTCAAAAAGTTTTATTTTTATATTTTTTGTTTAAACTAGATGTATTAATTTGTATAAATGTTTTTACATCTTAATAAATGTCACTACTACTACTAACCTGCATGACATTAGACCGCACGTTGAGACGCTGCGATTTGTGGTCTTGCATCCATCTGTGGGCCAACTGCACTGCTAGTGAGGCGTTGGTCTTGAGGGCCGGTACTTCGGACCACATCTTGGGAGCCTTGCATGATTCCCACGTGTAAGAGTCAAAGTCGGGCACGACGTTGAGAACGCACTAAAAGATAAATATTTTTCATTGAAACGTAGCTACATAAACTAGCTTAAATAATTTTGTGGCCAAATTTATTATATTTCTTATAGCAAATTTATTAAAACCAGGGGTCAAGTCCGGTCAAACGGTGTAATCAAAATCATTATGATAACCCATATCATGGATATAATTATCATATGGAGTTCTATAATTTATTTATTTATTTATTTGATCATAACAGAAATATAGCAATAATAACATCATAATAAAAAAAAAAACAAAAAACATTTCATATTAACGTTGGCCTCTCCCACTAGGAATGTCCTGTGTCGGGAGAAGCAAACTTACATATTTAAATTACACAAACATAAAATCACAAAACAAAAACACTCAAAAGCATACAACAAAACATACATATATAACACAAATCATCACACACAGGCTGGTGGCAAACAACCCATTAACCCAACACAGCAGCAACAGACCTATTGCTATGTAGGGTGACCACATAAAAAGTACAGGCACTGTTGCTCAAATTTTGCAGGGTTTTTCACTGATTTCGTCTTCTCTGGTATTCCACTGTACAATATACGTCTTCCGAGCAAAAATGGTGTTTTGGGAGGTGGATGTGCAAGTGACCCTTGATTGTTGAGTTCGCAATGCATCCAGTTTATTTATATGGAATTTGTAAAGAGCTGTTTTTTTTAATAATTGGTCAACAGTTAACATTATATCTTAATAATATCTTATGATATTATAGAACTCCATATGATAATTATTTGTGGGGAATACGAGGTGGCCTATATAAACCCCCCTATAGGTATCGACCTTCATATCCACATATCCATGATATGGGTAATCATAAGGGTTATGATTTCCATGATATGGGTAATCATAAGGATTTTGATACATTTTTCTTCTTCCTCTTTTTTTTAGATCTATGATCTGTTTTTACAAGTCCTGGAACGAGGATATCCACCTCTCCTTCCATCTCTTTGATGGTCTTCCCGGTGGTCTGGTATCTCGCGCATTATAATTTTTAGCAGCCTTTCTGGATTCATCCTCTTAACATGATCTCTCCAGTATCGTCTTCTTTGCCTGCTCCACCTTACAATATCCTCCACATTGCAGGATCTGCGGATCTCCTCATTGGGGATTCTGTCTCTGAGGATTCTGCCCAAGATAGAACTTAGTGGTGTTTTCATCTGTTGTTCTGAGTAGCTGTTTTGTCCTCACCGTGTCTGCCCTTGCTTCAACTCCATAAGTCATTATGGGTCTGATGCAGCTGTTTTATATATTCGGGCCTTACTCTCAACTAGCATATGTTTATTGGCCCAAGCAGTGTCCCTCATGCATCCGGAGATAACTGCAGCTTTATTAGTCTGTTCTTTGACTTCTTTTTAGAGATCATTACAACTAGATATCTCCACACCTAGGTATTTAAAAGTTGCAACCTGTTCTATTGGTTTATCGTCTACAACCAATTTGCATCTCAGAGGCTGTCTTGATATTGTGAGACATTTAGTTTTATCGATTTTTATATTATAATACATTGTAGAAATTAAATAATTTGGCATTCTTACCGAGTACAGTAAATCCTCGATAATCCAAATTAGCGAAAAAATTACCCTTATAAGGATTTTCGGATTATGCATCCTCTGGATTACTGATCCAGCGCATTAACCGCTCTGCAACCAACCCATCTATGCCCTTTATCCAGAAATATTTTGTTTGTTAACCTACTTATACATATAATACATAGATAAATTGAGATTTAAATAAAAAAATGCGTGTTCATTACGTTTCTGTTGAGGGCGATATTCCGCAGTATGGGCAGGACAGTAGACTGTGCGTGTGCTATAGTATACGCTGTACACCCTTCCTTCATGATACCTCCCTTCTCCCGGGCAATCTGCTCTATCGTGTCGCCCAATATTGCCGTATGCTCCAGTCCAAGGGAGGTTATACCAGCCGCCACCACATTACTGATAAATAACGAAACAGATTGTATAAACAAAATATTATATAACATAATAATACTTTGATAAATGTGCGTCATTTAAATTCCTTGTAAATTCATATCAAATACCTAAGTTTATTATCAGTTTAACGCGATATTATCGGACTTCAGGAAAATATGCATTATTCAGCATTATTTGGATAAGGATTATGGCTGAACGGAATATTTGATATATCTCACATCAATATTATTTTGTTTATCAATATTTATTCTTGTGCTCCACGTCGTGATTTTTCATTATTTTATTTATAATTGTAACTATAAGCATTTTAAAAATACTTCAAACAAATATTTCAGATTTTGAGTGTTATGATAATAAACATTACTCGAAGAAACATTAATGCAACTAGATGTTTTTTTTCAAATATTTTAGATAACATATAAGTCTAGTGTTGGACGTGAGGAAATTTCGATTTTGTTTTTATTTAAGCTGTAAAAGAGATTTGAAAATACCATTTTTTAAATCAAATTTCTATACATTTCTAAGCATTTTAATGGTATAAATATTATACAGAATACAAATATTCTACATTATTATTGTGTAAAATAGCCTTCTCAATCATTTCTATTATTTAAATTTTTATTTAAGTTTTTGAAAATATTATTATAAAATATTTAATGAACCTCTGTTTCATCTAACTAAAAGAACAATTAGTCGCTCGCAAGGCTTGAACGAGTTCGGACGTCTGGGCTGCGTCAATTTTATTTCCACAGAACATTCTCTCTATTATACTACTTTACCCAAACCTGTGTGAGTGAGTCTGAGTAAAAAAATGGTTTACGTACAGTGGTGGAACATAAAAATATTAATTATATTTTTATTTTTTTACGATGGGTAATTTTCGTGGACGACAGATTAAAATTGCGAATAAAATTTCTTCGTTTTCTACAAAATAATTTTCCAACTGTCGATTCGTTCATGAGAATTCAATTCTCTGAATGAATCAATTTTATAAAAATTGAAAAATTGAATTGAAACAAAAAATATCAACATATTCTGGGTAGGATCAAAGGACTGACCTCCATACTATCCTATCTTGACATACATACATAGGTACATGTGTTGTATAGAAAATCAAATATCTTAAAATATTAAATAATTTGTATTAATGGGATTATAGTTTGGTACTTATTCTTCAACTGTACATACTATCGCTATCGACAGTTGGATCTCATGTGTTACATGCAACTAGTACTATTGTAACTATATTTAAAAATGTCAGAAGAATTGAGATGGGTGGTGGTAGAGCGGTTAGCGCGCTGGGCTAGCAACCCAGAGGTCGCGAGTTCAAATCCTGCCACGACCGATTTCCATTCACCTATAGTACAAGCATTTATGCTTAGTTTAGGGAATGTATAAGGATGTATTTGTACTTGTTATACAAGGACATATTCATTATTTTTAAAAAAAATTCCAAAACATATTTGATGATTGTTATAGTGTGAAACACGAAATTTGTGAAATCTCTCGATGAATACAATAGTCAGATATCAGCTATAAACATACATTTTTGTGGTGTACACTCAAATATTAGGAGCATGAATAAAATTTTTGACGTACTCTTGGTCCTTCTAAAGGGGGTGGATAAGAAACCTGACATTATAGTACGGCCGTAGCATATTGGTAAGTCGTTTGGCTTCCGTGCGGGCGTCCTGGGTTCGATACCCAGCTGAGGAGAAATTTATTTAAAATTATTTCTCACGCGATTCTTGCTTCTCTGGGCTGGAAACACTGGTTAGTTGGAAGGAATTTACATTTGACAATAAACTCGCAAGGAAGTGTTTATTATTATTATTATTATCAATGTTTTTTTATATATGTGTATTTTTGTTTATTGTAATATTATTATATTAAAAAATATAAAATAAAATACTAAATTTAACATCTTGTTTACATTAATTTGCCTGATAAATAAGAATTTACAACTTATACTTACGCTGTTTTTTTTATTTTATCAAAAACTTAAAAAATAATTTATAAGAAAAAAAAATAAACCACGGCACGCCTATGTACATATAAGCCAATATGTCTAGTCTTGTAGACTGTCACATGCATAGTCAAAAAACTCACTGTCTCTTTCGCACGCGGACACACAGTTATGAGCGTAACAGAGACTAATTTTTTTATATGTGTGTGAACTTAAAACCGAACTATGCAAGTATATTCATATGTTTTGAAGTCGCTAGAGTTTGCAGTGAATTTTATAGTACTGTGTAATACAAACTGTAGAACGATCCTTCCGCACATCGCAGTACGCGTATTAGATATCACCTTTTTACGAATACGTAGAATACATATTACTTCTTTACGATGCATCATTCGACCGTAAGTTTTGTGTATGTTAGCAGATTATCGTAATATTACTTCACTCTTCCCGCTCCGTTCTTCACCCCCGCAAATATATTTTTATTTATGTAAACTTGCCCTTAAGAAACTGTAAAATTTTGATTAATTATTATTAATTAAAATATAAGACAACCTCTAGATGAAAAGTGACATCTGTAGAATATACGGATAAATATATTAATAAATATATTGATAGTTGTTTAGTTTGGTTCAGAACCATTTGAATGATTACATTGAAGCATGTTATCAAAGTAATAAAAGAACATTTAGACAGATGTCGCCAAACTGGAATGTATATTATTATTTTAGCTGTTTCTATGTTAGGGTGAATAATTAAAATATATAAATAATTGAAATAGGGAACAATAAAAAGTTGTAATTAAGACATAAAGAACAATAGATTATTATTATAGATAGACCTCCTCTAGTAAACAACTTTGATTGTAACTTGTATACAGAGCTATTAATCTTGAATTCATGCTAATTTCAAAATTTTAATAAAAGTTTATTGTTGAAAAATCAAGTTTATTGAAAATCAAAACTCCACCATCCAAGGAAAATATCTCTGGTATAGAGAGATACTTCACAGAAACAAATATCTTTTTTATATATATAAATGCAAAAGTTGGTATTTTACTGTACATAAAACTAATGGAATTTATGGGTTTATTCAATTTTATTTACTTTTATTAAAATTGATTCAAAAGCGACAAAAATAAAGTAAATATGAGATAAGAGGAACTTAATTTGGCGATATGGCAGATACCTAACCAACTGATAGTTTAAATATGAGATTAAGTTAATAAGTTTTAAATATGCTGCCCAAATGGGTGAAAAGGATACATGTACCAGAGCCACACGAAAAGTAAAGTAAGTAAATATGAGATTAGAGGTACTTAATTTGGCAATATGGCAACATTATTTGACTGACTGATAGTTCTACCAACATTACCATTAAAGTGCACTTAGCAAATATAATTCCATATACAAACTTTTTAGGGATAATTCATAAACAAAAATTACCTAAAAACAAATGACACTTTTAGCTTTCTCATTAAATGCTGGATAAGTCATTTTTAGTCAATATAAAAATATATGGATAAATACAAAAATTAAGAATAATCACTATTTGTATTGAAGACAATGTTGAAATAAATTAAACTAACTTGACAACGTTGGTAATGTCGTACTGTCCACCAATTCCGACTTCCACTACAGCCACGTCCACCTTCTCCCGAAGAAATATGTTCAAAGCCAGCACTGTCAAAAAGCTGAAGTACGGCGGCATGTCACCGTCAAAATCCTGTAAGATTTTAAATGATTATTGATAATAATTAAAATAATTTTTGAGTACAAAACAGTGAAAGGTACAAACGAGAATCTAATCATTTTTTTTGTTTTTTTTTAATTGTATTTTATTGTATATAATATTACTTTTAGGGCAATTAACAGATATGTACTATGTCAAATATTTATTCCATCATCATAAGCTCGACAGCCCTGGGAGAGCCTTGGCTGAATCCAGGAGTCTCCTCCATTCCCGTCTATCCGCTTTTGTTCTCTAATTTCAAATATCCACATCGTCACTGTCCATCCATCAAGTCCTTGGTCTTCCTGGTCTCCTTCGACCTTGTGGCACAGAAAGTGTGAGGCGTTTTGTGTAGTTGTCGTCATCCATTCGGATTATGTGACCAGCCCATCTTAAGCGCCCTATCTTGATGGAACTGATCACATCGGGCTCTTCATATGTCTCATATAGCTCCCTGTTGTATCGACGACGACGCCGCCGTTATTCTCACTTATTGGCCCATAGATTGTTCGAAGGATCCTTCTCTCAAAGGCCGCTATGGATCCTTCAGTTTGCTTAGTCATCACCCAGTTTTTTTTTTTTTAAAGAATGAATATGTCCTTGTAAAAGAATGAATTGTCCTTGTCCTTGAAAAGTACATATACATTCTCATACATTCCTAAAATTCGTCGGCCTTCATGGTTCAGTTGGTTGGATATCTGACTGATGATCCGAGGGTCCCGGGCTCGATTCCCGGTGGAGACACAGTTTTTAATTGTTTAAATAATAATAATAATAATAATAAACACTTCCTTGCACCCTTCGCAAGTGGCGAGTTTATTGCCATATGGCAAATTCTTCCAACTAACCAGTGTTTCCAGCCCAGAGTAGCAATATTTCAGTGAGAAATAAATTCAAATAAATTTCTCCTCTGCTGGGAATCGAACCCAGGACGCCCGCACAGAAACCGAACGGCTTACCAACTGTGCCACGGCGGTCGGCATCTGTGAGACGATTAATATCGTAAGTCTCCAGAATGTGGCAACTTGTTATTGGATACGTGTTAAATAAATATTTGACATAGTACCTGTTAGTTACCCGAGAAGCAATATTAAAAAAAAAATTAAGCATAAATGCTTGTGCTATAGGTGAACGAAAACGGTTGTGGCAGGATTCGAACTCACGATCACAAACCCAGCGTGCTAACCACTCTGCCACCACCCATCTAAAAGGAGGTCCATCTAAGGTTTCGCAAGCATACAAGAGGACCAGCTTGATGAGTGTTTTATACAGGAGAATCTTTGTGTTTCTCCTAACCAGTTTTGACCTTAGCTGCTTTTTTAGGGCGTAGAAACAAATATTTATTTAACATAGTAAAAAAGAATACTACAAAATTGTCAAGATCAATTTAAAATTTAATAACGAAAAATCGCTCGTTTGTGAGAACAACGACATAAGTAAAAAATCTGATTTTTGAGTTAATAATGCAGAAATATTGTGTTTATCAATATTCATGTAGTCTCCAATTCTCAGTACAATATCTCTAAGTGCGAGAGAAACAGCACATGTGTCGTTGTTTCACTGTCATATATTCACTATAATATTGATAAACACAACATTTTTGCATTATTAACTCAATATTCGGATTTTTTGACTTATGTCGTTGTTCTCGTGAATGAGCGATATCAGAAATCTTCAACATTCACAAAATGAAATAGTCAAAAACAAAATATACCTGCTTTAATCTGAGCATCTGATAGACAGAGGTGAAATAGCGTGCAAATTTTTCTTTGGATATCTGCTGCCCGTCCAGCTGAATTCTCTCTGTGACCGACACAAGGTGAGGGGATATGTAAAGACCGGTTCGGTAGCCGTGATGACGAAGAATTGATTCACAGAGAGCACTCGTACTACCCTGAAAGTCACATCATAACAATATTCAAAATGGGACATACTATATAAAATAATAAATTATGAAGTGATAAAAGCTCACTACGAGGGCGCTATAACTTTATTGTAAGCTCTACGAAAGTATAATAATAAACACTTCCTTGCATCCTGTGCAAGTGGTGAGTTTATTGCCAAATGGCAATTTATTCCAACTAACCAGTGTTTCCAGCCCAGAGAAGCAATATTTGTGTGAGAAATCAATTTAAATACATTTTTCCTCTGCTGGGGATCGAACCTAAGACGCCCGCACAGAAACCAAACAGCTTACCAACAGTGCCATGGCAGTCGGCTATACTTTTACTATACTCGTCTTTTTTTTTACGAATGCCACCACCCATCTACATATACACTGATACTGCGATTGTAGCAATCTACCTTATTGAGAATTTTCAATCCCTTTAAAGAATTGGTACTTTGCAATCCAGACAATCTCAATGCAAGATGGCGTCCTTTCACAAGGCATATTCTTTCGACACAGTTCTTGAACGTAGCGTGAAAGTAATCATACATTACCTTTCCTTTCGTGCCAGCAATGTGTATAACAGACAACTTCTTCAACTCTTCTGGTCCTATTCCCAACTTCGAAAGATAAGTCCATGCTGTTTGCAATTTCAAATTTTTCTGAAAAAAAATAATTGTACGTTGGACTTAAATCACCTTTTCTTTAGGAGGCATATAAACCTATACACCCCAATTAGAAATTATATAAAATTACTTAAAAAAATAAGTAACAACACAAATTTTTAACTTTTTTCCACTAATTTAAAAATATTGACGACTGATGCGTTTCGCTCAATGAGCTTCTACTGAATTTCTAGTATCTTTGAATAGGTCCAACCCAAGCTTGTTCTCGTGTGTTATATAGGTGCTAATGACTCTGTTGATGGTTGCATTTTTCGCGGCGTTAGTTCTGTATTTTTAGGTCGAAAAAGAGTAGTGTGTCTGGAGCGACGAACCGGTACATTGAAGTGTATATATGATAATAAATCTGGACAACCAATATGGTTATTTAAAATGTTATACAGAAATTGAATGTCATGATAATTACGTCTAGATAAGAGTTTAGATGATTAGCTTTTGATTAAATCGACTCAATGTGTGTAGTGAAAGTAAGTTTTTCTTATTATATTATCTTATAATATATTTAAGAAAGGAACAGTATATGATCAATACCTCAAATGCGGGCGTTTTCTCTGTAACAGTGGTCGATGTTAACGACTGCAAAGTATCCAAAGTCCTTATCGATTCCTGATACAAAATAAAATACAAAATGACATTAGTATCTTATTTTAAGATAAAGGTGGGTTAAGTGGATATATTAAAATATCTCAGCGATAGATACAAAAAAGAAAGGCAATCGTAGTTCCCACGAGCACAGGCGACCAGAGTACCAGTCAGAATAGGCGATCCACATGGGCTTGCGACCATGTATGCGGGCTTGAGGGACCCCTTTATGACTCGAGTCACGCTCACAACTCACCCTCCGACAGATACTCCACTCCCTTGCGCAACCAAATCCAATAGGACTTGGATAATGATGCTTTCAACACCCTATCCAGAAATTCTTTTATTTTACCCCTAGGGAGACCTAGGTCCTTAAAGTAGGAATATAAATACTATGCGGGCAGGCCTTTGCCCCCACCTCTACAGCATATATATTTGTGCTAAAGCCAATTTGAACTGTTCTATCTACAAGTTCCTTGTACTTGTTTAGTTTGTATTGGTTGTCTTTTGTAATATTTGTGTCTCATGGAACAGTCAGCTCCACATAAATAACTCATAAAGGCATATAATTTTAGACTGTAAAAAAATTGTTCTTGACATATATTTTTTTTATAGAATGAATATGTCCTCGAAACAAGTGCATATACATCCTCGTACATCCTCTAAATTAAGCATAAATGCTTGTGATATAAGTGAAAGAAATTGTTCGTGCCAGGATTCAAACTAAAGACTAACCCAGTGCGTTAACTGCTCTACCACCACCCATCTAATAGGTATAGTGAATTCACTATAGTAACTCCTTTCGTGTTTTTGTGTTGATAAGCTTGCATAGTTGACAATCTGGATCAATAACACATGAGATCCAACTGTCGATAGCGATAGTATGTATAGTTGAAAAATAAGTACCAAACTATAAACCCATAAATACCTACAAATTATTTAATATTTTAAGATATTTGGTTTTCTATACAACACATGTACCAAGGTATGTATGTCAAGATAGGAAAGTATGGACGTCAGTCCTTTGATCCTATCCAGAATATCAAAACAGCATGATGGTATGTAGGATGTATGCTAGGAGATTAGTATCAAATTATTAAGTCTTCTTAGATATTGTGTATAGGCTACTGCCATACAAATTGTATGAAGCGATGTCGTCACTAAATTCAATTTTTATAAAAATTGTTAAAAAAAAATTAAGATGTACTACTACAATGGTAATATTTTTTATAGAAAATTAAATTATCTAGTTGGGGTGTTTCGGCTTTTTTTGATGTTTTTAAAACCTTGGAAATATAGGCAGTTAAACTCATAAATTTATCATAAAAAAAATATTTATCTTAATAAAAAATGTTTGAGAAACTCTGGAATTTTTTTGAAAAATCCAATTTGAGATTTGGTATTTTTCTATGTTCGTACAAATTTTCAGCGTTCTAGCTTTTATGGTTTCTGAGATATATGGAAAAATAAAGTAAAAATTTAAAAGTTGATAACCCCTGAATTAAACAAAAATTCAAAATTCTGAGTATAAAAGTTTTGTAGGCCTATAAATATTTATATATTTTGAAATTTTGAGCTCTGTAAATTGAGCGGATCAAAAGTTATAAGGGGGGACGGACACAGACACACAAACACACACACACACGAAATGTTCTACTCCGAATTATGAGTAAATCTGTATATGGAACATATATGCTGCGAAGCCTCTAAGTTGGTGTTTTTTGACTTCAAAGTTGGAAAAGCTGTGAAAAAAGTAGACCGTGCATACAATTCTCGTGTATCCTGGCTTGAAACATTGTCGATATGTTAAGAGAACAAAGTTCTCTCAACATATCGACAGTTGGAATATACTAGATGTAGTACTCCGTGCAAAAAGTGAGTCATGGAATATCACGCGTTTGACGATTTGGTCGGCAACATATTTCAGTTTTCCTTACATTTCAACACATCCTAGATAACTGTTCTCTAAACTTTAATATTTTTTACAAAGTGTTTATTTCGACAAATAAATCCGAAAACAATTCACATTAGTCGTTATTCTCTATAGAAAAACGATGTGGTCTGCCAACCAAAATGTCAAAAATCCCCCGGAAAAATGCCTCACATCTAGTACATTATAATGAAAATCTATGGACCTATTTAGTTCTACGAAGTTTACGAACATTTTAAATATTTCTTTGTTTTGCTTTCATAAATAAAATGAAAACCCATTTTATTATTTTTGGGGGTATGTCGAAAAATATTTTTTATTATTCTTTCATTTTGACGACAGCTACAGAAATAATTTATCCAACCTAGTGTTATCTTTATGTTGTCACATCTGGTAAAGTTTAGTTTTTATTATTCTTTCATTTTGACGACAGCTACAGAAATAATTTATCCAACCTAGTGTTATCTTTATGTTGTCACATCTGGTAAAGTTTAGTTTTTATTATTCTTTCATTTTGACGACAGCTACAGAAATAATTTATCCAACCTAGTGTTATCTTTATGTTGTCACATCTGGTAAAGTTTAGTTTTTATTATTCTTTCATTTTGACGACAGCTACAGAAATAATTTATCCAACCTAGTGTTATCTTTATGTTGTCACATCTGGTAAAGTTTAGTTTTTATTATTCTTTCATTTTGACGACAGCTACAGAAATAATTTATCCAACCTAGTGTTATCTTTATGTTGTCACATCTGGTAAAGTTTAGTTTTTATTATTCTTTCATTTTGACGACAGCTACAGAAATAATTTATCCAACCTAGTGTTATCTTTATGTTGTCACATCTGGTAAAGTTTAGTTTTTATTATTCTTTCATTTTGACGACAGCTACAGAAATAATTTATCCAACCTAGTGTTATCTTTATGTTGTCACATCTGGTAAAGTTTAGTTTTTATTATTCTTTCATTTTGACGACAGCTACAGAAATAATTTATCCAACCTAGTGTTATCTTTATGTTGTCACATCTGGTAAAGTTTAGTTTTTATTATTCTTTCATTTTGACGACAGCTACAGAAATAATTTATCCAACCTAGTGTTATCTTTATGTTGTCACATCTGGTAAAGTTTAGTTTTTATTATTCTTTCATTTTGACGACAGCTACAGAAATAATTTATCCAACCTAGTGTTATCTTTATGTTGTCACATCTGGTAAAGTTTAGTTTTTATTATTCTTTCATTTTGACGACAGCTACAGAAATAATTTATCCAACCTAGTGTTATCTTTATGTTGTCACATCTGGTAAAGTTTAGTTTTTATTATTCTTTCATTTTGACGACAGCTACAGAAATAATTTATCCAACCTAGTGTTATCTTTATGTTGTCACATCTGGTAAAGTTTAGTTTTTATTATTCTTTCATTTTGACGACAGCTACAGAAATAATTTATCCAACCTAGTGTTATCTTTATGTTGTCACATCTGGTAAAGTTTAGTTTTTATTATTCTTTCATTTTGACGACAGCTACAGAAATAATTTATCCAACCTAGTGTTATCTTTATGTTGTCACATCTGGTAAAGTTTAGTTTTTATTATTCTTTCATTTTGACGACAGCTACAGAAATAATTTATCCAACCTACCCCCACTTTCACCAAGGTTCCTTAGCGCTAAAATCAATTTTTTGATGTACTTAGCGTAAAATTTCGTTTCTCCAAACAAACTTACTACCGTTAAGTGACGCCGGCGACTCAACTCTTAAGTGACGGTCTATTGTGGATCAAGTCATTCATCAACGTATTTTGTAACTAAAATTATTACATTTTAGCACTTGTTATATTTTATATTATATTTCTATATTATCCAGATATATTATTATCACGAAAGACCTGGTTTGAGAAAATAGTTGAATTAGCCGATGAAATAGACAAGAACGCTTACCCAGGTGAAATGAACGAAAGAATTTATTCATGATGTCTAAACATTGCTTTTTGTATTTGTTAAATCAAATTGAATTTCATTTAAAACAGCATAATAGATGTCAACGAAAACAATAATGGCAGTATGCACAATAACACAGGTAGCAGGGGTAGAATATCAGGTACGCGATATGTTTGTAAACATGGTTTCAGGTATACAGCGCCCGCGGCCATTCACGACACTAATGCGAATATACCTACTGATGAGATCAAAGTAATACTTTTTTTCAAACAATTTCAAAACTTGTAAAAATTGTGAACTACACACTGTAATAATATTTGATTGTTATTTTAATAAAGGAAACAAGATAAATAATGTGTTCTTGGTTTTTAAATATTTCTATATAATTAAACTTGAGTTCGTATTCCTTTACACCGGAAATTTAAGGAGAGTTGAGCCTAGGGCTCAATTAAGAATGTTGGTTTTTAGTTGGTGAAATACAAATTCACTGAGCGATGTACTCAAGGATTTGAGCTCCGAGCAGGTAGTTAGTTGATGATCCATTTGATGTTCCTTGGTGAACACGGCCACTAGTGTTATCTTTATGTTGTCACATCTGGTAAAGTTTAGTTTTTTACACCTGACAACACTAAAAAAAATTACCAACACGAAAGTAGTTATTATAGTGAATGCACTATTATATTACGTAGGTACTATAGATCAGTGGTCCCCAACCTTTTTGTCGCCGCGGACCGGTTAGCGTTTGATAATTTCACCGCGGCCCACTGAGGGTAGGGGGGGTTACATTAGGGGGGTCACATTGAATGTAGATTTTTTAAATTTTATCATTTAATAAGGAAATATTATTTAAAAGAAAATTATAAAAATGAAAAATAAACAGTAAAGAAAATGTATTAAAAATAAACATAAAATAATAAATTGTGGTTCCTCACCATAAAGATCAATGTGTATGGGGAGGGAAAATTCGCTAAAAATATTTATTCATAATAAAATATAATATTTTTTATTTTTAAAAGAATGAATAAAAATTACAATTGAGGTACCTACGTAAGTTGTAGTAGTAAGGAAAATAGAAAATACAAGGTTTGTGGGGAAAATTAAGGATTATTCCAGACGTTTGAGATGTTTTTTTTTTATTCATGGGTATTTTCTTTATTTTTAAGCCTCAACAGGAAGGTTAAAAGAATTTTTCTTGTTGTTGTCAAGAAAGAGAAAATTAATAATTATTTTAAGCTATATGATTGAGATTTTTTCAAAAAATTATTTTGATTTTTAAGCAGGCGGCGCGGCCCAGTACCATTTGGTCCACGGCCCGGTACCGGGCCACGACCCATAGGTTGGGGACCACTGCTATAGATGAACGAAATATTCTGTTGAGGCAGGATTTGAACCCGCATAGAATAACAGATCACTCCATCGCATATAAACCACTACTATATTATATGGAAATCTTTGACGTGACTCATAGATTTTTTTTTTTACATAATTAAACTGCACACAAACAACACTAGGTAAAAAATTACAATGAGTAGGCTTAATATATAATTGTTAAACTATCCCTACCTAGTGTCAATTACTTGTGGCAAATCAATTCATATAATTAATAACATACTGGGATGTGAATGTGTAGTGGGTGGAAATGTATAATTAGGTGTGTAAAATGTGTCTTACTATGCTGATTTTAATATAATAATATACTAGATGTCACAGTCAGCAAATTTTGTATGAATCAAAGTAAGGCTTTTTCCGCGGGACTTTAACAAGATGGGCAGACCACATTGTTTTTCTATAGAGAATAATGACTAATGTGAATTTTTTACTTTGTTCATTAAGATTTAAAGAACAGTTATCTAGGAAGAATTGAAATGTATGGAAAACTGCAATATGTTGCCAACCAAGACGTCAAACACGCGATATTCCATGACTCACTCATTGCACGGAGTACTTCATCTAGTATATTATATGGAAATCTATGATGTGACTAGGTATATAAATAAGACTCATTAGATGCTTATTGGCATGTAATAACCTCATTATATGCACGTCATAACCTCAATACACACGCAACAAAATAATCAATATTCATATGTGAAAATATGATTTAAAAATGTTTAAAAATAAAACTAACCTCGTAAGAAAACTGAATATCCATTGCCGGCGCCACTTCTGAGCTCATTTTGATGATGGAACGACCAAACCTGGGATTCAGTAAACAAGTATATTTACTCAAAGATCTAATTAAGTAAACACTCATTCCGATAACAATGTCGACTTCAAACACCAAAAATAATGCGTCAACTTTGAAAAGTGGACGAATGCTTTATGTAATGAAAACATAGCGATGTGATTGATATGTTTACCATACAACTGAATTCTTATCAAACATATGAGTTTGTAAGATGATCGAAGACCTCGGGGTCAAATTGACGCAGAACACACCGATTGTTATCAAATGGTTTTACGAAACAAACAATTTGACGTTCTCATTCATGTTTTAAACACGAAAATTTTAATTGATCTAGAAGCACTTGGAAGGTAAAAATAAATTTTATCTCGATTATTGAGCAACACACAATTTTCGTCAATCGTTTTTTACATGCACTGCGTACTTTTCAATACGGTAATAGTTTGACGCAACTCGTAACATAAGTAATTGGAGCAAACCAATTATTTTAACCTCATTCTTTACCAAAAGCATGAACATGAAAAATGAAAACAAAATCACCGCCATTTTTTTGCTTTGACATAATCAATGTTGCCATATTCTCAGAAAAATATTGCCATATTTTCTCGTTTGATTATTTTTGAATCATGGTACTGTTATCGCATATAACAAAGAAGAGCGTTGATAAAGGTGTTTACATGCCGGCTAGTCAATACAATAATTAAATATGGTGGAGACGAAAGAACGTGTTGAGCGTATAAAATAAAACAATGCTTAAATTGACAGAAATACACGCGTAATAGTAATTATCGGTTAATAAAAATTGCTGTAAAATTAAAAGGAAAATAAATTAGAAAAACCAGTGATGACGGCCGCTGAAAAGAATTATTAAATACAGGAAATACACGTGGAATAGAGAATAATAGTGCTGAAAAGAATAATCAAATACATGAAATGCACGTGTAATATTGATGACAATTTTGCTAAAATGAATTACGAAACGAAACGTTCAGAGCAAAGAAAACAAATAATAATAAATCAGAAAGATCTTACCAACCGCTGCTCTCGTTCCGGGTCTATAGATGAAACACTTACACTACATAATATCACTTTTTATTAATTGAAAATAACTTAAAACTATCTTAAATTCACCCCTCGTTGGATATATGGACCTGAAACACACTTATTCACTATTACACGATTATTTAAGTTATGTTTATTCTTAAAAGTTATTTTTAATAGTAACTTAAACTATCTTAAATTCACCCCTCGTTGGTTATGTATGGACCTGAAACACACTTATGCACTACCATGCAAATATGAAATTTAATGCTGAGCTTCAAGCAGACGCCTCGCAGAGATAAGATTTTCTCTTTCAACGTTCGCGGTCTACGTTTGTTTTTAAAAAATATATATAAGTTATCTTTCGTACGCGTGAGTTAAAATTCGTATATCCCGACCAAGCGTCCACTCAAATACTGATTCAAACCAGCTATCGCGTCCACCGCTGGAGACAGGGGGGGGGAGGAGCTACCCCACCGCGCGGCGGGGCGCGTTCTACCATCTACCAATAGGAAGCCTCCATTTCACCTACCAAGTTAGAAAGTATAAAGTTCCAGGAATATGCATTGAATATAAAATTATTAGAAATGACATATTTACAAAATATAAGCATTGTTTAAACACATTAAGGACCCAAAGACCCGTTAATCTGATAAAACCATTATAAGAGAAAGTTTTCCAAGAATTAAGGTATTTTGTTGAAACAAAATAATAGATGTTTGGCTTCTATGCTACCATAACCCATGGTAATATTTTGATCATAATACCTATGTTTATATCAATCGGCCCTCTTTTTTGATCAAGATATACCATGTGAAGACCAAAGAAACCAAACATCATGTAAGTAGACAAAACTATTATGCCGGAGCTGAACGAATCTCATCGGCATGAACTTTAACAGGCTTCCCGCGACGTTCTACCCAGTATACGTGTCCTCTTCCGATGGGCAATAAGATCCGATGCGGACCACTCCATTTAGGAGCAAATCCAGCGTGAAAACCGGTATTCATATCAGACTGAGGGTGTTCTCTAATTAATACAGCCTGCCCTATATCGTATTTCGAAACCGTATCATTATCAGGTGCGTAACGTTGTCGATATTCCTCCTGAGACGCTCGTATTTCGTTATCTAACTGGGTACGCTCACGTGCTCCCGCTGTTGGGAAGATATCTCCATCGGGAGAATGAATCATCCATTCACCTGGACGGGGAATGTCGTAACCTAATAATGCCGTGCTAGGAGATACGCCTGTTGACTCATTACGACCACCACGTAACGCATATAAAATAGTCGGTAAATGTTCATCCCAACGATTATGAGGTTGACCTTGTAAATAAATACGCAACGCTTTCTTAATTTCTTGGTTTCTACGTTCCGTAATATTCGCTCGTGGATGGTACACTGCCGTTGTCCAGTGCAAACATTGCCATCTATCTAGTGCGCTGGTCCACAAACGATTCTTAAAATTAGTGGCATTATCCGACAAGATCGCTTTTGGATATCCGTAACGAGAGAATACGTCATCTTCTAATATTTTAATTATAATCGGAGCTCTACTCGATCGTACCGCAAACGCTTCCACCCATCGTGTATATAAATCCGTAACTACTACAATAAAACGCTTGCCGTGTGAGGATATAGGATAGGGTCCCATCAAATCGACTGCGCATACGTCAAATGGTTTATGTACGTGAGTATTACCTAATGGGGCCGCAGGACGAGTCGGTACGGCTCTCGATAGAGCACACGTCATACACGCTCTCACATATTGCTCAACGTCAGTACGCATGTTCGGCCAAAAGAAATGGCGTACCGCAGCCCGAGTCGTTTCTTTAGCTCCGGGATGACCTGCCACACGATTATCATGATACGTAGATATAACCTTCAAAACCATCGATCGGGGTACAAATAAACGCATATCATCATCCGCAAATTTTCTCCAAAGATAATCACCTAATAACGCATAATCACGTAAATATTGTTGTTCGTGACGTGCCGTCGATGTATTTGGTCGAGATAATAATATACGCAACCTATTTATACGTCGTTGTACGTCGGTATCTCTTTTCTGTCGTAGCCGTATTTCTTCCGCAAGACTTACATCTAATACCTCAACATCGTCGGATGACTCAACCGCGTCCGGCTGGTCCTCCGTCACCGCATCATCTTCTGTTTGATGTACTTGTGCCGTTATCTCATTCGTTTCCGTTGATGGGTACATCATGCGACTTAAATCTTTTGTGTCTGCCTCCGTTACTATTGGGGACGATTCGGGATTTCGGGATAACGCATCAGGGAGTTCATTTTTACGACCGGGACAATTTTCAACTGTAAAATCAAATTCCTGTAAGAGGAGTGCCCATCTGATGAGCTTTGCCCTATCATTTTTCGCCGTATTCAACCACGTTAATGCTTTATTATCCGTGCGTAGCTTAAACGATCGTCCTTCTAAATACGGACGATATCTTTTAATGGCCCATACGGCCGCAAACGCTTCCTGCTCATTCGAATGCCATTTTTGTTCGGCCGGTGAAAAACGCATACTCGCATATGATATAACATCCCGTTCTCCGTCAGAGCGTGGATGATATAATACGGCCGCAATACCTAACTTACTCGCGTCTTTTTGTAAAATGAATTCGCGATTAAAATCGGGTCGTGACAATTTTAACGGTTGTGACATAGCCAACTTAATATTACGCATAGCGGTATCGGCTTGGCTATTCCACCGATACGGCCGATTAACTTTTAATAAATCGGTTAACGGAGCAGCAATCTCAGAGAATCGCGGTACATACTCTCGTAACCAATTACACAGTCCTAAGAAGCCACGTAGTTCTTTACGAGTTCGCGGAGCTGGTGCAGAGAAAATCTCCTTGCAATGAGACATTTGAGGATAATTTCCTTCCGCAGTAACAACATGTCCCAAATACTCTATTTCTGACGTGGCTAATTTACATTTATCAGGCGAGCATCTCAACCCGAACTGATCTAACCTTTCAAAAACCAGTCTTAAGTGATGAAGATGACTCTCCCAGTCAGAAGAATAGATTACAATATCGTCTATATATACAATGCAAAATTCTCTTAAATAACCGGCAAGAACTTGCTGACACATCGCTTTCTGAAAGCAGCTCGGGGCTCCCTTAAGTCCGAAGGGCATAACCTTAAATTGATATAACGCACCGTCAGGAGTAGAAAATGCCGTATATGGTTTAGAAGCAGGATCGAGAGGCACTTGCCAATACCCCTTTGTTAAATCTAACGTGGAAAATATCTTTGCGTTTCCGAGATCCTTTAATGTTTCGTGGATGACCGGTAAAGTGGAGACCTCGCCCTCAGTGACGTCATTTAACCGACGGAAGTCTACACAGATACGATAATCATTATCTCCCTTTTTCGGAGCCATCACGATAGGAAAACAATACGGAGATCTACTCGCTTCGATTACGTCATCAGTTAACATTTCTTCGATTTGTTTATGTAAATTACGTTTCTTAGCGTCTGATAAACGGTACGGTGGGATACGAATGGGTGTCTCATCTTTCAGCCGGATAACGTGCGGCTGCAAGCGAGCAGGGCCTGCATATGGGGTAAATAAAGCATTAAATTCTCGCAATATTTTATGTAATTCATTTTTTTTCGCATTAGATAAGTCGTTCGTAATATTTGGTAACTGTACGTTAGTTAAATTTGGTTGACGCTTCGTCGAATGAAAATATGCCGTAATCCTTTCCTTCTTGCCGAAATACAATGCTCCACGAATAAAATCAATCACGCCGTGTTCCGCTATTAGCCAATCTATACCTAATATTACGTCATCTCGTAGGCCGTCGACTACTAAAAATTCATTTTTCATCCTAACGTCTGCTATCGAGCAGTCTATTTCCGCTTTCGCTACTACCGTCATTTTGGCCGAAGCATGTGCAAGATTTAAACTCTTTACATCACAAAATTTTCTTCTATACTCGTGTACTAAATCTGCACGAATTAAACTGTGAGAGGCGGCAGAGTCTACTAACGCTACATAGAGACGATCCTCGATCGTCACGCTTATCCGTGGGAGGCTAACTTTACCAATCGCACATACACCGTCTACTTTATGTTCTAGTTCGCAAATTCCGTCACTGTACTCCTCTTCGTACCTACTCATCATTTTCGCCATCTCATTACTACCCAGCGCAACTACTGTCGTACCTAATTCGTGATCCGGCGCGACAACCGGTTTCCTCTCTTCGAACTTCTCTGACGCAACTACCAGCTTCTCAACATCCGATGTACCTGACGCAACTATCAAATCCCTATCGTTCAACACATCTACCAACTCTACCTCCGACGCGAATTTCGAACTATCTCGTATGTAACCTGCCTTCTCATTATTAGCCTCCGCGGTTTCAATGCTATCCTCATCATCTTCTCTATGCACATCAGCCTCTACCACCATCTCAGTAAAACCTACAGAGTTTTGATCGCCTATTTCTACCATTACTTCATCAACAGATTCAATCTTCTCATTATTAGCCTCCACGGTCTCAAGGCTATCCTCGTCATCATCCTCTCTATGCACATCAGCTTCTACCACCATCACAGTAAAACCTACAGATTTTTGATCGTCTCTTTCTACAATTACTTCATCAACAGACTCAATCATATTAATAGCATTCTCATTATCAGTACAGGGCGCCAGTTCCACGTTTGTTAACCTGGTGGAACGCAGGTTTAATTTTTTTGGGAGCCCGCGACATGTCGAGGTCCGTAATTTGTGTTCCTGTCGGGGCGGCGAGCGTTTCCCGATGCCGATGCGATAAACTCGTTTCTTTCTACGCAATCTTTATTAAAATGACGACCAGGGCAAAATTGACATTTTGGTAACTGTTTTCTGTTATTTACTGGGCTATTATTATTAGGGCGCGAATTCGCATTACGGTTGTTTGGACGTATATTATAATTATCCTGCCGGTAAGTTGAGGTATTATAGTTATTACCGCTTTCGCACGAATTGTCACGTTGGGTATTCCTATTTTCATGATTACGTTCGGCATCTGGCTGAAACAACGTTTGTCGGGGGAAATCAATCATCATAACTTTTTCTTTAAGCGACGTGAACGTAAAATTTCCGAAAATCACTCCAACGTCTAAAATACTGCGATACGTGTCTCTCATCAGATATATTAAGTCAGCACATGTAGCATCCGACGGAGCCGTTCCAAAGAGCCGCATATGAACCGCTTCCTTCCGCTTAAGGAATGTGATTCCACCCTCATCCGCACGCTGACGCTCACCATAATAATTAGCCATAAGCGAAGACCGGGCAACGTCTATTCCGTATCTACCAATTAAAAAACCTTTGAATTCATCCCATGTCCATTTACCCTGCGCATGAGGAGACCACCAACGCTTGGCTTCTCCTCGCAACCTCTGAGACGCACGGCCGACCATTGACGCAGGAGAACAAAACATGTGGCCGAAAAACGCTTCGCATGCCGTGATAAATAAAACAGGGTCTTCTTCTGGAAGACCGCTGAACGTATCTTCCAGTTCGCGACGTTGTAAATATGGGAATAAATGTTCAATTCCCGGGCTATCGTTTCTTGGGGGTTCTGGAAAATCGCGGCTAACATTATCATTTGTTCTTGCCCTAGTAACCCGTCTACTATCTCCTCCGCCGCCATCGTTTTCGCGCTCTACTACTCCGAAAATAAGATATTTGAATAAACGAAAAATAAGTTGAAATAACATTTTTTTTTGTTAATACGAGAAAAAAACAAACGAAAAGTAAACGCTCAAAACCTCAGGGTGGTTCGATAAAAACTACTGTTTTTAAAAATGGCTACACGTTGGATAGCGCCAAATTGTTATCGGATATAACAAAGAAGAGCGTTGATAAAGGTGTTTACATGCCGGCTAGTCAATACAATAATTAAATATGGTGGAGACGAAAGAACGTGTTGAGCGTATAAAATAAAACAATGCTTAAATTGACAGAAATACACGCGTAATAGTAATTATCGGTTAATAAAAATTGCTGTAAAATTAAAAGGAAAATAAATTAGAAAAACCAGTGATGACGGCCGCTGAAAAGAATTATTAAATACAGGAAATACACGTGGAATAGAGAATAATAGTGCTGAAAAGAATAATCAAATACATGAAATGCACGTGTAATATTGATGACAATTTTGCTAAAATGAATTACGAAACGAAACGTTCAGAGCAAAGAAAACAAATAATAATAAATCAGAAAGATCTTACCAACCGCTGCTCTCGTTCCGGGTCTATAGATGAAACACTTACACTACATAATATCACTTTTTATTAATTGAAAATAACTTAAAACTATCTTAAATTCACCCCTCGTTGGATATATGGACCTGAAACACACTTATTCACTATTATACGATTATTTAAGTTATGTTTATTCTTAAAAGTTATTTTTAATAGTAACTTAAACTATCTTAAATTCACCCCTCGTTGGTTATGTATGGACCTGAAACACACTTATGCACTACCATGCAAATATGAAATTTAATGCTGAGCTTCAAGCAGACGCCTCGCAGAGATAAGATTTTCTCTTTCAACGTTCGCGGTCTACGTTTGTTTTTAAAAAATATATATAAGTTATCTTTCGTACGCGTGAGTTAAAATTCGTATATCCCGACCAAGCGTCCACTCAAATACTGATTCAAACCAGCTATCGCGTCCACCGCTGGAGACAGGGGGGGGAGGAGCTACCCCACCGCGCGGCGGGGCGCGTTCTACCATCTACCAATAGGAAGCCTCCATTTCACCTACCAAGTTAGAAAGTATAAAGTTCCAGGAATATGCATTGAATATAAAATTATTAGAAATGACATATTTACAAAATATAAGCATTGTTTAAACACATTAAGGACCCAAAGACCCGTTAATCTGATAAAACCATTATAAGAGAAAGTTTTCCAAGAATTAAGGTATTTTGTTGAAACAAAATAATAGATGTTTGGCTTCTATGCTACCATAACCCATGGTAATATTTTGATCATAATACCTATGTTTATATCAGTACCCATAGAATAAAGATATATTATATACTGTAAATGGTACCTACCTACGAATTCAAATATTGAAAAAAATATATTAAATATCTTTATTACTGTATACCGAGCTCTAATTGATGTCGAAAAATATTTACTATCCTTCCCGTCATTTATTTACCGAATTGATTTACTTTTTCACTTGTTTCACTTCCGCGGATATTCACATCCAAGTGGGTATAATCCTTTATTCCTCCAAGGTATAATCAATACCTACTAGAAGTAGGTATTGGTATAATGGCAGCTAAAATAATTTTTAATCCTATTTCCATAGAATTATAATGTACAGAAGCCGCGTCTAGTACAAAGTTTTTTTTACATGTGTGTGTGAGGCGGTAGATCGGTTGGTCTACGTTTTATGTAGGTGGGCGTGTCGGTAGGTGTACGTATACAAGAAATTCTTCTGTTTCCTCGTAGTTTTAGTTGGTGTGGCGAGGATGTACCTCTCCATCATCGATGCCATCTCGCTCGGACGATCTCGCTTCTCACGAAGATTGCCGAAGACGACCGAGAGACAGCGCATCGTATTTCAATCAACTAACGAGGCGAATCGCCATTCGCTCGTCAGCCCAGCGTTCAAGCACAGTGTTCAATAATTATAATATTTTATCCGACCGACCCTAGTATCGCGGAACAACTTGAATTAAATTTGTTAATTGTTTTAATCTGAAAATATAATTAATCTGAGTAAGTTTTCTTTTATTATGAAACCTATCATCATTCTATTATTTCAATTATAAATAAATAGCTGAGTAAAACAATTGCAATATCTAAAAATAGTTGTATGTGTTTTGGGAGATGAATTTAGAACACGCAATAAACTCGCAACCTTTTCTGATTTCTTATTAAATAATCTTATTAAATATATAACTTCCTCCCAACGCACATACCGCTAAATTGGTGACCCACGACAGTTTTAATATATATTTTTTAAAATTTTTAGCACATTTTTTAGTAAATTTTTGTTACATGTTTTGTTCAAAAAGAAATAATTATCATTTTAACATTGTACATTCTTTTATATTCATCGCTATTATCTTTGATTGGTGATTTTAAACAATTTTTAATATATTTTTATGCATATTTTAGCATTTTTTAGCGAATTTAAAATTTTTATATTTTTGTTACATGTTCATAAAAAAACATTTACGTTCATAATTTCAATCTACTACAATGTTATTTGAACAAATACTCATCTAAAAATTGATAATGAATTATTTAAATGAAATTTTAAAATAAAATGTGTAATATTTAATTTCTTTCTACTTTTTATTAACAAAGATATCGCCTATTCTATGAAAGATATGTAAATAATCAGCTTTGCAAGAGTGATGAATTGTTTCGCATAAAAGTTATAAAAAAGAACGTGGCTGACGGGTGGATCAGTGGAAGAAAAATTCTGTATATTAAGGTATTGTAAATTTTTAATTAACTTCACTTCCACTTAAAACAAAAAATATTGTTGTAGATAGCCATTTTTTTCATGTGTCATTTCATGCAAAACTTATTTGATTAATCGTAAAATATTATTATTGTATTCGTAAGTACTAAAAAATCTATTGATTTTCAAAAATGTGGAACTATTTTATTCCAACAAGATTCTATAAATTATTAAACAATTTAATTATCTTTTGGTAACGCTATCCACTTATTGTAATTTTTGCTAAAAAAAACGATTTATTGTGTATATTAAGAATGTCTTATAACATTGTAACATTTATATTTTTTATAAAAAAAAAGTTGCATTTTTTATTTTTAAGAAAGAATTTCATCACATTCAAACATTTTATTTGAAAATGAAATTTTATTTTGGTTGCATTAAATATAAATTGTAAATTAATAATTAATATGATGTCACTTCACTATGATCATTTATGTTGAAAAGTAAAAAAATAACATTCAAGTCCCATTTATACTTCGTAAAATAATTTAATAATTTCATATTGTAATCATTTTTTATTATTTTTTCATATTATCAACTGGTGCGACGAAACCCGCATAGAGAGAAACACAGGATGTTGAAAAATAAACCTTCATATTGTCTAAATTGCTGCAGTAAGCAAAATATCAACCGCCAGAGATCATTACTTTGGAGTACTTATTACAAAAAAGCTAAGTTTTTAATTTAAATTTAATTAATCTAACTAGAAACATTCTTTGAAAAATATATTTTCAAAATGAAATTTTTAAAAAAATTGATAAAGTAATTTATAAAGTCAATGATCAAATTTTTAATATAGTAAAAAAATAATTCATTGTAAAAGGTACATTTTTGTTCACGAAAAGTGATTTTATTATATATACATATGGTTG
Organism: Molanna angustata; assembly: GCA_963576475.1. NCBI lineage: Eukaryota > Metazoa > Arthropoda > Insecta > Trichoptera > Molannidae > Molanna > Molanna angustata. The sequence continues at coordinate 15,475,864 of OY754989.1, forward strand.
AGCAATATTCATTTGCCACAGTAATTACATAATTTATTTGAATTGTTTATTTCAAACAGGTCAACTGTGGGTCCAGTCTGCCCTCTGTGAATTAGATAGTCACTTATTTGTTATGCTTTCTCGACGTCTGAGCAACACAGGTGGGCGGATATGGTTTGAGCCATCGATATGGAAGACTACAGTTTTTTTGACCAGTTTGGACAGTTCGCACGTTGTCGCCCGTTAGCGGTACACTGTATTGTCACATTCGTCGACAGATCAAGTTACGTCTTGTCGAGGAAAAAATAGCCATAATTTATTTGTGCTTTAATAATTACGCCACGGGAGGAATTGGTGTGTGTGAGACTTGTGAAGTGGACGAACCATCATCTCCATCATATCAAGACCGGAGATACGAGTTCTGTGCTTGCGAAGGCTGGAGACCATCTCACAAGGTAAGTGGCTGTCTCATATTCGCAGAAGGATTTACAGGCTTTCTTCGGTTGACTTGTTGACACATACATAATTCCATCCCCAACACACTGAGCGGGAAGTTACGCCCCCGCTCATTCAACATACATAATATTTTTAAAATTGATTATACAAAACAGAAGTTTTATAAAACAATTACTTTACTTTCTCAATATTATGTAGTAAAAATATCCGCATATTAAAATGCATAAATTGACGAATTTCATTAATACATTATTTTGAAGTCATATATAATTTTTTTTGGTTGAATTTTTGAAATATTTTGTATCAATTTAAAATGAAAATTTACAAACAACCTGTATTTAAAATGTAAACAATGTTCCGTGACAGTTTTTTTTTGGCGCGAAACAAAAGAATACTATGTCACGATGTTATTGTCGCCTATTATTTGTGTGAAGGTACCGATTGATGTTTTTAAGTGCACAAAAATATTCGATTATGTACATTTTGCACTTTCATACCAACAAACATAAAGGACTCAACCAACAATTTATTATAGCGAATTTATTTTTAAAGAAAATTATCATAAATTAATTTTGTATTACCTCTTAATTTTTAACAGTATACTAATCATTTAACAAACTCAATAACATTATTAACGATTATTTTATAACATATAAAGAATATTAATTTAATTTAAACGAGTTTCAATAATTCATATTGAGAATATTTATAAGTACCTATATACTTTACTTATTTCGAATAAAAAATATTTCACATTTGGCAAAGTATTAAATACCTAAGAAACACTAAAAGGACTAAAAGGACTTAACAAAAATTGAAACATTTTGGACTTAAAATAATTTGATCATTTCCAACACTTAGAAAAATTTTCAAAAAAAATATTTTTATTTTATTAATGCAAGGTACCTACTTTTATGAATTGAATATACTATGCCTACTATTATTATATATACTCATATACCAGATACAACGCTAATCATTTATATTTGAGAAATTTAAAGTTTACTATTGTCAATCATGTTTATTTATGTCAACAAGACGACAACCAATGTATTATTATGATCATCATCATCATTAACGAAGACTTCAAGCTATCAACAAACCAAGACTCCGGATGACCCTGTTCCCGTAGATGTCAGAACAAACCAAGACACCGGATGACCCCTCCCCGTAGATGTCAAAACAACAACTGCAACGATCTACAACGACTTGCAACTATTTTCAACGACTTGCAACTATCTGCAACGGCCTACAACTGCTATCTACAACCATCCAAACATCAAACAACAGCGTCAAAATGGACAACCACAGAGGATTCACTCACCTCTTCAAACCAAATACAACTTCGAGAATTTCTACAATTGTAAACAACGATTTTGACTCATCACAGAACATCAACTCGCCTCTTCACTTCATCGTAGCCACTGCTTGACCATCACTGCATCAACAAGATGTCAATCAATCATCCACCGTGCACACACATATATACATACAACCCTACGAGCGCACAAAACCGTCCCCGTATCACCGATACTACTGCCTTGAACGAGGAACAATTTTGGATGATGACTGTTTACGTCTCTAGCCGCTCCCAATTTCTACGTAGCTGCCTTGAGGAGCTAATACTGACCTCCTCCTGTTACTAGAAATTCATCAGGTTATACTGGAGTATTGGGTTTCTCCAAAGCCGTCAATTCTCGACGCACCGCAAGCATTTGAAGGCTAACTGGATCAAATTTCCAAAGATGTCAGTTCACGACACGCCGCAACCCCCAGACACCCTCGTGTTTCGCCCCTGTATTGGCACACGCAGGAAGCTGTCGGACTTATATATATTTATTTATTTATTTATACGCACACTTATGCACGCACGCACGGATGCAACATGGCAAGCTACAAATGACAGTAAAAATTTTTTCGAAGAGAGCATCAAACACATCGTCTTCACATATTTATGGTATTCCCTGCAACGTACTCCAGGATGCCCTAACTATAACGACGAACTTTTTATCTGTGATATCCCATTTGTAAATAATATTATCTACTATGTAACATAAATTTAAAAAATTTTTTTTTTGTATAATTACAGATTGTTCAGCGATGCTGAGGGTCGAGGGCCTATGTTCAATGCTCGATGGACATAGTCTTGATATCGTCTTACAGACTTGAGGGAGGCTGTGTGGCGAGGATGTACCTCTCCATCATCGATGCCATCTCGCTCGGACGATCTCGCTTCTCACGAAGATTGCCGAAGACGACCGAGAGACAGCGCATCGTATTTCAATCAACTAACGAGGCGAATCGCCATTCGCTCGTCAGCCCAGCGTTCAAGCACAGTGTTCAATAATTATAATATTTTATCCGACCGACCCTAGTATCGCGGAACAACTTGAATTAAATTTGTTAATTGTTTTAATCTGAAAATATAATTAATCTGAGTATGTTTTCTTTTATTATGAAACCTATCATCATTCTATTATTTCAATTATAAATAAATAGCTGAGTAAAACAATTGCAATATCTAAAAATAGTTGTATGTGTTTTGGGAGATGAATTTAGAACACGCAATAAACTCGCAACCTTTTCTGATTTCTTATTAAATAATCTTATTAAATATATAACTTCCTCCCAACGCACATACCGCTAAATTGGCATACATTCATTGCGCTGACTAGGTATCTGTATCATATATAATCTATGCCTATTTCATTTTGGTAAAGATTTCATGCAAAAAAGTTATTTTAATTATTTATAGAATTATTGGCCATATCTTTGACTTACATATTCAGGGATCGATATGTTAACAGATAATATTGAGACCTTTTCAGAGCTTAATCTTTTCATATGTTTAGTACTGTATTTGAGTGTATGAACTGTTCACGTTTGAACCAAATAATTCAATGGTTTGAACCTATATCGTTGCATTGGTTGATTAATTCACAATTTAGCATCAACATAATTATCATTTTGAGTTAAAAGCAATCAGTGTAACTAATTGGAAGGTGCAGGCGATGGAGTGGATGGAAAATTCTTGAGGAGGCCAAGGCTCATAGTGGGCTGTAGCACCATTGGCGATGATGATAGTTTATTTTATGAGACAAAATATAAGTCAGCAACACTGTTAAATGATCTGATTCAAGTTTACAGAATATGTGAATTCTCCAATCTCCAACTAAAGTTATGCAAGTACTAATTACCTGAATCAAAATAATCATAGGGTTTTAAAGTTAGGAAAAAAAAGAATCATCTCATGAACATAATAAGTCTTCATATTTCTATTGAAATATGACTGTCAAAGAGATGTAACTTTATAAAGCGGAATGGATTGCCTCCAAATGTCCACAGTGCACAAAGCAAGAGCACTTTCTTCAAAAAACTGAAAACAGCTTTGTTTTATAGAGCAACATAACATTGAATTATCAGTACCCTTGGAATATCTTGAATTAAACTCATATTAATACATTCGTAAATTAAACGGCTCTATAAAAAATATTATTGTGCTGTTTTCTTTAAAAATAAAGTGGTGCCACAGTAAATGATAGAGTTTAGTTTTCTTTACTTTGACAATAGGACAAAAAAATATTATGGGCAATAGAAATCAAACAATAAATGTAATAAACATGTGTATTTTTAAAATATGCTGCCAAACATACTCAAATCAATCTTCAATTAGACAATCTATGCTGTGACAACTGGTTATAAAATGGAGAATTTATTTGCAAAATAAAACATTAAAATTTAATGAAGCAAAGGACGTGTTACAGGATATAAATAAATTATCTGCTAGCTCAACTAATTGTGTATTTTTTACACAAATATAAAGATGTATACATAGTACCTAAGCATTATATACATATTGCAAAGAAAATAAAAAAAAATAATTGCTATTTTTTTAAGACAATTTCATTTTGTTTGCTTCTTATTTCACACTGCATTTTTATCACGATTTTAATTTACCGATTGTCAATTGTGTATCGTTGCTGTCTAATAATCTATCAATATCTGTGAGCCACAATATTAATCTGTCCAAATACCCGCCATCTTGTTCGTAGCTCATCAACAGCAATTGCAGATGTCTGTTGGCTCGGTCCACCTCCAGACACTTTTTCAACTGATAATCTTTTATGGCCAAGAGCTTGACAAATATCATCGCAATCATGTTCCACTGGGCAAGCTTGAATATGATGTTGTGCGCTTGCAGATTCAGCGTGGAGACCAACAGCTTGACTTCGCTACTGATTTCCCTACGAGGGATCCCCAACGTCTGCAAGAGATCTGGCAAAACTTTATTCAAGGCCGTCAACACAATCTTTCTTCGCAGAGCCATCTGAGCTGTCTTATCTATCAAAGGTAAATTAGTTACATCTCTTTCCTCATTTTGATTTACATTCACATCCTTTGTTATGGTGGTTTCTTTTTTTGTGCTGATTGGAACTTCCATTTCGCCCTTGAAGTAAGCTCGGACTTTGATGTCCAACGTTTTGCTCTCTTCCTGCAGCATGGAATAATGTGGCAGGGGTTTCAGCTCTTTGGCTGACGCAACTTTATTGTCATATCTTCGATCCTCTAATTCCAAAAGATTCAGTTTTCTGCAGAGTTGTTTGTATTGGTCGTACGATGTTGATTTATAGAATAATCCATTGGCCATGTTGTTCAAGTATTCTTTTATACAGTCTCCCTTGTCGGAAACCATCTGTTTTACTCTCTCTTCGCCGAATAGTAACAGCATAGTTTCCAGTGTAAACCATTCTCCAAGGCATCTTTCGATGTGGACAATAGCCAAACAGAGAGGCTGCCGTTCTCTCTTTTCTTTTCTCATTTCTTTCAACTTCACTCGATTTTCAATCTTCTCCTTTTTTGCTCGAAGTTTTTGTCCTGCACTAATGATTGGATCTACCTTATTCTCAGACATTCTTTCCACTATGTCGCCAATAATACTGGAACTGGGTGTTTTCTTTTTTGTATTATCTGCAGATTTTTTTTTATCTTTGCTTTTGTCCAAACCATCATCTTTGACAATGACTGGATTCTTTGTTTTATCACACTCAGAAATATTTACATTGGATTCTTTTGTAGTGTTTTCTAAATTCAAATCGATACTCGAAAATTTTTTGCTCACATTACAATTAAGTTCCAAATTTGAATCTGTAATAGCAGTTTTTTTATTGACATCACTATCGTTTTCCAAATTTGAATTAACAGTTTCTTTATGGTCATTACACTGGTTTTCGGAATTTAAATAAGTAATGAGATTTTCTCTATTGACATCACTTTTAGATTCCAAATTCAAATTTGTATGGACAGTTTCCTTATTATAATTCAAACAGTGTTCCATTTCAATGCTTGTTTTGATATTATTTTCATCATTAGTTATTTCTGCAGATTCTATGACAATGTTTTTTCCCACATCATCGCTCGACAACTCGGTCAAAGATGCTTCAGTGAAATCAAGCAACGAGCGAAAACTATTGTCCTTTGTTTCATCCACATTCACTTTTTTGACTAAACTCAAATCGATTTCTTCGCCAAGCGCCCCTTTTGTGTTTGGCGGGAGCAATTTAAACTTTGGAATATCGTCTTTATCACGACACCACAAGGGACTTGTCAAAATTTGGTCCTTGATGAAAACCGAAGCTTTGTAGCAGCTGTTGCTACAAAACCTTTTTCTCGCCGTTATGTCAAAGACTCTGTTAGTTTTGAATGAAATCTTGTACTGTTGCGTTGGAAGATTGTCTGGGAGGGTTTTGACACACAAAGGATAACCACATTTTTTTATGATCGACCTTTCCTCTGTCACGTCCTCGTAATGATTTTGGCCGATGAACTGGAGGCACTCCACGAAGTTGGCCTCAGATATCGCGTTTTCCAAGAGTGAAATAACGATTTTTTGAGCGGCCGCCTCGCATTCACGCTTTTTTTTCAAAAACACGAGAATCTCTTCTTTAGACATATTTTCCACTTTCGGGGGTAATTTTTTCTTCTTGGCGCCAATCATTTTAAATTTTGTGATATACTGTTTTAATAAAGTTAATTTAAAATAATTCTGTTTTTAAAATAGAAATTATGAAATAAATACACTAAAATATAATACGCTAATACGTTGCTAGTTTTGACAAGGTGACATTTCGGTTCATAGACAATAGACAACATTATAACAATAGTAGTGATGGGCAATAGAACAAAATCGATACATTGAAAATCTTATTTTTCATAGTATTTAGTTTATCATGTTATAGCCGAAAAACAGTGTTGTCGAAAAACAATAATTTTTAATTTTTTCCGCGGCAACATTTTGACGGAAGACTACTAGCGCCCCTGACGGCGTGAGAGAACGACAAGGAAGCTTATAGCCAACGCGTCAGTGACGCGCTCTCTTGGCATTCGACGCTGGTGAAGGACGGACAGTTTGGTGTGACGCCATCGGTCATCGTTTGGTCATCGGTCGACACGTGCTCCCGATGGCGGCCATATTTTCGACGGCGCAGGAGGTCTGCTTGACAGGACCCGTCACGCGCATGGACGCTGATGGTGCCCCAGAACCAAGATGAGGGCATCAACAGGACAGGAGGTTGGAGGCAGAGCGCAGTGTGGGGCCACCGCGTAGGGAACGCGGCGGCTCGCAGATTGGACTACGAGGGGCAATCCGTGTCGTCTGGAGCGTCGGTTCGCCTCCGGTGAGGCCCCAGCTGGTATGCCACCTCTGTCGAGATGCGCCGTCATAGCGTGCCGTGGGGCACAGAGCCAGCCATGGGTGACTGCCTTGCAGAGAAGAGGAAACTACATATGCCGAGTACGACAAGGACCTGCCAGCCTGACGCAGAGGCTGAGCCCCGCCGGAACTTCAGCCACCACGTGGAAGACAGTGACATGCCTGGAGAAAGGATGTCGCTGTGCCCTGGGGCTGCACCTTCTGGTCGGCGTCTCTTCGTGCTCGGTGGTGTTTGAGAGTTGGATTGTTATCGTTTTGTTTTGTTATTTGTACTCTGTTGTTGTTGTGTTTGTTTTTTTTTTTATTATTTAACTGCCATGGACCAACTAAACTGATATTTTGAATAAATGCGCCGTACTACTACAATTTCATAGTGTCACCATCATTTGTCTCCTTTTCTTCCCCACACCTTGGCTTGATGTTTCCTCGTGGTAGACGAGAGGTCTCATCAATCATAATCACATTTGCCATATTATCCATTTTAAATATCTTAGCTCATCTTCTCAAGTAATACCACCAATGAGTATGTTAAAAACGTTGATAAGGTACCACGTTGGAATGCCAAATTGTTATAAAAACGTCGATAATTAGCTAAAATTGCAATAAAAAATGTTAATAATAATTAATGTCGAAATTGTTTACGTTAAAACCTACTGCTTTGAAGGTCTCACGGTGGATAGCGCCAAACTGTTAAAATGGTATATAGACGTTTCAAATAATAAATAATTGCGGAAAAGTACAAATTAAACATATTTACTCCTGCTGAAAAGTAAAATACAAAAATAAACTATAAATAATGGGTATGGATAATGGGTATTATCTTATTGCATGGAAATATAATATCGATCACAGCACTTATGGAAATATCAAGTTAATTAATATAGAAGAAAAGAAAAAATAAATTATATTACTTAGTGAAAAAACAGTTAAAATATTCGTTCTGCGTCTTTTAATTATTTTCTTTCCTCATTTATATGATAATCCAATATATTATTGTACATGTGTTTTATATCTAGGTTATACTTTAAAAGCGTCACTAATAAACCATCGTATTTTCAAATTAACAGTAAAATAATGTTCGTATAATTTAAGCTTCACGATGCATGGATTGGAAAAGAAATTGCCTTATTGTATTTGTATTTTGTATACTACTTGTTTGTACATAAAAATGTCATAAACTTACAAATAAATATTGTTTTTTTTGTTGTCTTTGTTATGTTTAATTAGAAATTAACACCACCTGAATCAATAATTTGAATTTAATAAAAAATACAAATAGTGAAATATTGAAGAAAATTCGATACTACTACTTTTCCATCCCTATCATTTCAACTTATCAAGTGTCATATAAATTTATTTTTTATCTATGACATTTTTAGATCGCTTTGTGTGTTCTGTGTTTTTAGAAGAAAATTAATTTTCTAAAATTGAAACAACTTTGTTATTCGCTAAATTGAAATATTTTGATATTATAATATTAACAAAAGTCGAATTCTCCATTTCATTGGCGCGATGTCAAATACATTGCGAAACTAAGAGGTAAGGAATATGACTAATGTTTTCTCTTGTTTTGGTACTTATTGATAAGACGCAATGTTTTGTTTATATAATTTACCAATTCCTATAATTTATTGTAATCTGTATAGATTTATTAAAAATTAATATCTAGATTATTTTGTAGGTCTTATTATTTAATTTGTTCACTGCCATTATAATTTGTTGCAGTTCCTTTTCAAATTACATAGAATAATATTTTTTTTTTTTTTTTTTTTCTCAGCCATCTCTCCACTGCTGGATGTAGGCCTCTTCTAATAGCTTCCACTCGTCTTTTTTCTGGGCTTTTCGAACCCATCCGCTTCCAGCGACAGGGACAATATCATCGGCCCACCTTTTCTGGGGCCGGCCTATTCCCCTTTTCATATCCCATGGTCTCCAATTTAGAATTCTGGGTGCCCATCTGTCCGTACCCTGTCTGGCAACATGACCTGCCCATTGCCATTTAAGTTTTGCAACTCGATCCATGACATCAACAACTTTTGTCTGGCGTCTGATTTCTTCATTTCTAATTTTGTCTCTTAGACTTACGCCTATCATTTGCCTTTCCATGGATCTCTGAGTGCATTTTAGCTTATGTATGGTCCTCGCAGTTAGCGTGATAGTTTCCAGACCATACGTAAGCACAGGCAGGAATAATAATAATAAATAATAATAATAATTTATATTTTTTATTATAGACAGTTTAGTAATGTGCCACTCTACGCCGTTTTCAGTCCTTTAGTGAAAGTGCTCTTGCTTTGAGCACTGCGAATATCTGGAGGCAGCGAATTCCACTTAATTGGATCACTCACACTAAAGCATCTGTCATAGTAAGCCGCTTTGTTGACTCTGTCCGACTCCTTTAGGGAGTTGTTACTCTGTGATCCAGAAGACCTAAGTGTGAGATGCCTCCCAGAGAGCTGTTTTCTCTGACACAGCTCTTGAATGTATTGTGGTGCTAGATTGTTTAAGGCATTAAACACGGTTAAACAAATTATGTATTCAACTCGCTCTGGACACTTCAACCAGTGTAATTCATTTAGTAGTGGAGTTATGTGACATTGTTTTTTCGCACCGAAAATAAGCCTTGCCGCTGCAATCAACACCATCTGTAATCTATCGAGTTGATACTTTAGCAATCCAGCATAAATGCCGTTGCAGTAATCAAGCCAAGAAACGACGAATGCATTTTATAAGTGTTTTTGTCTCATTCTTGGGTAAACTTCGACGAATATTTTTCAGTTATCTTATTGAAAAGAATGCCAGATAGAACTGAACGCTACATTATTCTATCTCAACACACATTATTTTGCACTGTTATGAACGTTGTATACAGCCTTAGTCAGGTTTAGTCATCTTTAATACACCAAATATTGGTAATTATTTGAAAGTGGCCTACATCGCCAATTTTGTTGATTTTTTGTCTATATAGATAGATAAAATTATACAGATTACGGGAAAAATATTCATTATTATTATCACTCAAATATTTCTTGTGTAATATATTCATTTCTTATCCTGTATATCCTTATAATGTTTTATTACACATTCATCTCGGGAGATATCTGACTCCATACGAAGCCGATAGAATGTGGAATGAAATTAAATGTTGGTACAACCTGATGAATGAAGATTTAAAAGATCAGAATGTAAGAAATTAAGCTGACGAATGTCCAAAGGGACATGAAGAAACTGGGTCTAAAAAAGAAGGACGCACAGCAGAGAAACTATTGGCGCTGCATGATTAGGAAAGCCAACCCCGTATAACAGGACATGGCGAGGATAAAGAAGAAGAAGAATATAAGAAATTAAAATAGTAGATTATGAACATCCAATGGATATAAGGATATACTATGGATATACTTTTATTTACATTTTGAGTTGTTGTTTGTAACAAAAATATAACAATTTAACTGTCATAATCCTTTTCCCATCCTTTTCCTTTCCCGTCACAGGCAAACATACATCTTAGTTATATTTAAATTTATGATGTTTGAAATGTTTTATATTTAATATCTGTGGACATATGTAATTGGTCTGTTTGTTTTTATTTTATAGTGTATTATTCCATTTTAGTATTTTAAGACTGTATTTGTCCCTAAATAAATAAATAAATAAATATCATGAACAGCTAGGTAGCAAAATAAAACGAGTAGGTTGTGGCCAACGCTAAACTCCTCACTAACAAGTTGTTATATAAAGTATTCAAATTTTGTATAGAAAATATTCAGCATTTTCATGAAATGAGTTTGTTATAAATAAATAAATATCATGAACAGCTAGGTAGCAAAATAAAACGAGTAGGTTGTGGCCAACGCTAAACTCCTCACTAACAAGTCGTTATATAAAGTATTCAAATTTTGTATAGAAAATATTCAGCATTTTTATGAAATGAGTTTGTTAAATTACATATTTTGTATTTAAATATTTTTTTTATGAAAACTTTATACCTCTTCAATGCCATTTTATGAAAGTGATGTACCTTTTTACCAATTTGAAAATTAAATTTTCATATTTTAATTTTCCTGAACTTGGGGTCACTTTGAAATATTTGACAGTTAAAAAAATTGAGAAGCACTATTCAGATATCCTTCAAAATCTAATGGGGTCTAAGTGAGTATTAGATATACATATTTGCAAATATTGAAAAGAATCGAATGAGTACTTTAGTCTATGATCAATAAAGTAAAATAAACATGCCATACATAGCACACAGCACAGAGCACATATACATTGTGATGAAACTTTCAGAATACAATCTCAGCATTATACCAGTTGATAATCTGCAATAAAAAAAATACCTTGAAAAATAAAATTACCAAATCATTACTCCCCACTATATCCCCTTGGGTTAGTGAGGAGTAAAAAACATTTCAATGTTGAACAATAGAAAAAGGGTTTAATAGAATCATGGGGTATAGTTTAATTTATTTTGATTTTTTTTATGATTATTATAATTTGTTGTTTTCATGTATTTTGTGTATTATTATGTTTTTATGTTATTGAATTGTTACTATGCTGAGAAAGTGAGTACCTACATATTATGTAGGTACTCACTTTCTCAGCACAAGCGTTTTATGCTTTTGGAAAATGGAAAAAAAAGCGTACTGACATTCAAAGTATTATTATAGGTAATATGTATTATATTTTATTGGAAAAAAAATATGGGACCATTCTTTGATGTAAACGAGGTAAAAATTGTATATTAAAAAATAAATTATGGCATTTATTTCTATATGCCTACTCTAAATAAGAAAATTACACGATTACATGGGTGTTCGGATGTAGTTATTGCTTATTAATCTTTAAAAATTTTGCTTATAGAGTTTTTCTTATGAATCTGCAATTTTTGCTTGTAGATCATTCCTATTTTCGCTCTTAGATTCCTTTTTATGTAGGACCTTTTACTAGATTTTACAATGTGCTACATGATTGCACATTGATAGCACATTATTATACAGTTATATAGGGCCGGTATTACAGTTGGCCCTCAACTCATTCCTATTTTTGCTCTTAGATTCCTTTTTATGTAGGACCTTTTACTAGATTTTACAATGTGCTACATGATTGCACATTGATAGCATATTATTATATATGTATATTATTATTATATAGGGACGGTATTACAGTTGGCCCTCAACTCATTGAGTTTGTTAAACTCAAGATTAATGTTAAGGGGAGATTCAATCCATTTCCGTATTACAATTACAGTGCAATATGACATGTCAGTTACTAAATCTTCAATTATAGACATATTTTACTTTTTCTGTGGTTATTAATCTGTCAAATTTTAAATAACCTCAAATAATACCAACTACAAAACGGGACGCTACGACTTGAAATACTATTATTTTACTATCCAACATGGTAAATTTAATTTTTTTCACCAAAAATAATGCTTTTAAATGCCCATGTTCGTTTCAATATAGCTGTCAGTTTTTGTTGTGCGGCGCCACCGTCGATACAACTAACGCCTCTTGTGATAGAACACTGAAACTACACGCGTTGCCTAGCAACGAGTCGAGAAATGACAGTTAACTCACCGTTAAGTACTTAATCCGCCAGAAACGTTGAGATAAATATTTGTCATTTTAGTAACGTATTTGAGGGAAGATTAGGCCTAAACGGACACTGTAATACCCTATATTTTTGTAAAACTTGAGTTTAGCTCTTAAACTGGGACTGTAATACCGGCCCATAGTTACCACTTATTGAAATAATCTATGTTACATTTATATAACTTATTTATCAGATTAATATAAACATGTTACTTCAAATATTTATCTAATGATAAATTCTATATCATTGTACTCATTATATTTTTATTATTATCCATATCAGGAATGTTGAATGCTGTGTTTAATATTAAATGTACCTAAGTACTGTGTATTGAATTCTTTCAAAGTGTCGCATGCGTGGTTGTTTCTCCATTAGCGCTGCATTTTAAATTATTTACATATAATTTAAAGATATAATAAGTTTCTATGGTACATTAAATCGTCTTGTACATGTCGTCTCAATCTGTACAGTAAATATTTAAGAAAATGCTCAAAATGTTAATCAAAATAAAATAAAACATGCTTAATAGTGTTAATATTGGCAATGAAACGCAACTGTCAAAGTTTCAAATAACTTTACTGGGTATGTAACGTCGCCTATTAGTTACTTGTCACTTTATCTGATAAGTAGCGCTGATCGGTAGTGGTGAAATGCAATTTTTACTTTACTTGACAGATGACCGTTTAATAGGCATAATTGAGAGATATTGGGGACCTGGTGAAGCAGCCCTAAGGCTAGTTAAATTCACATTCATTGTGAATTTAAACTGTGTTTTATTTTTTGTTAATTATGAACTTCCACTGTGTTTAATGATGAAATTTCAAAATTATTAAAATATATTTCAAAGTTAGAGGTTTGTAGCATTTATTTCCCTCTGCCTTATTAAACAAGGACAATTTTAATTTAGTGCAAGAATTTAATAATTAATTAAATGAAATAAAATACAACTTTGTGTACACCACTACAATTATAACTTTTATTCAAATGAATAAAAATTCCTCTACATGTTACGAGAACAGAGTTCCATAAAATACAATATATAGACTTAGAGTAAACATAATGAGTGGAGTGTTGGCTGGGTTAAATTATTTTTTAGGATGGGGGATGCAATGAAGTTATTGGTTAATTAATTTTTGTATTGGGAAAATATTTAATATAAGGTTATTAGGGAATTTTGTTTGATTGTTAATTATATTATTTCTCATGTTTACGTTTTTTCTGATTTCCAAGATTTCCAGGCTATCTAATTGTCTATCACTTAAATTACTATGTATTATTTTTACGCCTATATTATTAATACTAGTTGCATGTAACACATGAGATCCAACTGTCGATGGCGATAGTATGCATAATCAAAGAATACGTACCAAACTATAAACAACACAAATTAATAAATATTTGAAGATATTTTATTTTCTATATAAAACATGTAGGTATGTTTGTCAGGATAGGATAGTATGGAGGTCAGTCTGTTTTTCCTACACAGAATATGAAAACAGTATGATGGTATGTATGTATGTTTGGAGATTTAAGTATCAAACTATTAAGTCTTCTTACATATTGTGTATAGGCGACTACCATAAAAGTTATGTCGTCACTAAATTCAATTTTTATAAAAATTGTTAAAAAAAATTTGAGATGTGCTAATACAATGTTTATATTTTTTATATAAAATTAAATTATCTAGTTGGGGTGTTTCGGCTTTTTTCGATATTTAAAAAAAAAATGGAAATATAGGCAGTTAAACTCATAAATTTATCATAAAAAAAATATTTTTCTTAATAAAAAATGTTTGAGAAACCCTGGAATTTTTTAAGAAAACTAATTTGAGATTTTCTATTTGTCTATCTTTTTACCAATTTTCAGCGTTCTAGCTTTTAAGTAAAAATTCAAAAGTTGATAACCCCTGACTAAAACAAAAATTCGAAATTCTGAGTATAAAAGTTTTGTAAGCCTATAACTGTTTATATATTCTGAAATTTTGGGCTCTGTAAACTGAGCGGATCAAAAGTTATAAAGGGGGGACGGGCACACACACAGACACACGAAATGTTCTACTCCGAATTCTGAGTAAATCCGTGTATGGAACATATATGCTGCGAAGCCTCTAAGTTGGTGTTTTTTGACTTCAAAGTTGGAAAAGCCGTGAAAAAAGTAGACCTCTGCATACAATTCTCGCGTATCCTGGCTTGAAACATTGTCGATATGTTAAGAGAACAAAGTTCTCCTGAACAAATCGACAGTTGGATAATGTCGATTCATTATGAGAATTGAATTCTCATGAACGAATCGACAGTTGGAAACGTATGGTTATTTTCGATTAAATGGTTTGCGAATTCTGAGTAATTATTGCTGTTAAGACATCTTAAATGCTCCTTAACTCTCGTTTCTATATTTCATACATCACATATTAAATGATGGGCAATCTAATTTATAGATTCCTGATTTTTTATTAGAATTTTCTTTATCTTTATTATTTATTATGTAATTTTTTAAGTATCGTTTGTCGATGATAGGATTTTTATATTTTACAAGTGGTAATATACAAAGTATAGTGTTTTGTGTTTAATTTAAATAATTTATTAAATATGAATTTCCACAAAGTTGAAGCTTCCATGTTTAATTATTCAAAATACATTTTCCGATAATATTTACACCAATATATATTTTTTAAATTCTGAATTGATGTTTATAATTCCTTTTTGTGATTCTAAACCATCCAGGAACCCACACAAATACACTCAAAAAATTTCATCAAAATCGGTGCAGCCTTTTAGGTGGAGTTCAGTGACATACACACGTACAGAAGTACACGTATATATATAAAGATTAACTACATTGAATTACGCCTTGTAACTTGTTGACTTTAAATTATTATCTTATCTCAAAATATTATCTGTATATTACATATTTGTTTATTATATATTTAACAAAAAATAAAATTATACCTTGGTTATATTAAATATTGAATTATTATATTCAGTTAAATACGCTGAAATCCAGCTGCCTATTCTTACAAACCCTTGGTTCCAGGGAAGGTAGATTTTAAGGGCTGCGTTCAGATAGAACACTCGACGTTGAGTGTCAGATGTATCTGAAGTTGCAGATTATGGTGTTTTTCACACCAATCGCACTGAACCCAGCCTGGGGCGTTTTAAATGTCAAATGCCATACATGTGTATTTTTTGGCTATATTTTCATCGAAAAACAATATTATATACAAAGCCGACAGGAACAGAATAAGAGGTCTGGGACGAACAAGAAAAGGATGAAACGACCATGTGAAAGATATTTTGAATTACTGAAATGTAAGAAGCGTGAACAACACATGAACATGTAAAAGATGATGTATGAATGTTGACGAGACGATGAATGTGTTAAGATAGAAAAATGTGGAATTTGGTTCTCTCTGCCTACCCAGTGACGGACATGGCATGATGGTATGTATGTATAGTATAAAAACATTTTAACCGAGTTTTAATCAACTTATAAATAGTAGAAGCTTATCAAATTTTTCTTTAATATTAACTTAAAAATACACTTATTAAGAATTATTTGTTCGTTTGGTTTTCAGGTAGTGGTAGTGGAAGATGCACGAAAGTTTCTGGTTTGGTGTGGATCTTGGTGATCTGCTGTTCAGCGGAGTACCGGTCCACACTGTGGGAGCAATGGTGGGCGCCTGCTTTATCTTTTCAATCATCACTGTTTTCTATGAAGGAATTAAGGTATATTCGATATAAATTAAATTTTAGTAGTTGTTGGATGAGAATTTAAATTATTATAAAGATGTATATCTTCTTCTTCGATGGTGATACAGCTGAATTCGAACCTGAGCCTCGCTTTTGTATCCAACTACGCTTGTCTTCAGCCGCCTTTCTGCTGTTTGTTAGTTGTAGGAGCTGTGCTAAACCTGTGTCATCTTTTATTTCATATATATTATCATAATATTTTTAAATACTTTTAGTATTTTTTATAAATAAATATAGAATTTGTTTCATTTCTGTGAATATTTCATAGTTGCAACTAGTTAACAGTCAGCTCCACATATATGGCACTTTTCAATGAAAGAGAGTATATTGTCAAGTCAGGACTAAGAAATGAGACTCCTTTGAGATCTCCTTTGGAAGGGTATATCTCTCTGCTCTCGTATCCATTAGGATATTCCAGTCTTCTAAATTACTAAGAACTGCGTAATAGAAAATAAAACAGGCAACAATAGCGTCTCACATAGTTCAGCAATGAGGTTCACCACACATTCAGAATGTAGTGCCTTTTTAGTGTCAATATGGTATGTGTAAATATTTATAAATATTTACACATACCATATTGACACTATGTCTTCTGATATTTTTTAATCCAGGTATGGGAGTCTAAAATGAAGCGAGATCATAGTAAGCGACTTCGAAGAGCTTTGCAAGGAGTGTGCGGGGACGATAGGAGGAATCTTATTAGAAATCAAAGGTATGGCTTGTTTTAAATCCTTTTTTTTTCATTAGACTCATGTAATCCCTTAAGGGAATAATCATGGTAATGCTTAATGATTGTCTTTAAAAAGTAACCGAAAAACTATAAGGCCTATGAAGTTGATTTTTACTTCAATAGAAGGAGAATATGAAAATCTACCAGCTGAGTTTTTTACTATTTCAATTTACTATTCTTGCTATTTAAAAAAAAACTAATGTTTACCTTATCTTTTTTTTTACTTATTTTATAGAATACAACAACAGCAATACATTAAAAATTTATAGAAGTATACAAAGATAATTTTTATTTATTTACTAGTTGCATGTAACACATGATATCCAACTGTCGATAGCGATAGTATGTATAGTTGAATAATAAGTACCAAACTATAAACCCATAAATACAAATTATTGAATATTTAGGATATTTTGTTTTCTATACAACACATGTAGGTATGTATGTCAAGATAGGATAGTATGGAGGACAATCCTTTTTTCCTACCCAAAATATGACAACAGGATGATGGTATGTATGTATGTTTGGAGATTAGTATAAAACTATTAAGTCTTAGATATTTTGTGTAGGCTACTGCCATACAAATTGTATGAAGAAATGTCGTCACTAAATAAAATTTTTATAAAAATTGTTAAAAAAAAATTGAGATGCGGTAATACAATTCTTATATTTTTTATAGAAAATTAAATTATCTAGTTGGGGTGGTTGAAAAAATTGGAAATATAGGCAGTTAAACTCATAAATTTATCATCAAAAAATATTTTTCTTAATAAAAAATGTTTGAGAAACCCTGGAATTATTTTAAAAAAACTGATTTGTGATTTTGTATTTGTCTATGTTTATACCAATTTTCAGCATTCTAGCTTTTATGGTTTCTGAGAAACATGGAAAAATAAACCAAAAATTCAAAAGTTTATAACCCCTGACTGAAACAATAATTCACAATTCTGAATATAAAAGTTTTGTAGGCCTATAACTGTTTATATATTCTGAAATATTGGGTTTTGTAAATTGAGCGGATCAAAAGTTATAAGGGACAAACACACAAAACTCACATAAAATGTTCTACTCCGAATTCTGAGTAAATCCATGTATGGGAACATATATGCTTCGAGGCCTCTAGTTGGTGTTATTAGCATGCAAAAAGTCCACTACGCCATACAAAATTTTCCTTCGTACACGCATCTTGGCTTAATAATGTCGATTCATTCAGAGAATTGAATTCTCATGAACGAATCGACAGTTGGAATATTGCTTCTCGGGCAACTAACAGGTACTATGTCAAATATTAATTTATCACGCACCCAATAACAAGTTGCCACATTCTGGAGACTTACGATATTAATCGTCTCACAGATCCAGACTGAAAACACAATTAAAAACTGTGTCTCCACCGGGAATCGAACCCGGGACCTTTGGCTCAGCAGTTAGATATCTAACCAACAGAACCACGAAGGCTGACATGTTGCCAATTATAGTATTCTAAAATATATTATTTACACATTTGTTAACAATTTTGAAAACAGGATGGGGGGGAGTTAGGGAAAGCATCGACCACTAGAAACTAATATTATGTTTTATACCTCACATGTCTCAATGTATGAATAATAATAAATTAAAATTAAGTTAAAGGGGCACAATTAAAAAGTTAAAGATGTGCACAACAAAACAGAGCACAGATTAAATATCCAACAAATTTACATTTTTTTTTAAATCTTTTTTTCCTTTACCAAAAAATATTGTATATCACTGATTTGGATATATACAATATGTTTTCAAGTTTCATACATTAGAAGGTAATTTAGTGTGCATTTTTGTGTACATCCGTATGCCTAAGGTATACAAGGGCCTTAATATATTTGATTGGGAAATTATAATGTGTTCTTCTTCTTCTTCTTCTTTGTCAGCCATCTCTCCACTGCTGGATGTAGGCCTCCTTCAATAAACTCCATCTCTCTCTGTCTTGTGCTTCCCCCAGCCAACCCCTTCCCGCAACCAGAATAATATCGTCGACCCATCTTTTTTTTTGTCCTCTGGGAATCTTATATTTGTTTAAGAATCTAATAGAAATGTACTTCATAAAAATGCATTTAGAGATTGTCAACCTTTTAAGAAGAAAAAATGAACACTTACTTTGGTGTGGAGAGTGGAGTGTTGGCTACAACCCACTCGTTTTCTCTAGAACCTACAGTTTTAGTAAAAAATTCTGTCTCTGTACACCCCTTATTGAGAATTTGTTGACTGTACCAATGCAAAGGCCCATTTTTTATTGTTTTTAATATTATTTTTATTTTTAGGGCTGTTCCAGGCTCTAGCACAGGAGATCCCATCTTGGAAACAAACAATGGTTTCTTTCAAAACAGGTAAATTAAAAAATTATTTCTTGGCTGCGTTCAGATAGAATATTCGACGAAGAGTGTAGGATGTACCTGAAGTTGCAGATTACGGTGTTTTTCACACCAATCTCACTGAACGATCGGCGATTCAATCTGAACGTGGCATCAGGTGTTTTAAATGTCATTTATCATACATGTGTCTTTTTAGGTTATATTATCATCGAAAGACAAAAATTGGGCAGTGGAGTAAATAATTCTCTCCGACCTTTTATTGGAAACTTTTGAATGATATTTTTATAAATTAACCTCTTTGTGAATGCATATTGTCATCATAAATAATATCAACTGACATAATAGACACCATAGAAACAAAAGAGTCATCTTACCACAGATAAAGTAAAAGTCAACAAATACTATAACTGTCAGAGCGTTTTTCACCCAACAATTATACAGAGCGTTTGGAGCGTACACTCGACGTTCAATCTGGAAGCGACAGTGTCTTTCGAGCGTCTGTTTCCGGTTATTATGAACGGCTTAGAGCATCACAAAATGCACTCGGCGTTCATTGTTTGTATTTTGTTTCTAAATCAATTGTGAATAAAACATAACTTTTTGAAAATTGAGGCGTTGAAATTAACTTTAAATAAAAATATATTTCACTATTATAATGACAATATCAAACACAGACCTGGAGTCCCCATGGCAACATGTAAACTCCGGGTCAGTGAGAAAACGACTGCTTGTGCTGACCAGAGGTGGTCTGAGGAGAGAACATGCTCCATTGCCAAACAATCATGGCCAAAATATGATCTCTTCTGAACCAGAGAAAAACTCTTGTTCAGAAGAGACTCACTCGCCAGAGTCATATCGATATTAATGGGACACTGGGTTATAGGAAATCATGCCAGAAGGCTAGGGCTGGAGGCATACCATTACTGCAGAGCATGTCAGGACGAGGAGGAGGAGGAGACGGTGGTCCACTTCCTCTGTCACTGTCCTGCTCTCTCTAGAATTAGGAGAAGCTCCTTGGGAAGTTTCTTCTATGATGATTTAATTGACATAGTGTCAGCTGACATCGGAGACATTATGACATTCATTAGCCACTCAGGCTGGTTTAAGGGGGATGAGTGAGTGGGAGGACAGCTCCAATGTGGTATCACAAAGGGCCAATTGGCCTAAGTGTGTTCTCCTTGGGAACTGCCACCCGCAAAAAAAAAAATTATGACAGATGAAATTGTATGTATGATAGTCATGGTATAATATATTATAATAACAGGATATAACATTTCGATGGCGTAATTATCTTGATGGGAATTAAAATTTTTGTATGAAAAGGTATTAGTTTGTATAACTCATGTTGAAATTATTTGCCGCTTAAGTTATTTTTCTAATATACTTATTTTACTATACCATCACGCCGTGTCCCTTACAGAGTGGGCAGAAAGGACTGAACGTCACATTTTTTGCTTAACTGCACAAGTGGCGAATGGAAATTTCTTATATATAATTAGTGTCTTCAGCCCAGAGAATCAAAAATTGCGTGAGAAATGAATTTATATAAATTTTATCATCTGCTGGGGATCGAACCCAGGACGCCCCAGCTGTACCATGGCGGTCGTCATGTACTGTATTCAATTAAATTATAAATGTTCTATATTTTTATATATTTTACACTAAATATACTGTATTTTTATGAATTATAGTGTAGAAATAGTGTGTTATTTTCGTGTATAAGTTTGTGGAACATAATATATTATTTTCTTATTTCCAGTTATGTATTGAGAGGTTGCCAGGTTATTCTTTACACCACAAATACCGGATTGAATTATCTAATTATGTTGGTCGTAATGATGTACAACACATATTTGTTCATCGCCATCATACTGGGCATTACTTTAGGTAAATATATCTTACTGTCGTATAGAGATAGTTGTGCATTTAAAGAGTGAAAAGTTGTTAAAAAATTAGCTCCTTTATAATATCTACAATGGTGTTGGCATGGGTATTCGTATGATGAAATTATTTGTTTTGTTTTCCATATTCCTATTTTAAAATGTGGAAAACATGAAAATATTAACCATGATAAACGTCAAAATTAGAATGGTGGATGGCGGCTAAGGGTGCATGCGCGGGTGTGAAAATACAACGTTGTCGGATTAATTTATGTTGTAAGTCTGTTGCAACTACCCAGTCGTTTTACCGCGTTTATTAGTAAGATTTTTGAAGAATTGCTAAACGGGCTTTGCACGGTGTGTAACTAAAACACTGATCAACGGGTGTGCAGTCGATTTTAATAAGAAAGAGTGATAGAATGTACCTGCCAAAATTAAGATGGCTTGACTCATCGCAGGCAGAGTGGCCACGATTACTTGTGGAGGTCAGGTCTCGTACTGGATTGTAACACCATGGATGTATGTATATTACGTAGATGGTAAATCAAAATTCACATTCAAAGTATTTACCTAAATATTCTTAAGAAGTACCCTATTTCAATAAGAATTTAGTGAAATTGGACTTAAATTGTGTGTTATGTTTCGATTGAAGGTTACTTCCTGTTTGGTCACATATCAGTGAGGTACTAGAATTTGGTGAAATTGGACTTAAATTGTGTGTTATGTTTCGATTCAAGGTTACTTCCTGTTTGGTCACATATCAGTGAGGTACTGCCTGGAGACTGCCAAAGAGAAGCAGAAAGTGGTCACGGTCTGTGTCCCAGGATGTGAACAGTCTGGTAACATCTTGTTCACTTTACTGTTTTTTTTTTATATATGTATATAATTTAATTCATAGTAATATGCTATAACCATCTACCTAGCAATTAATTCATAGTAATATGCTATAACCATCTACCTAGCAATTAATTCATAGTAATATGCTATAACCATCTACCTAGCAATTAATTCATAGTAATATGCTATAACCATCTACCTAGCAATTAATTCATAGTAATATGCTATAACCATCTACCTAGCAATTAATTCATAGTAATATGCTATAACCATCTACCTAGCAATTAATTCATAGTAATATGCTATAACCATCTACCTAGCAATTCATAGTAATATGCTATAACCATCTACCTAGCAATTCATAGTAATATGCTATAACCATCTACCTAGCAATTCATAGTAATATGCTATAACCATCTACCTAGCAATTCCTGTTTTAAGATTTCCGATATTTATATACATCATACATTTTATATATCTATAAGTTCTTTACAGTAGTATTTATTTTATATATGTATATAATTTAATTCATAGTAATATGCTATAACCATCTACCTAGCAATTCCTGTTTTAAGATTTCCGATATTTATATACATCATACATTTTATATATCTATAAGTTCTTTACAGTAGTATTTATTTTATATATGTATATAATTTAATTCATAGTAATATGCTATAACCATCTACCTAGCAATTCCTGTTTTAAGATTTCCGATATTTATATACATCATACATTTTATATATCTATAAGTTCTTTACAGTAGTATTTATTTTATATATGTATATAATTTAATTCATAGTAATATGCTATAACCATCTACCTAGCAATTCCTGTTTTAAGATTTCCGATATTTATATACATCATACATTTTATATATCTATAAGTTCTTTACAGTAGTATTTATTTTATATATGTATATAATTTAATTCATAGTAATATGCTATAACCATCTACCTAGCAATTCATAGTAATATGCTATAACCATCTACCTAGCAATTCCTGTTTTAAGATTTCCGATATTTATATACATCATACATTTTATATATCTATAAGTTCTTTACAGTAGTATTTATTTTATATATGTATATAATTTAATTCATAGTAATATGCTATAACCATCTACCTAGCAATTCCTGTTTTAAGATTTCCGATATTTATATACATCATACATTTTATATATCTATAAGTTCTTTACAGTAGTATTTATTTTATATATGTATATAATTTAATTCATAGTAATATGCTATAACCATCTACCTAGCAATTAATTCATAGTAATATGCTATAACCATCTACCTAGCAATTAATTCATAGTAATATGCTATAACCATCTACCTAGCAATTCCTGTTTTAAGATTTCCGATATTTATATACATCATACATTTTATATATCTATAAGTTCTTTACAGTAGTATTTATTTTATATATGTATATAATTTAATTCATAGTAATATGCTATAACCATCTACCTAGCAATTAATTCATAGTAATATGCTATAACCATCTACCTAGCAATTAATTCATAGTAATATGCTATAACCATCTACCTAGCAATTCCTGTTTTAAGATTTCCGATATTTATATACATCATACATTTTATATATCTATAAGTTCTTTACAGTAGTATTTATTTTATATATGTATATAATTTAATTCATAGTAATATGCTATAACCATCTACCTAGCAATTCCTGTTTTAAGATTTCCGATATTTATATACATCATACATTTTATATATCTATAAGTTCTTTACAGTAGTATTTATTTTATATATGTATATAATTTAATTCATAGTAATATGCTATAACCATCTACCTAGCAATTCATAGTAATATGCTATAACCATCTACCTAGCAATTCCTGTTTTAAGATTTCCGATATTTATATACATCATACATTTTATATATCTATAAGTTCTTTACAGTAGTATTTATTTTATATATGTATATAATTTAATTCATAGTAATATGCTATAACCATCTACCTAGCAATTCCTGTTTTAAGATTTCCGATATTTATATACATCATACATTTTATATATCTATAAGTTCTTTACAGTAGTATTTATTTTATATATGTATATAATTTAATTCATAGTAATATGCTATAACCATCTACCTAGCAATTAATTCATAGTAATATGCTATAACCATCTACCTAGCAATTAATTCATAGTAATATGCTATAACCATCTACCTAGCAATTCCTGTTTTAAGATTTCCGATATTTATATACATCATACATTTTATATATCTATAAGTTCTTTACAGTAGTATTTATTTTATATATGTATATAATTTAATTCATAGTAATATGCTATAACCATCTACCTAGCAATTAATTCATAGTAATATGCTATAACCATCTACCTAGCAATTAATTCATAGTAATATGCTATAACCATCTACCTAGCAATTCCTGTTTTAAGATTTCCGATATTTATATACATCATACATTTTATATATCTATAAGTTCTTTACAGTAGTATTTATTTTATATATGTATATAATTTAATTCATAGTAATATGCTATAACCATCTACCTAGCAATTAATTCATAGTAATATGCTATAACCATCTACCTAGCAATTAATTCATAGTAATATGCTATAACCATCTACCTAGCAATTAATTCATAGTAATATGCTATAACCATCTACCTAGCAATTAATTCATAGTAATATGCTATAACCATCTACCTAGCAATTCCTGTTTTAAGATTTCCGATATTTATATACATCATACATTTTATATATCTATAAGTTCTTTACAGTAGTATTTATTTTATATATGTATATAATTTAATTCATAGTAATATGCTATAACCATCTACCTAGCAATTAATTCATAGTAATATGCTATAACCATCTACCTAGCAATTAATTCATAGTAATATGCTATAACCATCTACCTAGCAATTCCTGTTTTAAGATTTCCGATATTTATATACATCATACATTTTATATATCTATAAGTTCTTTACAGTAGTATTTATTTTATATATGTATATAATTTAATTCATAGTAATATGCTATAACCATCTACCTAGCAATTAATTCATAGTAATATGCTATAACCATCTACCTAGCAATTAATTCATAGTAATATGCTATAACCATCTACCTAGCAATTCCTGTTTTAAGATTTCCGATATTTATATACATCATACATTTTATATATCTATAAGTTCTTTACAGTAGTATTTATTTTATATATGTATATAATTTAATTCATAGTAATATGCTATAACCATCTACCTAGCAATTCATAGTAATATGCTATAACCATCTACCTAGCAATTCCTGTTTTAAGATTTCCGATATTTATATACATCATACATTTTATATATCTATAAGTTCTTTACAGTAGTATTTATTTTATATATGTATATAATTTAATTCATAGTAATATGCTATAACCATCTACCTAGCAATTAATTCATAGTAATATGCTATAACCATCTACCTAGCAATTAATTCATAGTAATATGCTATAACCATCTACCTAGCAATTCCTGTTTTAAGATTTCCGATATTTATATACATCATACATTTTATATATCTATAAGTTCTTTACAGTAGTATTTATTTTATATATGTATATAATTTAATTCATAGTAATATGCTATAACCATCTACCTAGCAATTCCTGTTTTAAGATTTCCGATATTTATATACATCATACATTTTATATATCTATAAGTTCTTTACAGTAGTATTTATTTTATATATGTATATAATTTAATTCATAGTAATATGCTATAACCATCTACCTAGCAATTCATAGTAATATGCTATAACCATCTACCTAGCAATTCCTGTTTTAAGATTTCCGATATTTATATACATCATACATTTTATATATCTATAAGTTCTTTACAGTAGTATTTATTTTATATATGTATATAATTTAATTCATAGTAATATGCTATAACCATCTACCTAGCAATTAATTCATAGTAATATGCTATAACCATCTACCTAGCAATTAATTCATAGTAATATGCTATAACCATCTACCTAGCAATTCCTGTTTTAAGATTTCCGATATTTATATACATCATACATTTTATATATCTATAAGTTCTTTACAGTAGTATTTATTTTATATATGTATATAATTTAATTCATAGTAATATGCTATAACCATCTACCTAGCAATTAATTCATAGTAATATGCTATAACCATCTACCTAGCAATTAATTCATAGTAATATGCTATAACCATCTACCTAGCAATTCCTGTTTTAAGATTTCCGATATTTATATACATCATACATTTTATATATCTATAAGTTCTTTACAGTAGTATTTATTTTATTTTTCAATAGTAAAAATATTTTGAAAAAAAAAATAATAACACAGAATAAAGAATGAACAACAGAAAGAAAAAAAGAATATTGACATACATATATATCCTAGAACAGTCATTTCAAAGATACGGCCCGCGGGCCGCATCCGGCCCCGGGCCGTATTGATCACAATGTGTCACACAAAGAAGAATCATGCTTTTTAGAGCTTCACAGGCACCAGTTCATTTGCAAATGGAGTTGATAGATCTTCAATTGGACAGTATTTTGAAAGAAAAATTTAAGAGGTTAACGCTCTTACAGAGTTTGGATTTGGTTTGGATAATTAAAAAAGCACGCAGCACGTATTCTGTGCATGTTTGGTAGCACCTATTTATGTGAGCAGATACTTTCCGTCATGAAAATAAATAAGGTCAAACATCGCACAAGACTTACATACAAATGAACATCTCCAATCAATTGTTAAAATAATTACAACGAATATGATACCTGACATCAATGAGCTTGTCAAAAACAAGACAAGTCAGGTATCTGAATCCTTTACCTATAAATAATTACCCTCTTTTATGTATAACTTTGATATGATTTTTAACAACTATAGTACATTTTTTTATTTGAATCTGATCCGCCTACACATTCTAAATTTAATATATGGCCCTCTGCAAAATTGAGTTTGACACCCCTGCCCTAGAAGCTCAAATTTAAATGTGAGTGACTATTCTCTCTGAAGTTCACGGCCAACAGATAGGAGCCACATTTAAGTCTCTTTTTTTGAACAATGCAATATACTTACTTTGCATCCGACTTAATGAACTCTTGCTTTGAGTTCTAATGAAATTAATGCATGACATCTTTTTTTTTAGCAAATCCTAAATAGAGAACCAATGAAAAGCATTGCATCGAAATTTCTCGATTACAATTAATTACCACAAGACGCTGCATAATATTGTTATGAATTGAATTATTTTCCTGATTTACAAGGATATATAGATTGCACTCGTTATGCCAGGTGATAATTTTTAATTATGTCGGCTGGACTCTCGAGACCGACTGTTTGACACCAACTGCTGGACTGTTTGAACAGAGATAAAAGAGGGGGATGTAAACTAACTGCCATGCAGACCCAAGGGGTTTGATACTAAGATCAGATGGGTCGGTGGCAGAGCGGTTAGCGCGCTGGGCTAGTAATCCAGTGGTCGCGAGTTCGAATCCTGCCACGACCGATTTCGTTCACCTAAGCACAAGCATTTATTTTCTTATTTTAGGGAACGTAGGAAGATGTATACGTACTTGTTTAACAAGGACATATTCATTTTTATATAAAAAAAAGGCCCGAATGCAGAGTCCGACCTAAGTACTAATCACGTTTTCATTGCACAGTCGCTCACTTAAGTTATGAGATCACGTGGCTTCATAACTCAAGGATGCTACAAAGTTTTTGTATGAGAATTGCATTGCAGAGACATACCTAAATACTTAGCGCGTGTGCATTGGCATAAACTAACATTTGCGAATTGCCAAAAAGTAAGGTTGATCGCGAGGAACCTTACAAGTGGTTTAATACTAAAATACGAGATGTTTGCGATGGATGATTTAGCGACTTATATGTATTTGGTAATTTTGTCAAATCAAACCTCACACACAGTATTCAGCTATCTATACGAGATGCCGAAAATTCACTGGGATTTCAGAAAAATGGTGACATCGATCTGTCAGTGTGAGCTTGGTTACATGTGTTTGTGTTGTTATGACAAAAAAAACATTAATATAATCTCTTTTCTTTATCCGCAATAAAATAAAATGCTACGTCATCGACCTTGAGTTTGACGTAGGTTTTAGGATTTAGTTAGTGATGTCTCTACAATGCAATTGCTAAATTAAGAATACTAAACTTAGTATTTAGGTACCTAGGACTGTGCATTCGCGTCTAACATCGCGTAGTTAGTGTGTTCTATGATTCGGGTATAACATAACATAACAAATCTTCCATCGCGTAATAATATATATGTACAATTATGTATCTGTATATTAACAATTAAGGAATACTGTGTATTCACTTTTCAAAATAAAAAAAAACATTCTCAGAATTGGCTTTTACTTGATGATGTATGGTTTGAAAACAATGGATTCTTTTTGACAAATTATTATCTCAAGCATTTGTCAAAAGGAATATTACAGGAGATATGCTTGTATAAATTTTTACTTCAGATGTTTTTTAATGTTATTTTAACTTTTTTTTTATTTTGTTATGTAGTTTTTTATTTTTACCAAGTGTTTTTTTAAATGATGTGTTTTTTGTGTACACGATTATAAACTGTAAAATAAAATATTACAGATGGTTCAACACCTCCTTTAGTGCGAGGCATGGGCGCATCTGAGAACAACATCTATTCCTGCGAAGACCGCGCTCAGACTCAGCGCCTCCTGGAGAACTCCCAGGACTCCGGTGGTGGCTCCTGCAGTCGCACCAGAGACGAGTCATGCTGCGAACCCAGCGCCAATGTCAAAAAGACAATGGACCCGTCCAAAATCAAGAAGAGTTCCGACGCCAAAAAGTGTTGCGACGAAGCCCCCAGCAAAATTTCACTGAAAAATGACGATGCCGTTGACGAGGAAGTGATTGACGTCGTAGAGAACAAAGTGGAAAAAAAGTGCTGTACAAGAATAATCAATCTGTCGGATGACGAAGAAAATACTCCGATCGGTCCGTGCGCAATAAAATATGCGAGCGACAATCCAAAGACGTGATTAATTTTGTCTTTTCGAGAGATAAACGAATGAGAAAAGAAATTAACCTGTTAACCGGGAATATCCCTTTTTAATTACGCACCATATAACGAGCGCGAACTCTTTCACTAGGACGTGTCAGTATGTCACGCCCGGAGAATGTAATTTTATATTATTTTTTTTATTTATGCTTAAAATAAATTAAAAGATAATGAAATATATATTTTTTCGTTTATTTATATATAAAGCACAAAGGAAAATACAAAATTACAAAGAAATAGAAAAGAATACCAACAAAAAAATGGATGACTCGGATGACGTACTCATAATACGTCTCCTTTTTCTACCTGTCGGTACATTGATTTCATCATCGCTGCTATCACTTTCATTCATTTTGATGGATACTTATAAAAATGTATTCTAAAATAAAAAGGTTGGAAATTTAAAAAATATAAGTAAATAATATATAATACGAAAATAGGTAGATAAGTGTAAGTACGTACCCGTCACTGCTCACGCAAAACACGTTAACCACTCTCAAAAGCGAAATGATACTGATTCCCTCCGCGTCTTGAATTCATGTCGAGACATGTATGGATGACTAATACCTTCAAAAATATACGTCGCGCCCGTTCCAGGGCGCAACATATATTTCGAGGACGTATTCATATGTCCTACCCGTACCCGATATTGTTTACGTTTAACGTATTTATACGTATCACCCGGTTAACAGGTTAATATAGAAAATTGAACAAAGAATGGTGTGAGAACATCAATAGAGTCAGTCGAAAAGATGCTATGGCTTGATAAAACCTGTACGAAAAGACGACTAAACCTCCTTACTTAAGCTAACACCATATCATTTGACGGTGGACCATTTGGCTTCCTGAATTCAATTCCCAAGAGAGAAGAAATTCAAACAAAATTATTTTTCTCAACCAGTTATTGCTTCTCTGACTGGAAACACTGCTCTGTTGGAATAAATCGCCATATGGAAATAAACTGACCACTTGCGCAGGGTGCAAGGAATTTTTCCATAGATATCCGTTAATTTCTCCTCTATGATTTCATCTGTCCAAATTTTCAAAATGCTCTCACGGTCTGGAAAATTGAGGTATTTTTATACTGTTTGAAATTTTGATACAATAAAATACACTCATCAAAAATGCATTAAAGGATTGTCAAAATTTAAAGAAAAAAATCTATGGTCTGCCATATCAATGTGTAATAAATATCATATTTGTATGAAAAATGTATATAACAGAAGTAAAATAGCTTCTGTAAGGGAAAATTGAGTGATCAACTTCATGTTGATATTGTATGTGTCTCTATAGACAAGTGTATTTTTTACTCTCCACTTCTATCTTCCTCAAGGGGTAGGCAGTGAGAACCGAACACCGCATTCTTCTATCTTGACACTTATACATCACCTCATCAACATTGATACACTGTCTCATACATGCTCATCTTGCTAGTAATGCAATTTTATTTAAAATATCTCAACAGGTATCATGTAGAAAATATGTACAATAAGTTTCGTGATTGTCAACCTTTCAAGAAGAAAAAATGAACGCTTACTATGGTGTGGAGAGTTTAGTGATGGCTACAACCCACTCGTTTTCATTTTGATATTCCATCATAAATACTAATCAAATAATTTTGAAAAAAGTAACCAAGATAGTTTGGATATTAATGAAGAAAATATACCTTAACTTTTTAATTATATTCTGTATATATTATATTCTTGTAAAAAAAGCATAGAGCAATATCTTTTTTATTAAATAACACAAAAATATCTAGAAAAATATGATTTGACATTTGCAATAATAATGCTTCACGTTTGGTAAAGAAACCTAAAAAAATTAATTTCGCAATAGCGCTGAATGAAAAATAATAGTTTTTAAGGTTTCTTTTCTAAACCTGATGCATTCATACAAATTTCAAACATTAATTTTCCAGATATTTTTACTTTAATTTAAAAAATATATATATTGCTCTACGCTTTATAGTTAATTATAACTACATATAAGAAAAGTGTCAAAAATCAGGGTATGCTTATTATTTTTCTACAAGAATATTATACAGAACATAATTAATGTGAGATATGTGAAAGTGTGAGTGCGAGCGAGACAGCATAAGTGACTGGGACTATATAAGAAAGGTATTTCGACAACAGCCATGTTTATCCTTACGGCTGTCAGCTAGTCCATCTATTGTATATTGTCGTGTATCATTGTAATTGTATATATTGTGAATATATATGTACACTGAAGAATATAGAGTTATTCATTATCTCTTCTACAATCCCAACATAAGGATATTATAAATAATATCCACACTACATATTTAAGTATTTTTTTCAAAATGATTTGATTAGTAGTAATGATGGAATATCAAATTGAAAAATAGGTATGTGCTGGCCGCAGGCACCCACTTTAACAAAGTTAATTGAATTAAACAATATCTTACGGTCTTATTTATATTATCAACTTTATGCCCCAGTTTTTTGTATGACCCTAAGCATCTGACATTAGTCAAGTTGCAAATAGTAATCTAGGACATTTTGAGTTTTGCATGCTATCATTTTCAAGTCTTCGTTTCTGTCTTGATTACCTTATGTATATTTTTGTAAAGATTGTAAATAAGTTTATATAGAATGTACAAACGATCAAAATATCTACAGACTGACAATTGCATTTTTTATACCTTTTATATTGTTATGTAATTGTGTACCTATATTATCATATATTATAGTCGTCTTAAAAAAATTATGAAGGTATGTAATTTAACTAAAATGTTTATGTAAATATTTAAAAGAATTTATTAAATTGTTTATTTTATTGTTACATCTTTAAAATGTTTTTGTTAAATACATTTATTATCATTTATAAATGGTTTTTATTGATTACATTTTTGTTTTTTTACTCTCTAACTACTATGGGATAGCGGAGTCATGATTTCACAATTTATGGCATATTTTTTTTAATTTATTCTTCACTACATGCCTACTATCTCTAAGGCCGTAGCCAGAAAATAATTTCGGGGGGGGATCAAACCCCCATGATCCCCCCCTGGCTACGGCCTTGACTATCACGCCATCTTCCTCACAGGGTAAGCAGAGATAACTGAACATCACATTCTACTATTTTGACACATTTAATAGAAATGTACGTCATAACAATGCATTTGGGGATTGTCAACCTTTCAAGAAGAAAAAATGTACACTCAGTATGTAGTGGAGAGTTTAGTGTTGGCAACAATCCACTAGTTTTTAACTCCTATGAAATAGTACGGAATAATGATTTCATAATATTTAAGAATAAGAGATTTTGTAAACTGTCGTGCAGTGGTAAATCGTTTGACTTTTGTGCTGGTGTCCACACTTGACTACATATTGATGTGCATTAACTTTGAGCTGATAAGTTTTCCATAGACATCCGTGCATTTCTACTGTCTGTCATCTGAAATTTCCTAAAACTGTTATCTGGTGTAGAAATAGGTATCAATTTATTTTTGTTTAACAGCCAACACTATAACATTCGTTATGATTAACACTACAATATGGTAACAGTTAATTCTTATTGGAATGCTTTTTAGTTCATAGTTTTTAGTTGTTCTGGCAATTATTGTAGTCACAGAGTCCACAGCCACATTATTCTTTCGTGTCCAATGTTTTTAGTTGTTCTGGCAATTATTTTAGTCACAGAGTCCACAGCCACATTATTCTTTTGTGTCCAATTTTTTTCGTTCATAGTTTTTAGTTGTTCTGGCAAATTATTGTAGTCACAGAGTCCACAGCCACATTATTCTTTCGTGTCCAATGTTTTTAGTTGTTCTGGCAATTATTTTAGTCACAGAGTCCACAGCCACATTATTCTTTTGTGTCCAATTTTTTTCGTTCATAGTTTTTAGTTGTTCTGGCAAATTATTGTAGTCACAGAGTCCACAGCCACATTATTCTTTCGTGTCCAATGTTTTTAGTTGTTCTGGCAATTATTTTAGTCACAGAGTCCACAGCCACATTATTCTTTTGTGTCCAATTTTTTTCGTTCATAGTTTTTAGTTGTTCTGGCAAATTATTGTAGTCACAGAGTCCACAGCCACATTATTCTTTCGTGTCCAATGTTTTTAGTTGTTCTGGCAATTATTTTAGTCACAGAGTCCACAGCCACATTATTCTTTTGTGTCCAATTTTTTTCGTTCATAGTTTTTAGTTGTTCTGGCAAATTATTGTAGTCACAGAGTCCACAGCCACATTATTCTTTCGTGTCCAATGTTTTTAGTTGTTCTGGCAATTATTGTAGTCACAGAGTCCACAGCCACATTATTCTTTCGTGTCCAATGTTTTTAGTTGTTTTGGCAATTATTGTAGTCACAGAGTCCACAGCCACATTATTCTTTTGTGTCCAATTTTTTTCGTTCATAGTTTTTAGTTGTTCTGGCAAATTATTGTAGTCACAGAGTCCACAGCCACATTATTCTTTCGTGTCCAATGTTTTTAGTTGTTCTGGCAATTATTGTAGTCACAGAGTCCACAGCCACATTATTCTTTCGTGTCCAATGTTTTTAGTTGTTTTGGCAATTATTGTAGTCACAGAGTCCACAGCCACATTATTCTTTTGTGTCCAATTTTTTTCGTTCATAGTTTTTAGTTGTTCTGGCAAATTATTGTAGTCACAGAGTCCACAGCCACATTATTCTTTCGTGTCCAATGTTTTTAGTTGTTCTGGCAATTATTTTAGTCACAGAGTCCACAGCCACATTATTCTTTTGTGTCCAATTTTTTTCGTTCATAGTTTTTAGTTGTTCTGGCAAATTATTGTAGTCACAGAGTCCACAGCCACATTATTCTTTCGTGTCCAATGTTTTTAGTTGTTCTGGCAATTATTGTAGTCACAGAGTCCACAGCCACATTATTCTTTCGTGTCCAATGTTTTTAGTTGTTTTGGCAATTATTGTAGTCACAGAGTCCACAGCCACATTATTCTTTTGTGTCCAATTTTTTTCGTTCATAGTTTTTAGTTGTTCTGGCAAATTATTGTAGTCACAGAGTCCACAGCCACATTATTCTTTCGTGTCCAATGTTTTTAGTTGTTCTGGCAATTATTGTAGTCACAGAGTCCACAGCCACATTATTCTTTCGTGTCCAATGTTTTTAGTTGTTTTGGCAATTATTGTAGTCACAGAGTCCACAGCCACATTATTCTTTTGTGTCCAATTTTTTTCGTTCCAGACTCGCCAATTCTAGGATCATGGTCAAAGCGTACCCTGATAGAAACGGGACAAAAAGCGCTAAGGAGAAAGAAAAAGATAGTTTTTAGTTGTTCTGGCAAATTATTGTAATCACAGAGTCCACAGTCACATTATTCTTGTCCAATTTTTTTTGTAGCTTTCTCAGTTATAAAGTAATGTTTTTGTATGTGTGTTGTAATTGTGGATTTGTTTTCTCTGTTTAAGTCTTAGTTCAGGGTCTTCTATTTTTATTTTAAAAGTCAACAGATACTATAGATACCTGTCAGAGCGTTTTTCACCCGTCGATTTTAGAACATTTTAAGTGTACAATCGACCTTCAATCTGAATGCGACAGAGTGTCTAAAGAGTCTGTTTCCGGTTTGACTAGGTACTCATTTGAAATGCGCCTTAGGATTTCAAAAATAAATAAAATTTTTAAGTAAACATCCTTTATTTGAAACAACATTTTAATTACAATAAAAAATTATAAATAAATGGCAAACATAATTTGTAATATTTGTACATAATATAATATATATTTACTTAGATACATAATGACTATATTTATATATTAAATAAGCGTCCGCTAAAGCAACATGTTTGAAAAACAATGTTTTTACATATATATTTAAAATTCATATTGACAATTTCATGTCGCAAATTGTTTCATATTAATTTGTTTTAAAATTCATTCCCATAATGCACGTTGTGAAACTAAAATCAAATTCCATTAAATATTACGCCGTAGGCAGGACAAAGTTTTTTTTATATAAATTTCTATCTAGTACAATGAAAATAAGTGAATCCAACCTTAATAATAAACAGATACATGAGTCACACCTAGTGTGTAAAACAAACTGAAATATGTACAAATTTTATTTTATTTAATATTGCTTCTCGGGCAACTAACAGCTGTACTATGTCAAATATTTATTTAACACACACCCAATAACAAGTTGCCACATTCTGGAGACATACGATATTAATCGTCTCACAGATCCAGACTGAAAACATAAGTAAAAACTGTGTCTCCACCGGGAATCGAACCCGGGACCTTTGGATCAGCAGTCAGATACCTAACCAACTGAGCCACGAAGGCCGACTAATAATACTAATAATAGAAGGCAAATACA
Organism: Molanna angustata; assembly: GCA_963576475.1. Classification (NCBI taxonomy): domain Eukaryota; kingdom Metazoa; phylum Arthropoda; class Insecta; order Trichoptera; family Molannidae; genus Molanna; species Molanna angustata. The sequence goes on from OY754989.1 coordinate 15,511,550, forward strand.
ATAGTTTGGAGTTTATGTAAAATTGGATGTACCACAACTCTTGGAGTATCAAAAACATTCACCGGTCATTGCTTCTCTTCAACACACAGTCCATGATTTCAGAAACAATCTCCTCTTACTTTCTGAGAATGATTGGATTAACTCCCATATAGACGGGTGGTGGCAGAGCAGTTAGCATGCTGAGTTAGTAATCCAGTGGTCGTGAGTTCGTTCACCTATAGCACAAGCATTTATGCTAAGTTTGGGGAATGTATCAGGAGCTATATGTACTTGATTAACAAGGACATATTCATAAGAAAAAATACTATATTCAACTACACTATTTGCACATATTTCAGTTTTAGGTGCGATGTTATTCTTAATAATAAATTATTACGTTATTCTTACAATATGGTATTTGAAAGGTTACACAATCAAACTGTCTGTAAAGGGATATTATGAGTTTATAGCATTTAGCAGCTGGCTGTTTGATTTAACAAATTATAAATTCTATATTTATACAATTCAAATAAGTGTTAATATATTGTTTAACATTCATATTTATGTACAAACTACATAATATTATTATTTAAAAGACACCAAATACATGTTGCAAGTTGTAAACACAGTTGAGTACTTCACATCTATTCACCAACAATAAATTTCATATCACAATAATCAAGTTACCCAACATATACATTAAGTGGATTCTATAACTTTATAAGAATGTTCCGGCTAAAATAGGTACGTTCCTATTCCACTTGGTAACCTGTCTACATGGGGCTTCCTGCAACTGGGAATACCAACGACATGTGACTGTGAAAAGCAGCATCTCTTATGGTGGCAGCAGATCTTATGGTGAGCAATGATTGTGCTATTGACGTTGCTTGGCACTGGCAGATTATTTAAATGCGTTGCTGACACGATAGAAGAAGAAGAAGATTTCACTTGGTTCAAGTTGATATTCTATTAAGGAACGTTCTTACTCCAAGTGAATCGCGAATTAGTTCAATTCCCTATTTAATAACCACATTTTAGTCTAGTCAACTGTCAAAACGTTCCTAATTTTAGTTTGCACCTAATTGGAAGCTTACACTAGTTATTTTCACAGCAGTCCAAGATATTTTAGTTAAGTTGAAAACATCAGTTGTGTACGGAAAAAATAAAAAAGGATATTTTGCACGTGTTGCGTTACGTTGAAAATAAAAACCAAAGAATATTAGTTCAGATCAATTGAAATGTTAGGTTAGCTACTGACATAAATAAATATGGCCAAACAGTGCGCAGTACGTATGTGTAGTCTGCGCCATAGACAATAATTTGAGTACAAATTATTGTCTACGGTGCACAAATTCTGTAAATGTTAGTTTTAGTAACAACGTCAGTTTCAGAATAGGACGTATTTTATACAAATCATAAAAAATATTGATACAAGCTATGGAAGAAATATTTTATTACTTACGCAGTACTAGTAATAAAATAAGTACTCGAAAGTATTACATTGAAATGGATTGAAATATTGTTATTATGTAACAAAACGACCAGTGACTGTACTCTACAATGCGAATCCGATTAACTAAGAACATACCTTTGCAACGGAGAATAATGCGATAAGTAGTCATGTTTTGATTGTAATAGTCGATAATTTTAATGTACGCAGACGACAGGTAAGTAAGATCTTAATGATAATTTGATATTGAGATCGGATTCGAGTTTCAAGAGTACGGCTACAGGTTTGACTGTTCAAATAATGAAATTTAGTTAGTTTTAACTCGCTTTAGTGGCTTATTTTTTGGCCGAAACGAAATGTCTGGTCGGACACTAATATCAACTGATATTTTCAACTACAATAGTTTTATTATACATATAAGAATAAAACTATTATTGTGGTGCTGTTGGTTCGAGGCTTGCATCATGTATAGTTGTTTTACAATCAAATTACATTATTCCTTAAAAATAAATAAATCAGATGACATAATAATATATTTAAAATATTTGAATTAGCTGACAGCGAGAGATTGCTGTAATTTGATAGTATATATTTTTATTATTACAAACGTCAAAACGCTCCGTAGACATACCATAGATAAACAACGCGTTTGTTGATTCTATTATCAACTAGATTTCATTGTAACTGCAATGAAACATATGACGAGGACAAAATCAATAGACAAACTGTGATGTAATGTAAATTAATAAGACTATCTTTATACTGTGTCCCATTAAAAGCAGGGTAATCGAAAATATAACAGGCAACAATAACATCTCACATAGTTCACCAATGAGGTTCACCATCACACATTCTGAATGTAGTGCCTTTTTAGGTAGCTGGTGTGCGGGTAGGTATATACACCCATGCGTCAAGATTCCTTTTATAAGGTAATGCACACCCACATTGTGGTATATGCTGTGATGGTATGAATCTTTATACCATGGACGCTAGATATCTTAATATGATAGTCCCAAAATTATTTAATCTTAAAAAATTATATCGACCAAAGAAATAGGACCAAGTGGTTCAGTTAGTTAAAATCTGACTGCTGATCCAAAGATCCTGGGTTCGATTCCCGGTGGAGGCACATTTTTTCAGTCTGGATCTGTGAGACAATAAATATTGTTTATCTCCAAAATGTGGTAACTTGTTATTGGGTGCGTGTTAAATTAATACTGTATTTGACAGTACCTGTCAGTAACTTTAGAAAAAAATAATACAAGTGCCATATTTTTACTGAATTTTTTCATGATTAACCTCTAAGTGAGTATGGCCGTACTCATACAGCAGGAAATGTCATTGCAAATTGTATTATGGCCATAACGGTATGGCTAGAGAAATGAAGTGAAGTTTTTTTTTTTACTAGAGTATGAATATTTTTGACACCGCAACCAATAGTTGAAGACACCTGAAATAATCATACGATTTTTCAATATAAACATTGAAAAGTGGTGTTTTTTTTTTTACCCGATTATTGTGTCAGGAGTCGTCAAACGTAATATTTTTTATTTTAAATTTTCATAGTTAAGATAACTCACTCCGTATAGGTATGTACATCATACCAAAACACACTATCATAGATGTTAATATTTCTGTAAGAATTTTCACAATATTTGAGTTTCTATGCAAATGGAATTATTATTTTCATTTGGAAAGAAAGATAATTGATATGAACTGACATAAGAGGCCTTTGTGTTAAGTGAGAGATGAATGACACAGTATAATGATAAGTATGTATAAATGTTACAAATTGAAGTATCGTTATTACTTAAACATAATATATTTTCATTTCCTTACAATGGTACTATTAAAATGTATTGCGTACTAAATGACGAACCAAAAAAATGACAATCTATTAGAACTACGGCTATTTTTGTGGAGACAATCAAAGCCATAGTTTAAACGATGCTTGATTTAAAATAATAAAAGCGTTACATAAATCATTTGCAGTCTCTGAATAAAATCAACGAGGCGGGGCTGCTAGCGTTTATCTTGTGTGTATGCGTACAAAGCGAGCGTAGATTGGTGCGATCCATTAAACCAGCTGCCACAGTTGGGTGAGTCTCTCGCCAGAGGGCAGCGCCAGACTCTGAGGTCGACTGAACGTGAGGAACACCTGTTTGTACGTCTTCTTCATTTCCCGATCAAACAACTGAAATAAAATTAAAACATTCAATTTAAATTCACAATAAAATAAAAAGAGAACACAAAAGAGTGTCGGGAATGTGAGATTATTTTGTAAGTTGAATTTATATGGCCGGTATTACAGTCTCAGTTTAAGAACTAAACTCAAGTTTTACAAAAATATAGCGTATTACAGTGTCCGTTTAGGCCTAATCTTCCCTCAAATACATCACTACAACGACAAATATTTAACTCAACGTTTCTGGCGGATTAACTACTGAACGGTGAGTCAACTGTCGTTTGCTAGGCAACGCGTGTAGTTTCAGTGTTCTATCACTAGAGGCGTTAGTTGTATCGACGATGGCGCCACACAACAAAACAAACTGACAGCCATATTGAAATGAACATGGGCATTTAAAAGCATTATTTTGGTGAAAAAAATTAAATTTACCATGTTGGATAATAAAACAATAGTACCTATTTCAAGTCGTAGCGTCAAGTTTTTTAAATGTCAACACCCATACACCACACTTTGTGAAATATATAAATACTATCACACGATGTAGGCAGAAAGACTATCTTAACACACACACATCCCTCGCCTCATCAATGTGCATCCATTATCTCACATGCATTCTTCCCATGTTTAAAATTCATACATTCATCAGCCTTGTATATTTTCTTCTACTCGGAATAATCTCACCCTCGGAATGCAAATTATAGCAATAAACACTCACATCTGAATCGGTATCGTCGAGCAGTTCCGTGATGGGTATTTCCATGGTGGTGTGGGGTGCGGCCAAAACCCTGGCAGCCGCTTCAGCGACACTGGGCACGGTGTGCCTCCTAAGTCCACAAGCTTCCCAGACACTCGACTGGAGGGCATTGCTGAGGGAGGGGTCTCTCTCGTCCATGATGTAAGGGTCTGCGGACGCTGTTATCATGAAACAGAAAGAAAATATTAAAACTATCTGTTACATTCAATCGACACTGGGCAGGTTTAAATTAAATTATATTGGGCCGGTATTACAGTATCAGTTTAAGAGCTAAACTCAAGTTTAACAAAAATATAGCGTATTACAGTGTCCGTTTAGGCCTAATCTTCCCTCAAATACGTCACTAAAACGACAAATATTTAACTCAACGTTTCTGGCGGATTAAGTACTTAACGGTGAGTTAACTGTCATTTCTCGACTCGTTGCTAGGCAACGCGTGTAGTTTCAGTGTTCTATCACTAGAGGTGTTAGTTGTATCCACGGTGGCACCACACAATATAACAAACTGACAGCCATATTGAAACGAACATGGGCATTTAAAAGCATTATTTTGGTGAAAAAAATTAAATTTACCATGTTGGATAATAAAACAATAGTATTTCAAGTCGTAGCGTCCCGTTTTGTAGTTGGTATTATTTGAGGTTATTTAAAATTTGACAGATAATAACCACAGAAAAAGTAAAATATGTCTATAATTGAAGATTTAGTAACTGACATGTCATATTGCACTGTAATACGGAAATGGATTCAATCTCCCCTTAACATTAATCTTGAGTTTAACAAACTAAATGAGTTGAGGGCCGACTGTAATATTGATATTTATACAATGAAAGAGGTGACAATGCTATTATCTCTTTCCCGACAGGGAAAAAAACCAACGTTTACGTATATGCAACTTTTGAATTTTTTTTTTGTAAAATATATTTTAAACCTTAGTCCAACTCCTTACATCTATGAGAAGTTAATTTTGTATAATGGGTTGTATGGAGAATGCAAAATTTGAATGTGCATCGTACGCCATACTCCATACGCCTAATAATGATTGATAATAATACAAATCAATGATTGACAAACAAATGAATATTGTGTTTGACAAGTGGTTTGTTTACCTGCCAATCTGAGCTGCGTCCCCTCCTCCCTGCACGCCATCCTCTTGAGGGCCGGATGTCTGACCATCAGGTTAGCCACCATGTGCAGGAGGACAGTCACGTCAGCCGGGGGGGCCAGCAGCCCCAGTCTGCAGAGCCGCTTCACGAAGCCCGCCACCAGTGACTCGGGGAGATGGCTGCAAAATCACAGTCATTTTTAATTAATTCATAAACTCTTTTGCCACATAGAAAGAATGAGTCATGAGAAGCTGAAAGGCTGACCACGAGAGCTGGCTTTTCCACGTAACTCTGCCTGTGGCCTTCGATTCACTTTGCCTACCTCATGACGGACATGGCATGATGGTATGTATGTAGTTATCTTTCATACAATTCACCTATACAATAATACACAAATCCTTTGCAAATTGACGAGTTTCAAGATTTCCATCATCAAACCTCATGCCTTAGTTCAGCTAGAACCACCCCAGAAGTAATAATCCCTTTCTAATGGAAAAGGAATCATCATAAATTCGGACAATGTAGTAAAGAATTATCGCTGGTGTTTGATGATTTCATTATGGATTGCATCATCAGGCCGGCAATTATGGTCAGATCGGCAAAATCAAAACCCTAGTGATTACCCATATCATGGATATAATTATCATATGGAGTCCTATGACATCTAAAGATATTATAGAACTCCATATTCAATCATTCATTCATATCCCACGGCATATCCCACAATGTGGGGTAACCAGCGAAAGGTGTGCGGGTGTGCATTGCCTTATAAAAGGGAGCACAACACATATGTGTATACCCACACACCAGTCTCGTCTCACCTAAAAAGGCACTACATTCAGAATGGGTGGTGAACCTCATTGCTGAACTATGTCAGATGTTATTGTTGCCTGTTGTATTTTCGATTACCCGGCTCTTACGGGACACTCGAAAACAGTAATAGAAAAGAGTGGAAGCACTATTCTAAGCTGGTGCCTCACAGCTAGAACTCCATACATTAATTATATCCAATGATATGGGTAATCACTATGGTTTTGATTTCGCCGGTCGGACCAGACTTGCCCCCCCCAGATCTTGACAAAATTGAAATAGCACTAATCAGAAGATATCCCCTTTATAATGAAAAAAAAATAATAAAATTTTAAAATCAGATAGCATTTTTCTTGTCCTTGTAGTGTCATTAATAATGTGTTTTGCTTTACAATAAAATACCTCATCATCATCTCTTTATGGGTGTCTCCATTACCATTCATTACTCCAAGCATTCATCTCTAATTTTTATATCATTATTTCTGAATTTAATCAAATACAGTCCATCTTTTATCAACCTTTTTAAGATGAAAATCAAGTAAGATGTTATTATTTTGGCTCTGGTAGGATTTCCAGAAGGTGGGTTTGAGACCTTTTCTGAAGGGAGATATATTTTCAGTGCATCTGAGAGTGTGTGGGAGCCAATTCCATGTGTTTGGTCCTACTACAGCAAACGCATGATGGCCAAAACTAGTGGTGTGCACCCTTATTATTTCTACTTATTTTCTGACACATTTCTGAGTAGGTGGCGGTTTGTGCATATGTATGTATATCATTTCTTTCATTTCATAAGAAATGAAGATATTAGACGAGAATGTATGATTGAAAGAAATATCGTAAGTAAGATGAAAATAAATGCCCTAAGGTGGTTCGGCCACATAGAAAGAATGAGTGATGACCGTCTGACAAAAAAAGTATACAAGGCTGATAAAAGAGGAACGAACAGTAAAGGTCGGCCAAGGAAAAGTTGGCACGATCACATAAATGGGATTTTGAAAGATGGTGATGTTAGAAGTAAGAATAATAGAAGAGCGTGTATGAGACGATGTATGGACGTGAATGAAGCGAGGAATGTATGTCAAGAGAGAGGAGTCTGGCGTTCGGTTCTCTCTGCCTACCCCAAATAGGGAAATGGCGTGATGGTATGATATGGTGGTATGTATATCAACCAAGCAAAGAAAACAAAATTGCATAATGCTCATCCTATGTCATCTTTCGAGTTAATTGGCATAATCAATCACTGTAGATACTCACGTAGAACTGAGGAACATATCGGCAAGATAGAACAGCCTGGCTTTGTGTTTGGTGTGAAATATTTCAGGCTCAAACATGGAATACAGCTTTATGTAGACACGAGGATACTCCAGATTGTGCTGCTGTATCAGAGCAAACACGCCCTGCAGAGCCAACATGCTGACGGCACCGCCTGTAATAAAAAAACACTATTTAAAATCAACGAATTCAACATTTCGCAATCAATTCGATTAAATATTATTTGAGTGGAACTTGGACAATTTTGAAAGTCAATAGTTCAAATTGCGTTGTTAATTCAAGGATTGCAATGACAATTATTCCAATTTTAACTTCTTTAATTGGAAATTTAAATTCCTCGTTTCTTCATCGCAATAGTGTTCATATTGACTAAACACAACACATTATGATCTTTCAATGTCAGTTATCCAAAGATAATACGCATTTATCTATTCATCTGTGAAGCCAATGCGGCCATATAAAAAAATAAATGAGGGTGTTTGCAAACAATTTGGTGAATTATTTAGTCATACGATAGTATAGGTTTATAAGTCTTCATCTTCGAATATATCTTTTAATTGCACATACGCAAACATTGGATTTTTTTCCCTGTTGGTAGTCAAATGATATTATTATTGACGATAACATCTCAATAGAGTCGAAGTTGGGATACTATAGAAGAATCTTCTATAATATCCCACCTTCCTCACTATTGAGATGTTATTGTCAATAATAACAGTCTTCTTCTTTAAATGTCCTGTTGGGTCCTTCCAACGTCGATGATCACTCCGGCGAATGTCTCCCTGTCCTGGGCTGCTCGGAACACCTCCTCTACTCTGCGAATGCCGGTGTATTCTCTTACATTGCGCAGCCAGGACATCTGTCTTCTGCCGGGTCCTCGGTGTCCCTCAATTTTGCCCTTCAGGATGAGCTGGAGTAGGTGATATTTTTCTCCAGGTATGAGATTTTTCAGACCTTGATGGTAGACAACAACTCCCTATATGCTCTAGCTCACCTCAGGACTTCTGTGTATTAGTTATCATATCTGTCCAAAGAATTCTAAGCATTCGTCAATGGAGCCACATTTCAAATGCTTCCAGTCTGTTCATCATACTGACTTTCAAGGTCCACGTCTCGCATCTATACAATAAAACAGACCACACATACCATTTTATCATAAATAATAATATATATATAATTTATAAGTAAGATTTTTAATACCGATAACTATGTTTCGGGTTAAGTAAGCTTTTAACAAAATCTTATACCTAAGTAAAACACTGTCTAAATCTTAGACAGTGTTTTAGGTTTATATAAAAAAAATTTAATAGATCAAGATTTTGAATAACATTATAGAAGAGGGTTAAAAACTCCATTGCATCAAATGAAATGTGACCATACCTGTGTCCATGGAGTCCATTAGAAAGTCGGTGAGCAGAAGAGGATTGGGCAGACTGGGCAGCAGCCTGTCAAGCAACAGCAGAAGGGCCCTACGATGGCACTCGCCTCCCAGTTGCCAGACACTCACACTGCTCCAGCATCTACCCATCCAGCGCTGGACCTTGGCCACGTTGAAGTGGAAGAAAGCCTTGCCTGGAACGCACCATAAATAAGAAAATTTATTCATCAATCTAACGCTAAGTGGGGCATATTTTCATAAAAGTACAAGGGATTCCAAACCTAGTAAGATAAAAATTAACCCAATTATGAAGAGTACGAAAAATTACTTGCATGACCTACGTATGGGTAGTTTTTTCGCAATGCACACATTCGAGAGATCGGACTGGAAGACCTCTAGAAGCCACTCATTCACAATGAGCTGCACAGTGAAGCATATGTTGGCCTTCGTGGCTCAGTTGGTTGAGTATCTGACTGCTGATCCAAGGGTCCCAGGTTCGATTCCGGTGGAGACACAGTTTTTAATTGTGTTTTCAGTCTGGATCTGTGAGACGATTAATATTGTAATTCTCCAGAATGTGGCAACTTGTTATTGGGTGCGTGTTAAATAATTATTTGATGCAGGTGTATCATAAAAATATCAAAGTAGGCATAGAGAATGGAGAGCCATACGCCCCTCTTTTTGCACACATTCCAGGCTTCCTTTACATCCATGCATCGTCTCATACATACTCGTCGATTGTTCAAACTTCTTATGTGTCCTTCTTTCAAAATATCATTCACATGGTCATGCCATCCCTTTCTGGGGCGGCCCCTGCTATTCACTCCATCTCTTACACCCATGTATATTTTTTAGGTCAATCCTTCATTGTTCGTTCTTTCAAAACTGCTGACTGCCATTGCACAATTAGTAGGCCATTTGGCTTCTTCGGCGGACGTTCTGGGTTCAATCCCCAGCAGAGGAGAACTGATAATTTGGAAGATGTCGGCATCTGGCAATAAACTCACCACTTGCGCAGGGTGCAAGAAAGGGTTTATTTTTGTTATTGAAACTATTAATTAAAAAATATATCTTACGGACATTGTATCACTGTGTGTTTTGTAAGAATGAACAAGTGTTGGAGGATATATCTACATTTTAAAATCAAATAAATTTTTATCTTGTCTTGGTAGTGTCATCAGTATGACTTGTGACTAAATTATTGACTTATGATAAACTAAAGACCTCTTTAGTAAATCTTCACTAATTGGTGTCTGCATTCTATCCATTCCTCCAAGATGAATGGAGGAATGAATAGAATGAATTCTGGTCCTTCGAGCCAATAATTAATTGGAATATTATATTACCAAGGTTGTCATGTCGCAATATAGCTGAGCATGATCCTTTTGCAATGGTTGTTTTTTGTTGTCAATTTTTTATAGTTGTTATTTGAATGTAAACTGCCTTATTGTCCCATTAAATGTTTATTATAACTAGTTGCATGTAACACATGAGATCCAACTGGCGATAGCAATAGTATGTATAGTTGATGAATAAGAATCAAACTATAAGCCCATAAATCCAAATTATTGAATATTTTAACACATGTTGGTATGTATGTCAAGATAGGACAGTATGGAGGTCAGTCCTCTTTTCCTACCCGGAATATGAAAACAGCATGATGGTTCTGTGTGCATGTTTGGAGATTAAGTATCAAACTATTAAGTCTTCTTACATATTGTGTATAGGCGACTGTCATACATATTGTATGAAGCGATGTCGTCACTAAATTCAATTTTTATAAAAATTGTTACAAAAATTTGAGATGTACTTCTACAATACTAATATTTTTTATAGAAAATTAAATTATCTAGTTGGGGTGTTTCGGCTTTTTCCCATATTTTTAAAAAATTGGAAATATAGGCAGTTAAATTTATCATAAAAAAATATTTTTCTTAATAAAAAATGTTTGAGAAACCCTGGAATTTTTTTGAAAAAACTAATTTGAGACTTTGTATTTGTCTATGTTTATACCAATTTTCAGCTTTCTAGCTTTTATGGTTTCTGAGATATATGGAAAAATATTTATATATTCTGAAATATGTTTATATATTCTGAAATATTGGGTTTTGTAAATTGAGCGGATCAAAAGTTATAAGGGACAAACACACAAAACTCACATAAAATGTTCTACTCCGAATTCTGAGTCAATCCATGTATGGGAACATATATGCTGCGAAGCCTCTAAGTTGGTGTTTTTAGCATGCAAAAAGTCCACTATGCTATACAAAATGTTCCTAGTATTCCTTATACGTGGGTCTTGACTTAATACTTTGTCGATATGTTAAGAGAATAAATTCTCTTGCACAAATCGACAGTTGTATTAGTAAAGGGACAATATTCACCTTGTATTTCGCAGAGATTCATCGGTATTTCCTCAATATTGTCTTGGTTGGCCTTGGACTTCTTGACGTCCTTCTTTAACCCGAGCTTGTCGGCCAACTCAAAGTAGTTCTTCATGTAGGTCTCGGTGGGCGTGGCCCTCGGTGTGACCTTGGCAAGCACCTTCCATGTGTGGAAGAGGACGTCATTGTATGCTGCGTACTCCTGGAGACGGGACATCAGGGGGGCGTTGTTGGTATCGCTGCTCAGGAGCTCAGTGACAATGGCCTAAAAACAAAAATTATTTTTAAATTGTACAAAACACAAATCATGGAATGATGATACAACAAGTTCATGTTATTAGGTCCAATATATTTTTTAATTGCATATACGCAAACATTGGATTTATTTCCCTTTCGGGAGTCAAATGATATTTTTATTGACAAACTTTTTTAGCATCTCAATACAGACAAAGTTCAATAGTATTCGAATATTTTTACTCCTCACTAACACAAGGTGATATAGTGGGGAGTTATGATTTCGCAATTTTTAAGGGTATTTTTTTTTTGCAGATTATCAACTAGTATCATGCTGAGATTGTATTCTGAAAGTTTCATCACAATGTATCTGTGTGTGTGTGTGCTATGTACGGCGTGTTCATTTTTTACTTTATCGATTATAGACTAAAGTACTCATTCGATTCTATTCAAATTTTGCAAATATGTATATCTAATACTTAATTAGATCCCATTAGATTTTGAACGATATATGAATAGTGCTTCTCAATTTTTTTAACTGTCAAATATTTCAAAGTGACCCCAAGCTCAGGAAACTTAAAATTTGAAATTTTTGTTTTCAATTTCGTAAAAAGACACATCACTTTCATAAAATGGCATTGAAGAGTTATCAAGTTTTCATAATAAAATATTTAAATAAAAAATAATTTAACAAACTCATTTCATGAAAATGTTGGAAATTTTCCATACAAAATTTGAATACTTTATAGAATGACTTGTTAGTGAGGAGTTTAGCGTTGGCCACAACCCACTCGTCTTATTATTGCATATGCGCAAACATTGGATTTTTTTCCCTGTCGGGAGTCAAAGATATTTTTTAACAGATTTTTAAGTATCTCAATAGAGACAAAGTTGGAATATTTACTGTAGGAGAACCGGGAAATCAAGGCACCTACAGGGCTTACGACCTGTCATCGGCTGGTATATGTGATCACTTTATGCGCTTGCGCAACGTTCACCAATTATGCCTTTTTAATGAGATCCCTATCAATTCAATTTTGAAAGTTCTATATATTGTAATACTGAAATTCTTTTCGCTTGAAAATAAGGAATTTTTACTACAGCCATCTGTGTGTGAAATTATGAACAACATTCTTATTATTTTTATTTTTGTTGTAACGCCATCTATTGAGAGAATTGGTTTTTTGTAAATAATGTCACCCCTGAATTGCACCAGACTTATAAGGTCATTTTTGTCTTATTTTATTTTATGTAGATTATCGGGCAACTAACAGGTACTATGTCAAATAATTATTTAACACGCACCCAATAACAATTTGCCACATTCTGGAGACTTACGATATTAATCGTCTCACAGATCCAGACTGAAAACACAATTTTAAAAACTGTGTCTCCACCGGGAATCGAACCCGGGACACTTGGATCAGCAGTCAGACATCCAACCAACTGAGCCACGAGGGCCGACAGTAGGTCTTATTTACCTACTTGTACCAATGTGTAAGTAATCGAATATTTTTTTATTATTGCATATGCGCAAACATTGGATTTTTTTCCCTGTCGGGAGTCAAAGATATTTTTTAACAGATTTTTAATTATCTCAATAGAGACGAAGTTGGAATATTTACTGTAAGAGAAGAGACGAAGTTGGAATATTTACTGTAAGAGAAGAGACGAAGTTGGAATATTTACTGTAAGAGAAGAGACGAAGTTGGAATATTTACTGTAAGAGAAGAGACGAAGTTGGAATATTTACTGTAAGAGAAGAGACGAAGTTGGAATATTTACTGTAAGAGAAGAGACGAAGTTGGAATATTTACTGTAAGAGAAGAGACGAAGTTGGAATATTTACTGTAAGAGAAGAGACGAAGTTGGAATATTTACTGTAAGAGAAGAGACGAAGTTGGAATATTTACTGTAAGAGAAGAGACGAAGTTGGAATATTTACTGTAAGAGAAGAGACGAAGTTGGAATATTTACTGTAGGAGTTTTCAATAGTATTGTTCCTTATTTTCAGATGAATTTTTACACACTATTCAAATATATAGAACTTTAAAAAATTACACTGATAAGGGAACTCAATAAGAAGGCATAATGCACAAGCGCATAAAGTGATCATGTAAACCAGCCTATTACAGGTCGTAAGCCCTGTAGATGCCTTGAGTTCCTGATTTCCGCTTCTTGTCTTTGCCCTATCCTTTTTTTTTTGCTATGAAGTATTTTCATTTTTTTTATAGCTTCTCGGGAAACTAACAGATACTATGTCCTATTCTGATTCGTCTAAATTTATCCACCTGAATTTTAGTATATGAAAAATGTAAAAAAGTTGCTTGCATTTATACAGGACCCATTACGTCACACCGTGTGGATAAAATCCTTATATCCACGGTCGCCCGTTGGTTATAGACGTTTTCGCACTCTGAAACAAATCAGAATAGGACATACTATGTCAAGTATTAATTTAACACGCACCCAATAACAAATTGCCACATTCTGGAGACTTACGATATTAACCGTCTCATAAATCCAAACTGAAAACACAATTAAAAACTGTGTCTCCACCGGGAATCGAATCCGGAACCTTTGGCTCAGCAGTCAGATATCAAACTCATTGAGCCACGAAGGCTGACATCTTATGACATGTTATCTTAGTGTAATATATCTTTTCTTTGATTTTTTTGCTTTCATTCTTACGTTGATGCACACACACAAATTTGTCATTCTTTGTAATCTGGTTGGTTGGAAGAAATTGCCTAATGACAATAAGCCCAGGGTTGCGTTCACAGCGAACGCCGAGCGCGCTTAGTGAACGCTCCAAGCCGTTCATAATGACCGGAAATAGACGCTTGAAAGACACTCTGTGGCGTTCAGATTGAACGTCGAGTGTAAGCACCAAACGCTCGATAAAGTTGTCGGGTGAAAAACACTCTGACAGTTATAGTATCTGTTGACTTCTATTTTATCTGTGGAATGATGACTTCCATATTTGTTTCTGTGGTATCTAATATGTCAGTTGACATCAGTTGACATCGACGCTCAAAAGACACTGTCGCTTCCAGATTGAACATCGGGTGTACACTTCAAACGCTCTGTATAATTGTCGGGTGAAAAACGCTCTGACAGTTATAGTGTCTGTTGACTTTTCCTTCATCTGTGGTAAGATGACTCTTTTGTTTCTATGGTGTCTATTATGTCAGTTGACATTATTTATGATGACAATATGCATCCACAAAGAGGTTAATCTATAAAAATAGCATTCAAGTTTCCAATAAAAGGTCAGAGAGCATCATAGAGAGTACGATAAATGACATTTGACATTTAAAACACCCAATGCTGCATTCAGATTGAATCGCCGCTCGAAAGCGTGAGATTGGTGTAAAAAAACGCCATAATCTGCAACTTCAGGTTCATTCGTTCAGGTTCAGATACATTCAGCGTTGTATTTGAACACAGCCCTGCATACAATATGTTTGTTTATATTATGAACAGAAAAATAAATTAATAAACATGGGTATGGATGGAGGCTAAGGAAGAAAAGGAAGAAGAATCTAAAAATAATCAAACAGTTAAGATCATCCATCTGGTACACAATTAAAAAGTCTATAGTTAGTAATTTATTTCTGCCATCTTGCAATAAATTAAAATCGAACCTGCAGCATCTGAGTTGGGAAATAGTATCCCGGCTGCGCCACGTCAGACTGGTCGATGGGATGTCTCCCGTGCGCTTGCAGCAAACTAAACGCAGTCACCATCCCCTGCATTCTGCTGGCACCTGCCCCCACTCCCATGCAACGCACCGCCTGACGGAAACCCATCTCGTACATTCCGCGGAGGGCGTCCACGTGATTGTCGCTCGAGCTGCTCACTGAAAATATTAAATCATGATAAAAATATATTAGACAGTTTTTCATTCTTTCAGTTTGATTCGTAAAAAATCGACTCCCGTTGGCCGGTATCGCTCTTCTGACGAGCATCGTCAGAATGGCAATCATATAATTTAGATGGGTCGATGGGAGAGCGGTTAGCGCGCTGGGCTAGTAATCCAGTGGCCGCGAGTTCGAATCCTGCCTCGACCGATTTCGTTCACCTAAGCACAAGCATTTATTTGCTTATTTTAGGGAACGTAGGAAAATGTATATGTACTTGTTTAATAAGGACATATTATTTTATATAAAAAAAAATATTAATATCAGAATACCAAAGATAAACTATACATCGTCATCCTCAGTGTCAAGAAAAACTATACACCCACCTAATGTTATTAACATAATTAAGACGAGTAGGAAAAAGTACTTGCATTAACTACGGACATCAACAATATTTCACGATATACACAGTATTTTAAATCTCATTTTAATTTAAAAAAATCTTACGATGTAGATATATCATAAAAAGATCAAAGATAAACAAAAGATCACATATACTATAAGAAATAGAACGCTTCATAAAATAAACATATGTAGATATATTATAAATATAAAAAAAAATACTTAATATTTGTTCTATTGAAATTTATTTGATTATTGACGACGCTGGCAATAGGTGCTATTATGGTATACAAGGAAAACAAAAATCCTAATTTATAAAACTCTTCTCAGACCTGTCGTAGTGAATGGAGCTGAAAGCTGGGTCTTAACAAAAAGAGACGAAAACAGCCTCTTGATATTTGAAAGGAAAATCCTGAGAAAGATTTTTGACCCAGTAAATGATAATGGACTTTGGAGGATGCGATATAATCACCAACTACAGACATTATATGACGAACCCAACATTGAACAAGTCATGAAAGTACATAGACTGCAGTGGTTGGGACATGTCAGCCGGATGAATGATGATCGTGTCCCCAAAAAGGTTCCTAATACCAATCCAGAGGGCAGAAGAAGTAGAGGCAGGTCCAAGCTAAGATGGCTAGACGATACAGAAGACGACATAAAGGCGATCGGAATAACAAACTGAAGGAGAGCGGTGGAGGACAGGGACGGCTGGAGAAGGATTCTGGAGGAGGCCAGGGCCCACGCAGGGCTGTAGCACCAATGATGATGATTGATGCGTTTCGAGCAAGGCACATTGTCAGAATGATTCTGACGATTCTGAGCATTTTTTATATTTGTAATATACCTACATACAATGGAGTTCGATCAAAAATTGTCGATTGACAAACTAAACTTATATAAACATAAGATAAATACCTATATAATTTTATTGTGGTTATCTCCATACAAAAAAGTACATGCCAGCATCAATATGTATATGTCACGTGTTCCTTCCGGCATTTGATGTAGATAAGGAATATGCGCCGATTGTGTATTGGTAAGGATCAAATTCAAAACTGAATGTCGGCGCAATAAAACAAAATGAATCGGCACAGTATCCCTCTTTCCAACACGCAAGCGGATCTAATACACTTATTAGATCCTTACAAAAGGCGGTAGATTTTCAATTTGGTCGGTGATTTTTGATGAATAACAATGGTTTGAGTTCTCAATTTTTTAAATAATTTACCATTTTTTGCTTATAAGTAGTGATGTTCCGACTAGTCGGCAAATAGTCAGTAAAGCCGACTATCCGGCCACTTTTGTAGTCGGCGACTAGTCGGCACTATTCGGCAAAGAGCGCCGACTATCCGGCTTCTTAGATGGGTCGATGGCAGAGCGGTTAGCGCGCTGGGCTAGTAATCCGGTGATCGCGAGTTCGAATCCTGCCTCGACCGATTTCGTTCACCTATAGCACAAGCATTTATTTGCTTATTTTAGGGAACGTAGGAAGATGTATATGAAATTGTTTAACAAGGACATATTCATTTTTTTATAAAAAAAAAATGTATTTCTGCATAAAATGAATATAGGAAAAATTACATTTTATATAAATCTTGATTTTCTGAACATTTTTATTTTAGAATAAGTCTTACACATTTTGAAATGTATAATATCTTCTGAAATGTAAATAAAACAGCATAATATCTTCTTATTATTAAAATTTTTATTATGTCAAAAAGAATGCCTCGTGTTGATTTTTTTTTTGACTAATTGGACAATGATTCCCGTAAAGCCAAGTGCAAACAGTGCCGAATGATAATTTTCCAATACGCTCGCAGGCGGCGATTGCGATTTGTGCATGAGTCAGATGTAAACGAAGCGTCACTAAATTGCCATATACCCCCAAAACTATGATCGGCTTGGCCGAATAGTCGGCCGACTAGTCGGCCTCTTTACAACCGACTAATCGGCTAGTCGGCCAAAGTTATAGTCGGCACATCTCTACTTATAAGACTTGAAGATGTCTTGAAGTAAAATATGTGAGAGTAATATCCACACAATTTTTGACTCAATCGTGTATCAATTTACTGAGATATGAAGGTTCAAAATTGTGTATAGCACAAGGGCATGTATAGATGACACTCGACGCATGTATAGATGACAATCAGCCGTTGGGCATCTATACATGCGGTAGTCTTAATAATGTTAATCATCATGTATATCAAATGCACAAAGGTGAAGTCTCCAAAGTTAATTTGGTAGAATCAATAATGAATGAATATGTAACAATTACTTAAGTAAATAAAAAACTATATATTTAATTGTTACAACCATTTATATAAACTAACCTACAGAAAAATACGTGCAATATCGAAAAAACATACTATTTCAAATTTGTAAGATTTCGACGAATTATTATTTTACCAGAAAATATAACCACACTACAAAAATCGGATCGATGTAAAGTAAACATAAATATTGTGAAAATTTTGCAATGCGCAATTTACACAATATAAATAACTCAGTGATTGGTCATTTTCGGAAAAATTTGTTTGGACTGACATTTATATCAATGGATGAAAATATTTAATTACCTGTTGGTTTTAGCGGAATAACCTCCTTGTACATGTCTCCTTGTTTCAAAAGCTCCGTGAATATCATCTCAATTGCTAAAAGGTTCGGGATATAACTATCATTTTGGACCTGCAACAATGTCAAAATGTCATTAGAGAAAATGTTGATTTACACAAAAACAAGCGAATAAATTAGTCATCTTTACCTCGAAAGACTCCAATATTTCCACCAGGATGTTTAATTTCTTTCTCGAACTTAAAAATTTGTTCGCTTTGGCCCTCATTTCTGAAGAATTTATAGGACAACCGCGTTGACGTTCAACCGCCATACTTGTTTTTGAAAGAGAATCTTCTTCTTCCTTTTTCATCTCGTTCATGTTCAAATGATCATAGACAATCAAATTTTTTGTCTATGAGCATTAATTTGTACTTTAAGCAATACCTACTTTTAGTAGGTTGTTATAGCCGAAAAACAGTGTTGTCGAAAAACAATAATTTTTAATTTTTTCCGCGGCAACATTTTGACGGAAGACTACTAGCGCCCCTGACGGCATGAGAGAACAACAAGGAAGCTTATAGCACGCGCTATGGACGCGCTCTCTTGGCATTCAACTCTGGTGGAAGACGGACGGCTTGTTGTGACGCCGTCATCGGTCGACACGCGCGTCCCGATGGCGGCCATATTTCAAGAGCACGAGGAGGTCTGTGTGACAGGACCCGTCACGCGCATGGACGCTGATGGTGCCCCAGAACCAAGATGAGGGCATCAACAGGACAGGAGGTTGGAGGCAGAGCGCAGTGTGAGGCCACCGCGTAGGGAACGCGGCGGCTCGCAGATTGGACCACGAAGGGCAATCCGTGTCGTCTGGAGCGTCGGTTCGCCTCCGGTGCGGCCCCAACTGGTATGCCACCTCT
This sequence comes from Molanna angustata, assembly GCA_963576475.1. Classification (NCBI taxonomy): domain Eukaryota; kingdom Metazoa; phylum Arthropoda; class Insecta; order Trichoptera; family Molannidae; genus Molanna; species Molanna angustata. Next base: position 15,530,846 of record OY754989.1, read on the forward strand.
GTCGAGATGCGCCGTCATAGCGTGCCGTGGGACACAGAGCCAGCCATGGGTGACGGTCTGGAGGAGAAGAAGAAACCACGCCGGACACGAGGAAGACCTGCTAGCCTGACGCAGAGGCTGGGCCCCACCGATCTACCGTCACCACGTGGAAGACAGTGACATGCCTGGAGTAAGGATGTCGCTGTACCCTGGGGCGGTATATTCTGGTCGGCGTCTTTTCGTGTGTTCGCGTGTGTTTGACAGTTCGTTTCGGTAGATGCCACGTGTTTTTATTTGTTGTCTGTTGTTTTTTTTTATTATTTTTTTATTGCCATGGACCAACTATAATGATTTTTTGAATAAATGCGCCGTACTACTACAATTTCATAGTGTCACCATCATTTGTCTCCTTTTCTTCCCCACACCTTGGCTTGATGTTTACTCGTGGTAGACGAGAGGTCTCATCAAGGTATTGCTTTATTTTTGATGCTCTATTTATTTACCTAATTGCTACATACAACAGGCTATCGAGAGAGCTGAGCTGAGAGAAGAAATGAGAGATTGGCATGATGTTAAAATTCAGGGACAAAAAAAAACATGATAAGGTATGCAGACGATATTGCATTGTTAGGAGAAACAAAGGAAGAATTAAATGAGGCTCTCAGGAAGATGGAAGGCATCCTAACAAGCGATTATAACATGAGGATAAATAAGGACAAAACAAAATGCATGGTTGCTGGAAGGGAGGAATGCACCGCAAATATTGTTCTGGGTGGCATCGAAATTAAGCAGGTAAAAGAGTTTATATATCTGGGAAGCAGAATATCTCAAGACGGACGTTCAACAGCAGACACCAAAAGCAGAATCCACCAAGCAAGAGCCGCCTGATACCGGCCCGCCTCGGCCCCATGTCCGCGAGAGAGATCCACCGTCCTATTCGAGTAGGTTGTGGCTAAATTTCTCCGCGGAACCTACCCCGACCGTCAGCGGGATTCTGGGGAAAATTATTTTTATTTTTTTTATATGGCAATTTTTTTTGCACAATGATGGGAACTTTTTTCAAACGAGAGTCTGACAGCTACCAACAGCTGATCAGCTGACTTTTTAATCAAAGACTGCCGGACACTCTCCGGCACAAAAAAAACCAACTTGATAACTGAAAGAACCCTTGGGATTCCGCCAGAGAATCCCAACAGGTTGAGATCTATCGGCCCTGACACAACAGAGGTGCAACTGCCCCAAAATTGAACACTTAAGGTACCTCCGCCACGCGGTAAATTTTTTGTAAATCTTTTGGCAGCACTTTGTAACTGTAGAGGCCTCTTCAGACTGCAGCCGAAGGATAGAAGCAGCTTCTCAGGCCGTAGTGCGCCTCGTAACTTGCGATTTTTTTTATTTTTACACCTGACTTTATCTTATTACGGACTCGAGGCGCCAACGGCCTGGGAAGTGTCTGCCCTAGCGCAAGCCAGGGCCCCTCTTTTGTAACCGTGTGGAGGGGAGGATTACCATAGCCTGTCGCGCCCTTGACCCAGAATTTCTCGTCTGCAATCGCTTTTCTGTTCTCTTTTTTCTTTTGTTCTGGATCGAGGACCTATACCTGAGGACGTCACCCACCTGTAGCTTCCTGCTGGTCTACGACGGGGTGATCTGCTGAGCGTCTCCCTCAGCAGACGGTCGAAGAGGAAAGGACCGCGTTCTTGGGGTGAGTGCCTTCAATTCTCTCTCGATCCAAGACCGAAGCTGGTCGCTTTACATTAACTAGGACGCCCTGCGTCCAGAGGACTGATGGCCCTCTCTGCGACCGCAGAGAGAGAGCTGGTGTCACGCCTTCAACAAAAGATCAACAATTTTTAAATCCCTTAACATTTCCATCAAAATTAGGAAAAATTTGATCAAGACTCTTGTCTGGAGTGTACTGCTATATGGCTGTGAAACATGGACCATCAGCCAACGCGAAACGGGACGTCTATCTGCGTTTGAAATGTGGTGCTACAGACGCATGGCTAAAGTTCACTGGTCAGAACACATCAGCAACGACGAGGTACTAAGTAGGGTTGGACAGACAAAGCAAATTATGAAAAGAATTGCCCAACAGAGAACAACTTGGATAAGCCAAAACATCCGGCACCCAGGCCTGCTTTTTACCATCGTCGAAGGAATGATTGATGGGGTTACCGTAGAGGTCGCCCCAGAAACAACTATATAGACCAGAGAATCGGTGACATGCGCTGTAGCAGCTACAAAGAGATGAAGAGACTGGCAGACGATAGAGTTAAGTGGAAAGATCGAGTGATTGGTGCAGACCAATCCTAGGATTGTGACCCAGAAGAAGAAGAAGAGACTTTTAGTAGGTATTGGCTGATGTTGTTAGGCATTTTCTTCTCTTCTAGTAGGTATTGCTTTAAGTCGAATTTTTTTTTACTATGAAATTTTTACAGAAACCATTGAAAAAAGACGAGATTGTTGAGGTAAATAAAAACCTCTAACTTCCAACCAACGATGACCAAGTATCGGGAGTCCTCAAGTAAATTCGGCCCAGTAATGGGTATTCTCTAACAAAACAATAAGTGAAGGAGGAAAAGCCATGGGTATGTTTCGTTAAGATGAATAACGAAGTCATTTTCTTTCAAATAATTAGCAGCAGCACTATCTTATCTTCTAATAAACCTATAAAGTACAACCAATCTCGCTAAACTGTCATTTCACTTTATCGATAAATCCAGAAAATACCTTCTACAGATTGAAAAGAAGAGGACATCTTATTTTATCGATGTTATTTGTAAACCAAAATATTATTTCTCTAAATGTAGACCTCAACAAGCTAGAATTTGCGTGACAGTTTTACATTGCGCAGATTCACGAAGTTCGTAATTCGGCTAATTCCGCAAACATACCGAAGCTGATAGTCAAGCGTACAGTCAACCGCAATGTGAAGAACCGAAAGTTATCGTATATTTTTTAAGAAAATTAATATAACTTTGGATGATGTTAATAATATATTTTTATAAAGTAAGGTAAAATATTATGTCTCCGCTTAGAAAATTTTATTTCATAAAAACATAATAATGAACATGTTATACACAATTATATATAGGTATTTGAACTTAATATATTAACAAATTTATCACTGAATAGAAAAATACTTTTTTACAAAGTCATAAAATCTATATCACGTTATAAAAATTGTAATAACACAATCACGATACTCACGACAATTTATACTAATCTCTGTCTCGTAAATAAACAGTATAAAAATTATATTAACATTAATTATATTAATTATTAATCGTAATAAAACAATACAATAATTCATATAAACACTTCAGTCTTAAATAAACAGTAGGTACAATAACTTATATAAAAACATCGTTAGTTAAAAGTACAATTTATTTTTATTACCGCAACCGAAACACTCAGTTTGGTTTAATGTATTGCTGGAAAGGTCAGGGAACATTTATTTATTTAGATGGGTCGATGGCAGAGCGGTTAGCGCGCTGGGTTAGCAATCCAGTGGTCGCGAGTTCGAATTCTGCCTCGACCTCTTTCGTTCACCTAGAGCACAAGCATTTATGCTTATTTTAGCGAACGTAGGAAGATGTATATGTACTTGTTTAACAAGGACATATTCATTTTTTTACTGAAAAAAAACCAATTCGCGACACAAACATCGTACTTCAAGTAATCTTATTGGTTGATTCAAATCAGAGTACACCCCTCTACTAAAATTGGTTTGTGCGCAATTTGCTTCACCCGCAAACTTTAGTTTGGCGAAGTCTACACATAGATTTTTATTATACTAGATGTAGTACTCTGTGCAAAAAGTGAGTCATGGAATATCGCGCGTTTGACGTTTTGGTTGGCAACATATTTAATAATAATAATAATAAAAATTTATAAAGCGCCTATTAGTGATACAAGATCACTCCAAGGGCTTATTTGTTGGCTCTAAGAAACAAGGCAGTCTTAAGAAGTTTACCGAAGGTGTTAATGCTCTGAGCTCCATGTATGTCAAGAGACAATTTATTCCATTTTAAAGATCCGTTCACACTAAAACCGCGATCATAGTAAGCCGCCTTATTGACTCTGTCAAATTCTTTTAAAGAGTTGGTACTCTGTGATTCAGACGATCTCAGCGTAAGCTGCCTCCCCGATGGAACATTCTTCTGGCACAATTCCTGAATGTAGTGTGGAGCCAAGTCGTTCAGAGCTTTAAACACCATCAGGCATACCTTATAGTCCACTCGTTCTGGACATCTCAACCAGTGCAGTTCGTTAAGAAAAGGTGTTATGTGACATCTTTTGTCGGCTCTATATATCAACCTCGCAGCTGCGTTGAAAACTATTTGTAATCTATCAAGCTGATACTTTGGCGAACCCGCATAAATAGCATTACAGTAATCCAGCCGTGACACCACAAATGCACCAATAAGCGTTTTAGCTTGTTTTTAGGTAAGCTCCGGCGGATACTTTTCAATTGCCTCAGATGAAAGAAACAAGAGCTAACAGTTTTTGAGATTTGCAAGTCCAGCGATAGTTTGTTGTCCAGGTGGACGCCTAGAAATTTGAAGGTATTTGATGGTGTAAGTTCTTCTCCATTGATGTTAATCGGAGTATTTTTAATGATATGCTGTCGTCGCGGTGAAACTACTCACAAAAACTCGGTTTTCGTTGGGTTTAATTTTAGCTTGCAGAACGACATTCAGGCAGCAATTTTTCCAATGCAACCAACGGTATCATTCACAAGACTCTCACAATTTCAGTTTTACTTACATTTTAACACATCCTAGATAAATTTTCTCTAAATTATTAATAATTAAAATGTTTTATATGAAACCTATGGGTCTACACTGTTTTCTTTGCCTTTATAGCCGCCATATTAAATGAATCTCGAAGGACATGACTAATATAATATAAGAACAGATTTAAATTTTACAGCACACATCTATGAAAAAATATAAAAATCATAGAAAAATGTTAAATGTCATATTTGTGTCAATATTCGATTGAGTGACGTTTTATATTTGTGTATTTTTATAGTTTGTTAATAATTTGTTTCAATATTGCTTATTTTTATGTGATAATTTGTTTAATTGTCGAGTCATAATGTGTTTAGTATAGTCAAAACCATTATTTAGTATCGGTTTATGTTGCGTTTGCAGCTCGTCTTTACATATTCAAAATGGTTTTTCGATTACTATTTCCTGTGCGAAGGTTTGGGACGAGTGTAACTGGAAGAAGCAAGCATGTTTGTGTAGTTGGAGCGGGGCCCGCTGGATTCTATGCCGCCCAACATATTGCTAAAGTTCTATCAGACGTTAAAATTGATATAATAGAGAAATTACCGGTGCCATTTGGTTTGGTTAGGTATGTTATTATTCAGTTTATTTGGGTCATGAATTATTTATTGAATCTATAAATGATCTAAGTATTTTTCATGTTAAATAGTAGGTAATGGTTAGATGTAAGATCGTCGTAACATTCATCTACTTGTACCTATTACATTATATGAATATTTAACCACAATACTTAATATATTGCATTGTTTTTCTGTCAATTCACGTCCTGTATCTTGATCTGATGAACAGACTAAACTTGTCTTTCCCATTCACTCTACTGTTTTTTTTAAGAATGAATATGTCCTTGTAACAAGTAGGTACATATACATACTCTAGGCGAACAAAATCGGTCGTGGCAGGATTCAAACTTGCGTCCACTACATCAATAACTCAGTGCACTAACCATTCTGCCACAACCCAGGATCTAAGGAAACTCTTCACCCTTTTAACCGTTTCAGTGCTAATCTCGAGACGTTATCGTGATGAATCATGCGCTACACCAGTGCGGATCACGATAGGTAATCGTGATGGACAATGCTCCACTTTAACTCGTTGTAGAAATCTTATTTATCGACATATCCAAAAAATAATAATTACATCGTGTAACCGAATCATTTATCTAAGTAAATACGTTTTTAAAAAAATTAAAAAAAAATTCGGTAGATGGCAGTAGAGTGTTTACTTTTTATCTATTTCATCTCGAGACGTAATCGGGACCCGCACTGAGATACCGCTTTGTATGGATATTAATGTTGCTTATAACCCATATCCGAGTTCGTAGAGATTGTGCGCCGGTTTAGAATTATGTTCGGTTTTTATTTAGTTTATAAAAGCAAAGTATTTTGTTGTAAATTTATATGTTTTTATTTGTGTCTTAAACGTTGATTCATTATTTCAAAATAACTATTTTTTTAAAGTTCATGAGTTTTTTAGAGTAACTTCGATTTTTTGTGTTACCGACTTTGAAAATTTTACTAGGTGATAGACAAAATACATTTAACATTTTTTGCTATTATGAATACTTACTTTACGGGTCCGAACCTTGCCACTCAGCGACGGATATCGCCTTGTCGTGTGGGCGTCTCCTGTATCTTCAGTATACATATCTATGTCTTTGCAGATATCCGATAAAATGGTCTCTTTGTCTTGACTTAATCCCTCTATGTTAATATTTGGGTCGTCGTGAGTGGCTCTGAGCTTTTTTGTCGGACTTTTTGAGTGGCTATTATGAATGAATTTTGCTTTTATAAATGTTCCGAAAAAGTAAGTACTCAGAGCCTTTTGAGTTATTTCAGTATTATTTATAACAACCAATGATTTTATGACTATTTTCTACTATATAAGTTGATAAAGTCGCGGTGCAGCGGCGCATATGTCATAGCGCTTACAGATAAACTTCATACAAACGTATAAGGCACTTAGCAATTGGTGAAAACTGTGTTTGTTTTCGAAGAAATACTTAAAAATTCATAAATTTTAAGCTGATTTTTATTCACTATATACATTCCTATATCTTTTTTTACCTATGTGATATTTTTTTGCTAATAAGTCATGGTTTTGTGAGCTGGAATGTTGAAAAAATCAGTTCTTAAATAGTATGCAGAAAAACAAAATAAACAAAAAAATGTATTCAACATTTAAAACAGCTAAAAACGAATATTCTCGTCGAAGATTTCAAGTATCTCAGGTGAGTAGTTATTGAGATATGACGATTTTAATTTTGTCCGAAAATTGCACCGCACTGAGGTGTTACATTGTTTCGCATACGCTTAGCACGGAAAAGGTTAAGCTTTTCTTTTTATATTCAGTCAGCTAAATAAGTGATGATGTTATATTGTCTCAATCTATTTAATTAGTAAGGTGCATTACGTAGGCTTCATCCTTGAATGAGGGCACTGAGAGTCCATAATTTAGCAGGCGAGGTTTGTTGGGGGGAGCCCATCCGGCAAACTCCGAGCCCGCCTGCGTAAAAATATTTTCAAGTAAGTGTGGGTAAAGAGGTGCTAACGCGCCTGAGATACCCGGGTAAGCAGTGGGTGACTTTCAGTTGTCTCAATCTATACAAATATTTAAGAAAACTATGTATTATATCAAATAATTTTTGGTCTATTGCGTCCTTAGTCCCCTCTTTCCTGTCTTCATGCCTGTAATAAACCAAGATCAATGGGTAATTGTTCTCTTTTCTATGAGTTTTTATTATTGTTTTTATCATTATATATGTATATTTTATTATTATTGACAATAACACATCTCAATAGAGACGAAGTTGGGATATTATAGAAAAACCAGGAACTCAGGCACCTACAGGGCTTACGACCTGTCATCGGCTTTTTTACATGATCACTTTATGCGCTTGCGCAACGTTCACCAATTAGGCCTTTATTGAGTTCCCTTATCAATGTAATTTTTGAAAGTTCTATATATTTGAATAATGTGTAAACAATTCACCTGAATTATACGAAACTATTGCCATCTATTGAGAAATTTGTTTATTTGTAAACAATGAAAGCAACAGTGCTTATAAATGAGGTGACGGTGTCTCACACAGATGTCACCCCTGAACTGCGCCAGAAATATTATTTAATTTTTGGCTTGTTTACCTACTTGTACCAATGTGTATGTAAATCGAATATATTTTTTAATTGCATATACACTAACATTGGATTTTTTTCCCTGTCGGGTGTCTTCTATAATATCCCAACTTCGTCTCTATTGAGATGTGTTATTGTCAATAAAAATATCATTTGAGAAATAAACTTATTTCTCAATAGACCTTACAAAAAAAAAAGGTTTCTTCGTTATCTCATAGATGGCAATAGTATAATTTCATATTATTCAGGTGAATTGTTTACACATTATTCAAATATATAGAACTTTCAAAAATTACATTGATAAGGAAACTCAATAAAGGCATAATTGGTGAACAAGCGCATAAAGTGATCACGTAAACCAGCCGATGACAGGTCGTAAGCCCTGTAGGTGCCTGAGTTCCTGGTTCTTCTATAATATCCCAACTTCGTCTCTATTGAGATGTTATTGTCAGTAAAAATATTATTTGACTCCCAACAGGGAAAAAAAATCCACTGTTTGCGTATATGCAATTGAAAATACATTCGATTTATATTTTATTTCTTTACATTATGTGGTGTATATACCTGTACTTTAATACCAGCAGCAGCAAGTCCCGTTCCATGGTAACCCATGTGGTGGTGTAAACATTTGTTATAAATATATGTATGCAGCAAGAGTATTCTATATAGAAAATTTTAAAAATTGAATATCTAAATGGAGGGTTTTCATTCCTCTTTTTGACTGGACATGTCTGGTTGGCTGTAAGAAACCCCCAAATGGCATTTAATCCACCAGTATACGATACTTTTATGTATTTTGTACAAAAAGATTAATAATTAAATGAACATTTTGTTTGAAAACCAATGTCAATCCTGCAAGGCCCGGTTGCATAAAAATAAAGTTTATAGTTAAAATTTTAAACTCCGTTTATGGTCTAACAAAAGTTACGTCGAATTTAAATGAAATATGAGTTGCACCGACAAAAAAAACGTTAAGTTATAGTTAATGGGGATACCAACGCAACAATGGTCAAATTCCATAATAATGAACTGAAATACACCGGGAATTATTTTTGTCATATTGCCATACCATTTTGTCCATGCTAGATTTTGGCGTCTGTCATAATATAACCAGGGTTGCCAATTTGTGGGGAATTCCCCAAATTGCGGGTAATTTCAACTCGATTGGGGATTTTGTGGGGATTGGCTTTTTGCGGGGAAAATGTGGGGAATCGAGCATTTTACCATTTATTGATAGTTTTTTTTATTACTTAGGTAATTCACACAATATTGTACGATTTGTGCCACTCAAACATCTCAAACTCTATTTGTGAACACTCAAACTTAAATATAAATAGTAGCAAATAAAAGAAAGTCACTTAACATTAAAAATAAATATAAATGATACATCGAAAGTTTGATGGTTAGTGATTAAAACGTCTATTAATTTGAAAAAAGATGAAAATGTACACTGTTCAGCTTTACAGATTTCTTTAAAAGGTGCCAAGATTTTTATAACGAATTAACGTCGGACATTGTTAAGAGATTTGATTTTAGAAATCCTTATTATTTCTATAACATTTTTTGTGAATCCTCCAAAAGCTCAACAAATCTAAGTTAAATCATTGATACCTGTACTGTTAGGATTTTCAGTTCTTGAAAACTCTGTGCAAATACAAAAATTAATAACGATTGGCGAGTTCAGGCTATGCTGGATTTAAATCTACATGGCCTTGATGGATATGATGATACAGCGAGCTACTGGGGTAAAGTGTTAAGTGTTTAAAGTGTAAATATTATTGTTTTTTTATGAAACCTTGTTTTTTTCTTGAGATTATAATCATGTGGGGAATTTGTGGGGAATCGGGCCTTTGAACTTCCCCGAATCGGGGAATTTGATTTGGATTTTTGGGGAATTTGGTAAATTTACATTGGCAATGCTGAATATAACCTCGTTTTATTTGTTACCGTTCAGCCTCAGTGCGCGTTTCGGTCATTATTTGTTTATTTGCTGTCTGATTATCGGCATGGATTCAAATTCAATATATATATATATATATATTAATTAGAATTTTATTTACATAACGATATTATTGGCAAGGTTTTATGAAGTGATTTTTTCAGAGATCGGTCAGCAAACTTTACCGCCGACGAAGTATCCCTTTGTCATTGCTGGAAGGAAAAAAAGAAATAATGTTAGATGGTGGTGCAATGTCCTTTCTAATAAGTTCCACTAATTGATGAACCCTGTTTTTGTACATTCTGAATCGGGCGATAAATTCATGATCATCCCATAACCAAAAATTTGTCCTTTGCCTGAATAATTTCGTCTTTCGTGTAGTTAACATGGTGTGTATTAATGATGACTAAATTCGTCATCAGATGAATCCGAATCCGAACAATTAACACGAAAAAAACAACATCACAAAATAAACAATTGTCAAAAGTATTTTCTACGATAGGGAAACGAAAGAGAAATCATGTGTTCTCTAAGAGAAATGTCAAAAATTAACTTTAACTTAATCTTAAACTCTCATGTCTGGGGGTTTAAATTTTAGTAATTTTTCGGTTAAGTTTAAGTTAACAAAAATGCGATGCAACTCAATTTGACAAAAAAGTAACTTTTTTGTAACTTTAACTATAAACTTTCGTTTAACTTTTTTGATGCAACCGGGCCTCAATTTGACTTATGTCAATCCTGCTAAATTTTGTCTATGTAAGTTCTGCTATATTTTGAGAATAGCCTAGACTTAACACAATTTTTTTAAACCTAACCTACAATAGTTTGATAAAAATAGGTACATGTAATAGGTAATAAGATCTTATGGTGGGCAATGATTGTGCTATTGAAGTTGCTAGGCACTGGCAGAAGATATTTAAATGCGTTGCTGACACGATAGAAGAAGAAGGTTGGTTAGATTTGTTTGTAGGCATTATATATTGAAAAAAGTAACTAAAATATTTAAAAAAATAACCAAATTGGTATTTTTATCAAACTTTTGTAGGTTATCTTTAAAAAAAATGGTGTGAAGAACAGGCTATCCATATTTTGATGCCAGAGACATTCATAAAACAATTTGATATCATCTCATTCACGTGTATACAATTTTCCCATTTGTATACATGTGAAAAATAGTTAAAATTGTAATTCATTGCAGGTTTGGAGTAGCACCAGATCACCCGGAAGTGAAGAACGTCATCTCCACGTTCACAAAGACAGCCAATAATGAAAAGGTAAACTTCTACGGCAATATTTCACTGGGAACGGATGTGACGCTGGCGCAGCTCAGAGAAAACTATCATGCAGTTTTATTGGTAATTTATTTTAGTTATAAACAATAATACATACATACCATCACACCATCTCCCTTACAGGATAAGCAGAGAGAACCGAGTGACATACTTCTCTATTTTCGCACACATTCCTAGCTTCCTTTACATCCATGCATCGTCTCATACATACTCGTCGATTGTTCAAACTTCTTATGTGTCCTTCTTTCAAAATATCATTCACATGGTCATGCCATCCCTTTCTGGGACGGCCCCTGCTATTCACTCCATCTCTTACACCCATGTATATTTTTTTGGTCAGTCGTTCATCTTTCATTCTTTCAATACGTCCAAACCACCTCAAGGCATTTTTATTTTACTTATTTATCTTGCATTCTCTCCTTATGTCCTCATTTTTCATCATATATCGTTCTATTACATACTCTTCTTAGTGATCTCATTTCTACAGCACTTATTCTACTTTCATGTGTCTTTTGCCAGGTCCATGTTTCACTGGCATACGTTAAAGTAGGCACTACAATTGCATTATGTACTGCAATTTTAATTTCCTTTGAGATGCTTGGATCGGACATTACTGGTCTGAGTGCTCCCGGTGTACTGGATGTGTGGGTTGTTTTTTCCAATATGAAGAAAGGTACATTTGGAAGCATTCAGATTCAGTAACCAACGTTTTATCCATTTATGTATCCGATCTAAGTCACTTTGTAATACGTTGTGGGCAGTCAGTAGATTTGCGAAGAACTTTGTGTCATCTGCGAAGAAGCTGGGAGTGCTTTCTATGATTGCTCCGAGGTCCAGAATGTATAGAATAAATAGTATAGGACCGAGCACAGAACCTTGCAGTACACCGCTGAGCACTTCACGGGGCTTAGAAAGAAACGATCCTATTCTCACAGTAAAGTTTCGATTTGTTAAAAAAGATTTAATCCAAAATAGCAGTGGGCCTCTTTTTCATAATGTATCACAATCCACAACTGAGGAACCATCACTTAAAGTTGAATAAAACATCCTTTTCCCTGAATCCAAGGAAGCACTTCCTGACAAATAGGGTGGTTGATGCCTGGAACAGTTTACCAGATAAAGTTGTGAGTGCTGGAACACTCAATAAATTTAAAAACAGATTGGACACACATTACACAAAGAAGCACATCATACAGGACCATCACCAATAGCTACCTGCCTGTTAATTAATAATAATAATAATGAAATATAAAAATGTCAAAGTGTTACAACATCTGTCAATCTGTAGATAATACTAAAATTTATATAAGTCTTTAGTTTCAAGACTATAATGTCAGTATTGGCAGAGTAAATGCAAATACAACTAATCACATTTGAGCGAACTTATTTGATATATGAAATAACAATTGAATGAGGCCGAATGACAAAAGCAGCTTTATTGTATGATATTATAAAATGTCATTTATTGTTACAGGCATACGGAGTAGACGAAGACAAAAAGCTCGGAATAAAAAATGAGGACGCTACCAATGTCCTATCAGCGAGGAAGTTTGTTGGATGGTATAACGGTGTTCCTGGAGATCAAAATCTTAAAGTAATTTCATTATTATCTGTAGAACACTTCCTAAATTAATAATAAATTATATTGGCCTGGTATTACAGTCGGCCCTCAACTCATTGAGTTTGTTAAACTCAAGATTAATGTTAAGGGGAGATTGAATCCATTTCTGTATTACAGTGCAATATGACATGTCAGTTACTAAATCTTCAATTATAGACATATTTTACTTTTTCTGTGGTTATTATCTGTCAAATTTTAAATAACCTCAAATAATATGAACTACAAAACGGGACGTTACGACTTGAAATACTATTGTTTTATTATCCAACATGGTAAATTTAATTTTTTTCACCAATATAATGCTTTTAAATGCCCATGTTCGTTTCAATATGGCTGTCAGTTTGTTTTGTTGTGTTGCACCACAGTCGATACAACTAACGCCTCTAGTGATAGAACACTGAAACTACACGTGTTGCCTAGCAACGAGTCGAGAAATGACAGTTAACTCACCGTTAAGTACTTAATCCGCCAGAAACGTTGAGTTAAATATTTGTCGTTTTAGTGACGTATTTGAGGGAAGATTAGGCCTAAATGGACACTGTAATACGCTATATTTTTGTAAAACTTGAGTTTAGCTCTTAAACTGAGACTGTAATACCAGCCCATAATCATTTAAACCCAAATAATACACAGTCCTAGGCAGTGGTGGTATTCAATATATTTAACAAAGGTCCGCTAACAGTAAATTTTCTCCAGGCAATGTTGCATCGTGACTCACACACGTCCAACAACAAACTGGCTATCCCCGGGAACCGGCTCATACTCCGAGCAGTTTTATCTGAAATTATGAATGGTCGGGGATGTTCAGAAATGCACTCGAGGCAAGACTAATTCGATATACCAAGTGTGTATCGGAACATCCTCTAAATTTGACATACAAATTTGATCGTTTGCCTGGTGTATAAGGTTTAGTAGTGTAACAGAGTTATTATTTTAATATAGTTTTTAAAAGAAATAAAACCACTAAGAAATTTTATGTGTGTCAACAAAGGGTTCTGAAAATTTTAACAACGGGTTCAACCGAACCTCTGCGAACCCCTTGAATATCACCACTGGTCCTAGATAACTAAATACTAACTCCTAAACTCACAATATTTAGTATTCTTAAGTTAGCAATTACATTGCAGAGACATCACTAACTAAATAGTAAATCCTACAACCAAACTTAAAGTCGATTGGTGTAGCATTTCACATTATTGTATATGTCGATAGATAGTATTCTATGGGTTTCTACCGACATTTACAACTGATTTTTGTCATAAAAACACAAATCCATCAAGGTAAACAAGCTAACATTGACAGTTCTGTAATAATTCCTGTGTAATTACAGCGAATTATCAGCATCTCGTATAGCTCGCTGAATACTCTGTGTGGGATTTGATTTGATGAAATTACCAAATACATATTCAACAAAGTCTCCTAAATTATCTTATATTTTAGTACTAAACAACTTGTAAAGTTCCTCACGATTAACCTTAATTTTTTTCAGATTGCAAATGTTAGTTTAAGTATTTAGATAAGTCTTCGATAAATCTTAGATAAATCTTCTAAATCTAGTGAGCGACTGTGCGAAGAAAACATGGTTATTAATTAGAATTTAGTATTAAGGTCAGTCTTTGCATTTGGGCCTATAACTTGTTTCTACTTATGAAACTGAATATTTTATTTATTGTTTTTTGCGATCATGAGAGTATTTACATAAAATAAGTTATGATCAAATCTTCCCAGTCGAGTCACATGTTACCGTGGCACTGTTGGATGGGAAACCCTCGCCATGATTGACGGGTCTCCACGTTTGTGGTTGGACTCTCAGTGGTTGTGGTATGAAATATGCTTGATGGTAGTTCTTTTTTTGTCCGACGAACAGCCTCCTCAGGGATGAAAAGAACTACACAGTTCTATAACTTTCCCTATAGAATGGGGTAGGAGACTGCGAAATACTGCTAATGACCAACTCTATAAACTCTCCACTTCATAGTTTAGTAGTAACTTTTGTTCGTCATGAGAGGTTGACAGTCCCTGAATTCATTTTTATGTTGAACATTTATATTGTATTCATTCAACTCAATTTTTTAGGTTGTCAGCATTTCAAAAGTTTTGACAGATGTAATCATAAAGAGGGAATGAATGGTAGTCTATGTAAAACTAATCATCTCTAATCAGCTAATGCACTTTACACATAGTAATAGTTTGGGCTCTATAGAAGACACAAAATGTCACAATGAAATTATAGAATACACTCTGTACGTGATACCTGTTGAGAAATTGATACAAAAAATATGCTTAAAAAAAGTGAAATCATTATTCCATAGTAGTGGAGTGTAATGAAATAAAAATGAATGTTATCTCTTTTGTTCATAGGTAGATCTCTCAGGTTCGACTGTGGTGGTATTGGGACAAGGAAACGTTGCAATGGACGTTGCTAGAATACTCCTCACGCCCGTTGACAAGCTGCGACACACCGACATAACCGAGCACTCGCTCGCCGTCCTCGTCAAGTCCAAAGTGAAGAACGTTCACTTGATCGGTAGACGAGGACCCCTCCAAGCCGCCTTCACAATCAAAGAACTCAGGGAGCAGATCAAACTACCACAGTGCAAGACCGTCTGGCGGGAGAGCGACTTGAAAGATCTGCAAGTGATTTTAAAAGACTTGCCCAGACCAAGGAAGAGGCTCACGGAACTTATGCTCAAGAGCCTCTCAGAAATGGACAGCATCCCTTCAAACTGTCGGAGATTCCTTCCAACCTTCTTCAGAAGTCCAATAAAATTTTTGAAATCCGATTCGGGGAAGTTAAAAGGAGTTGAATTGTTGCTGAATAAATTGGAGGGCGACGACTTGCTGAGCCAATCTTGCATCAGCACGGATCAGAGAGAGATTCTAAATTGTGATCTGGCTCTTAGAAGCATCGGATACAAGAGTTTGCAAGTCGATAAGAGTATCCACTTTGATTCTGCAGCAGGACTTGTCGTCAACAAACATGGCAGGGTTTTGTCTGAGGATTTTTCGAAAGGCATCTCGGTTGATGGAAGCGTAGTGGAGCCGGGATTGTACGTTACCGGGTGGTTACAATCCGGTCCGGTAGGAGTCATTCTGACGACCATGTCCAATGCTTTCGAAGTCGGCGAAAATATCTGCAGAGACTTTGAGA
Organism: Molanna angustata; assembly: GCA_963576475.1. NCBI lineage: Eukaryota > Metazoa > Arthropoda > Insecta > Trichoptera > Molannidae > Molanna > Molanna angustata. The sequence continues at coordinate 15,546,758 of OY754989.1, forward strand.
GAAATGTGTTGGACGGCGACGTAAAGAAGCCCGGTTTCGAGGGCCTAAAGACTATTTTAAATGGGAAAAACGTACAAATTGTAGATTGGAAGGGTTGGGAGAAGATCGATGCTTATGAAGTTGAGAATGGAGAAAAGGAGGGAAAGCCGAGAGAGAAGATATGTAGCGTCAAAAAAATGCTCGAAATTTGCAGTTGACTGCAATAATTGAGACTCGTATGTAGGGTAAAAAAAAATGCTTGAAATTAGCAATTGACTGCCGTAAATGAGACTTGCATTTCATTTTTATTTATAAACATCAACAGAGTAAATATTTCAAGCCGAATTGAAATATTTATTTTTTTTCTAGTCTTTTAATTTGCATACCATTTCAAACTTGTGTTCCTTTGGAGGGTCATGATTCATTTACTGTATTAAATTGTACTTACTTTACAAAAATTTCTAATTTATAATTGAATAATATCACAAAAACATTTAAAACTGTAAATATGTAAGAAAATGCATATCGGAATATTTGTAACATTACAAAAATAGATAAAATATATGCGTACAGATTCTCCGTACATTTAGATATAAAATACTTTTATATCATACAGTATTGAACAGATGAAGTGAAACAAAAAAAACAAAATATCTTTTATTTGTTGTTGTTTGAGTAGATATTGAACAGCAAAGGTGACAAAACGCAACCCTGTCGGACTCTACATTGAATATGGAGTACTTTGTGATGTGCTGTTTTCTAGTATAGATAATTGAATATTTGACAGGTTTTTTTGATGAAAGAATGAATATTTTAAGTGTCAAAAATGACCTGCAAAATGCTTTCTGTGAACAGTTGCGATGTGCACCATCTAGATATGCACATAGTAGTCTATGGAATATTTATTAAGTAACTAACATAGACAAGATAGATTTATGGGGATTGGTTGTGAACCAAATGACATAATACTTAATTTAATTAGTGGAATGTATGTAAGGGTATATAGCACTGTATTTTTATATACATAATTACGTATTTTGGTTGTGGTGCAAAGGAAGATATTTTTATATGACAGTTAGTACGATAGTTTTAAGTTGTTGAATTATTTGTAGATTTCTGTTGTGTCAAATTTTATGTTCTTAATTTTTTATTTATTATCTGGATTTGAGGTATATATAAATATATATCTCATTTAGTTTATGTATCAGTTTTTAGTTGAGAAGTCGCACTCAATTGCTTTGCCACACCTATTTCTCACGACATTCACTAATTTTAAAAATATTTAACATACATATATACCATCGCGGTATATCCCACAGTGTGTGGGGTAACCAAAGGCAGGTGTGCACAACCTTATAAAAAGAAGCATGAAACATGGGTGTATACACACACTGGTCGAGGTATACTTTTATATCATACAGTATTGAACAGATCAATTGAAACAAAATAAAAAATTTTCTTTTATTTGTCGTTGTTTGAGTAGAGATTGAACAGCAAAGGTGACAAAACGCAACCCTGTCGGACTCTACATTGAATATGTAGATCTTTTGTTTTCTAGTATAAAAAAAAGGCAACATCCAGAATGGGTGATGAACATCATTGCTGAACTATGTGAGATGTTGTTGTTGCTTGTCATATTTTCGATTACCCGGCTCTTACGGGACACTCGAAAACGACGATTATAGAAAAGAATGGAAGCCCTATTCTAAGCCGGTGCCTCACAGTTAAATCAAAACTTTTAGCTGTACAAAAACACAATTTAGAACCATATAACATACTTTGGACCAACATTTATTTTTTTATCAAAATTATATAAACCTATTCATTAAGATTCAAATGTTGATATAATTATATTGTATCTGTTAATAAATAACTATATATTTTATAAAAATGTTTTTATTTCTCCAATCTAAAGGCGCTGTTTGGCTTATACGAGTCAAAGGTGCCAAGTTCTATTCCCAGTGGAAACACAGTTTATCTGTCACTAGTTACAGCCTGTGAAAAATTCACACAAATAAAAATAAATGTCATTTTTGATTATATTTTTCATCATACAAAGGTAATCCGTTTTCCCGTAACATATTAACCGATAAAACATTCTGTTTAGGATGAAATATTTTATGGAAAACGAAGTATATTTTTTTAAAGATACAAAAGAGAAAGGCAATCGTGGTTTCACTGGACTCATGAATCCAGGCCCACGAGCACAGGCGACCAGAGTACCAGCCAGAACAGGTGAGACACACGGGCTTGTGACCATATACGCAGGCTTAAGGGGCCCCTTTATGACTCGAGTCACACTCACACTGCTTTTGACATCCTATTCAGAATTACTTTTATTTTATCTATGGGGAGACGAGGTCCTTGAAGTAGGAATATAAAGAATTTGCAGGCAGGCCTCGTGCTCCCACCTCTACAGCATATATATATATTTGTGATAATAAAAGTATGTCTTGGTCTATTGCATTCAAAATCGTTATGTACTCTTCTCATCAGTACCTGTAGTTTTGACAATTATAGTAAGTGTCAAATTTAGCAATTTGATTATTGTGAGCGAGTGTCAAATTTAACAATTTAATTATTTGTGAGCAAGTGTCAAATTTAGCAATTTAATTATTTGTGAGCGAGTGTCAAATTTGGCAATTTAATTATTGTGAGCAAATGTCAAAATTTGCAATTTAATTATTTGTCAGCTAGTGCCAAATTTGGCAATTTAATTATTTGTGAGCTAGTGTCAAATTTGGCAATTTAATTATTTGTGAGCTAGTGTTAAATTTGGCAATTTAATTATTTGTGAGCTAGTGTCGAATTTGGCAATTTAATTATTTGTGAGCTAGTGTCAAATTTGGCAATTTAATTATTGTGAGCTAGTGTCAAATTAAATTAATTTCTCTGAGAAACAATATGAAAAGTAATAATACTGTGTTTAAACAAATTGGTTAAATAATATTATTAATCACTTAAAATAAGTAAAAAAAAAAATCTATTTTTAACTTTTTTTTTTTTTTGCTTTATATGGCAATTCACCCTATTTAGAGTGCTATATGCCTTGGATGAAAATAGATATAAAAATGGAGAGTTAGGAGCAGTTTTAGGAGAATATAAAAAGTTCAAGATTAAGTTACAGTTCGATGTTGTGAGATTTTAGAAATTTTAACAACAAGACATAAATTTTTGAATTATTAAGAGATAACAGGTAGGAGATATTAATTGGAGATGTATGAACAGTGTCGATAAAGAATTGATACAGACCACTGATATTAGACCGGTTATTGCAATTAAAAAACATATGGTCCAGAGTCTCCTCCTCTAGACCACACTCACACATAGGGCTGCTAAATACATGAATTTTAAACAGGTGAGTAGCCACAATACAGTGACCAATTCTCATTCTTGTTAAACAGGAAATATCTCTTCTAGAAAATCCTCTTCCCTGAAACCAAGGTTTTGAGGGGATCGTGGGCTGGATTCCAGCGTAGAACGATCCTGTTCGAATACGAGTCACTGACAGGTGATCATTCCATCTACGCATCTTAATGTTTTGGAGGGAACAAACATAATCTAAAGTTGGGATCTGCAAATGGGATAGATTCATACCTGAAGAGGAATTTGATTTTGCTAATAAGTCAGCTGTTTCATTACCTTCGATGGCAAGGTGGCCAGGAATCCAGGCCAAGGATATGTCGTAATTATCAGATTTAAGTTTAAACAATTTGTATTTTATTGAACATAAACGATAATCTAGAGGGTTAACAATGTTAGAAGAAATTTTTTGAAGTGTACTAAGAGAGTCTGATAAAATCACAGCATTAGATATTTTATATGATTCAATGTGGATCAAAGCCTGCTCAATGGCAAAACATTCGGCTGAGTAGATTGAAAATATTTTAGGGAGGGAGTAGGACGATTTAATGTTGAGTGCTGGAATATAGACCGAGGCACCGCAGGAGGTGTCAGGAATTTTCGAGCCATCTGTATATATTGTAAGAGAGCTGGGAAATTTTGTCAAAATAATTTCCTTAAATTTAGAGTTAATCTCAGCTAAACTACGATTGCTCCAATACTTGTCCATTCCAATAGATAGGATCACATTCGGACCAAAAGAAGAAGCCAAAAGCGGAATATTGTAAATAGGAAGCGTTGACCCTTTATCTAAATTCATGTTGGAAATAGATAGTTGATAGGTTTGAAAACTTTTTAGAAGAAATGGAATTGATTTTGAGTTCCTATATCTAGTATTTTCATTTGCTTTTAATAATCGTTGAAGCTTTTCTATGATCGGATGATTAGAATAATAAAGAGTTTTGGAAATGAATTTGTCCGATAAAAATTGTCGTCTTATTATTAGTGGAGATTCCACGCATTCCACTTGAAGAGCATTGATAGGGGAACTCTTCATCGCAATGTGAGGTAACCAGGAAAGTTTGTGATCAAATATAATGCCGAGAAACTTATGTTGGGTGACAATTTCAAGAGGTTCATTTTCAAATTTAATTGATAAGGGGGGGATGGATCGCTTCCGAGAAAATATTAAAGCCTTGCTTTTGGTAGATGATAGTTTCAAGCCATTATTGACAAGCCAAGAATTCAAATATTGTAGAGCACTTGAGATATGATGAGCTGCTTGAGTTAAATTGTTAAGAATGATATAGATTATTATATCGTCAGCAAAATACAGCCTTTTTATAAACAGTGGAATTAAACTATCCATATCATAGGTATATATATTATACAAAATAGGGCTTATCACAGAACCTTGGGGCAGACCTCTCCATAATTTTCTTTTGAAAGTTTTAGAGGATGTTGAAATAATGATAGTTCTTTCAGTTAGGATATTAATAATAAATTGAACCATTTTAGGTGGAATATTTATATTCAATAGTTTGTTTTTCAAAACATAAATGAGAACATCATCATACGCCGATGAAATATCTAGAAATACTGCAAGAAGATTTTGTTTGGTGTCTTGAGAGATTCGGATATCAGTCGTCAGGATACTAAGACTATCCAAAGTAGATTTTTTCTTTCGGAAGCCAAATTGGTTTGGAGATAAGATTGTATGATGTTCTACATACCAGTCTATTCGCTTCTTAATCAAATGCTCAATTACTTTTAACAAACATGATGATAATGCAATAGGGCGGTATGACGATACTTCCGATGCACTTTTCCCCGGTTTAATGATAGGAATAATTCTTTGAGATTTCAAGGATTCTGGAATGAAACCGGTTTCAAACATAAAATTTATCAAGGAGAGGAAATATTCAGAAGCAAAAACAAAATTGTACCTCATCAGGTCCTGGAGCTGAGTCCGGCAGAGAAGTAATTACAGATTTCAATTCATCTAATGTAAATGGAGAGTCTAACCAAGAGGAATGAGAAGTGAATTTGTTTTGTGTGGGAATATCATCTTTGGAAGGGGCTGTTTGGGGAGCTAATTTGTCAATAAATGCTGAAATGACTTCATCTGAAATTTTCCTAGCCCTAGGGGGGGAAAATACGGATCCAAACTTCCTGATGCTGGTCCATACAGATGACACCGGAGAGCAAGGCGATAAAGATTCACAGAAACTGCGCCAGCCTGTTCTTTTTTTCTTTTTGAGGATACGTTTAGCGTTCGCTTGAGCTTGTTTTGCTAAAAGATAGTTATCTAAAGTCAAATTTTTACGGTACGTATGAAAAGCTTTTTTACGAGCATGTACAATTAGGGAGCATTCTGAGTCCCACCATGAAGCAGACTGAAATTGTTTTTTAGCTGGTGGTTTGTGTATCGGGATCGTTTTCTTAGCAGTTTCTAAGATAACACTAGAAAAATTTTCACACAAATAACTTAAATCTGAGGGAAATTTACTGGAATTGTCTAAATAATGATCCAATTCAGTGGAAAAGTTCTTCCAATTTAGACCTTTAGTGCGGAATTTTAATGCTGGAACAGAGGTTGAAGATTTATTTTTTGATAGTTTATTAAATTTAATAATAATCGGAAAGTGGTCACTGGAGCGAGGATCATTTAGTACAGTCCATGAAAGTTTTGAAGCTAACTCATTGGAACAAAGAGATAGGTCGATGGCACTCTTTCTTTGGTGAGGGGGGGTGATACGGGTTGGAGAACCGTCATTAAGAAAACATAATTTGTTGACGTCTATGAATTCTATGACATTATTGCCAGACCTGTTATTAGTTTCACTACCCCATGAGAAGGAATGTGCATTAAGATCGCCTAAAATTAAATACGGGGGTGGAAGATTTGAAAGCAAGATAGACCAATCTTTTTCATAAAAGATTGATGTTGGAGGGATGTATAAAGAAATTACAGTGATATTGGAAATAATGGCTGAAACAATCTGACATTCACCGGGAGGACGATTAAATGATAATTGTTTGAAAGGGATAGAGTTATGAATAAGTAGCGCTGCGCCTCCCTTTCCATCCAAGCGATCATCTCTGATGCATTCCACTGTAGAATTCTGTTTATTTGGGGAGCCATGGTTAAGAAGAGAGATAAGGGGGGAAAGATAATCAGCAGCGTTGTTCGGTAAATTGTTGTTGTTGCATAAAACTGTTATAAGAAGTGAAATTGTTTGTATAAAGGAGGAATTATCATTGTTCAAAATATTAGAAAGTAGGGATGAAGTAGAAGGAGAAGAATGGCTATGATCATAATTTAGAGCACAACCGTTGGGTGACTGGCTTTTACTATTACCATTAGGATTAAGCACGAAGGAATTGTGTAAGTTTTTGTCGAAGGTTGAGTGAAAAGTTGGTTTAGGGTTGACTGGTTTGAAGATAGTTTTATGATAGGAAGTGGAAGCTGGTGGAGGAGATTGATAGGAGGTGGGGGTATTATTATTGTTGATTAGAGAAGGATTCGTAGATGCGATTTCAGCAAACGATTTTTTCACTGGAGGAAACAGTTTTGATGCCTGAAAGTATGATGTATTGTTGGTAGCCATAGATTCTTTAATATTTTTTTGTCTCATCAATTCCGGACAAAGTGAGCTAATTGCTTTATGGTTTCCTGTACAATTTATACATTTAGGATCATCAGGATTAGGACAATCTTCCGACGAATGGTCATCGCCACAGTTGAAGCAACGTTGCGGCGAACGACACATTGGCTTTGAGTGACCGAATCTACAGCAGTTGAAGCACTGTATAGTTGGGTACATATAAATTTCGACAGGGATGGAATTGTAAAACAGATAAATATGAGATGGAAGAATTTGACCTGAAAAAGTTACAACTACTGACTGAGATGGTTTCCATGTAATGACATTATTTAAATTTTCTTTATAATTCAGACGCCTCACTTTTACAACACTTCCCGCTCCCAGTGAGACATTTAAGGCTTCCAATATTTCAAGCTCGGTAAGATCTGTAGAAATGCCTCTAACAAGGCCCATGCGGATTAAATTAAATGTAGGTATAAAAGCCTTGTACATGCCATTTGTAAGTTTTTCTATTTTTAAGACAAAATCATTGGCGAATTTATAGCTTTTAAATTCTAAGCGTATTTTATGCCTTCCTTCTGATTTTATTGAGCCATTTATAATGCCGCGAATAAAATTGTTTCCAAAAACAAACTTTCCGAAATCTAAAGGGTTTATTATTTTTCCTTGTTCTATTCTCTGTACATATACTATAAAAGGAGCACTCGACTTTTCTGAGTAAAGAAGATGGGGTTCGATAGTAGGGAGCGAATTATGTATGGAATTATTTTGCAATGAAGTTGTGGGCGTATTTTGCTTTAAAAGTTTTGAATTTTGGTCTTTGTTAGAAAGAACTGTGCGAGATTTTCGTTTTCTATTTGATAGAACAAGAGAAATTTGGCTAGTATCCGATTCCGACAATCTATCAATGTCATCGATCGACAAATTATCGGACTCAGGCGGAGGATCTGGAGGTTTGGTTATTTCCTCCATCTTACAACATACACAATTAACTATTTGCAACAAAAAATATATAGTATAATACAACAAACAAGATATAAATTAAAATTAAGATAATCTATTGAGAAAAAATGAAACAAAAAATCTTAGCTGTCAGTTGAACAGGTAGGTAGATATTATTGTCGTCCGTATAGCACAGAAAACACAACCACTCACAAACACTGCACGATTCGAACTCCATTTTTAACTTTTATCCACTTACATTTGATCAATGACGAGTTTCACTCCAAGAGCATCAACATAGTGTTGGAAATTGAATTTAATCAAGAATTAACAGTCTAATAATTAGAAATAATAAACACGTATTGTTTATTTTATTAAAGGGGTTTTACTGATTATTTCTTACAACGAATTCCCTTGGGTGTGAATATGAAGTTCTGCGTTGCAGTGAATATTTCTTTATTTATTTGTACATACATACATACATTATTTATTTGTAACTACATATAATTTGTACACTGGCAGGTTTATTGCTAAATGGGAGTTAATATATTGGTGATTTGGAAGCTAAATTATTATTATATATAGTTAGGAGTGTGACCTACATGCCCCTGCACTGCGACCATGTTTTGATCTATTGTGCAGCTCCTCTTAATGTAGTCATTTCAATAGCAGTTCAGTTTTTTTAAATAGAGTCCCATATTCAGGAGTTTGAGATGCCCCCCAAAATCTTGAGGTCTTATATAAGAGCTCGAAGGTGTCCGTGTCTGGATTCCATTAGAGCTGGGTGAAAGCTTAAGTAATTAAATGTACAGTACAAACTCGTTAATCCTGCTACATATTATTAAGAAAAACATAAAAAAAAAATTATTTTCCACTATTTGCTTTTGGCACCGTTGTACCATCATTAATGCTGGATTAGTGAGAATGTTTTGAGGACAGACAAGGATGGAGAGATTGTAGAGTATGTTTCACTGAAAAGTGCACTTCGTGGTAATGTTGGCACGACAGTCAAATAAACCGAATAACATTACAATATCGCCAAATTAAGATACTCTAATCTCATATTTAAAACCAAATAAGAAAAAATGATAAAAGAAAACATGTCTTCTATAATTATTATTTTAAACAAACATTTATTTTTTTGATGATTTATCAGAAATAAATTTTTACAAATATTTTATTTTATATTACTTCTTGGGCAACTAACAGATATATATTCATCCTTTTCCTCATGACTGAGGATAGCGACTGTAGTCCGTCGCCACATGTATGGTAACGCAGAGCACCAGTCACCGAAACTAACAGATACTATGTCAAAAATATTAATTAAACATGCACCCAATAACAAGTTGCCACATTCTGGAGACATACAATGTTGATCATCTCACATATTCAGACTGAAAACACAATTTAAAACTGTGTCTTCACCGGGAATGAAACCCGGGAAAGAAACAAAATAAAAATCCCTAATTGTAGGGGTTTATCTTGGTTTTTAATGCATGACAACACTAAATGCAATTGTACCAACGTCGGCTTTCGTGGCTCAGGTATTTGACTGCTGACCCATAGATCCCGGGTTCGATTCCCGGTGGAGACACAGTTTTTAATTGTGTTTCAGTCTGGATATGCGAGACGATACTTATCGTGAGTCTCCAGAATGTGACAACTTGTTATTGGGTGCATGTAAATTTAATATTTGATATTGTACCTGTTAGTTGCCCAAGAAGAGAAATGAAATAATATTAAAAAAAATAACCACAAAGTGCGCTTTTAAATGAAACATACTCTACTGTATTTAGATTTAAATGAAACAATAGGATATATAAAATTGTTTTTTTTTTATTTTTAAGTATACAAATTGAAACAAGAAGCAGAGATATGTCATATTATAAAACCGTTGTACCAATTTCCACTTCAACGTTTCAGGGCCTTCGAAGCAGTGGTCAAACTAGATTGTTGGCCGATTCAAATATCACCCCTGTGTGAGATATATAAATATCACTAACTGAATCAACTTTTATATTTTGTGGTTTACATTGAATACATTAAAACCTCAAATTAATTGATAAAACAGAACAAGTTAGTGCAACTCAATTTATCGGGTGACATATAAAACCTTTTATTTTGAATTTGATTTTTCATCAAAGAAACGTTGTATTTTCCATTATACCCAACAGTGACCATATTTTTTTAAGGTTAATAAAGGACAAATCGAAGAAAATAAAAAGTTTCACTGCAATATTTGTAAAAAGTGTTCTTTATAATTTCGAAGAACACACCTATCCGACGAAAGTCAACGGGACTTAAGACTGCCTCAGACTAACCTGGAAGGTACACAAAATAATGTGTATTACAATACAAAGTACATCAATTGTATAATGATTTGCCAGAATTTGTGAAGGAAGCACATTCTGGTCTTGCCGCTCATCGCCTAGGTATTGAATACATAAAGAAAAAATGTTCTAAGATATTGTGCTTCCTGTATATGGATATTGGAATATTTTCTTGTTGTTTTTTATAATTCATACAATGTCAATTTGATTTTTTTTCCAACATTGTTTATAATAGGTGTAAGAAAATGTATTTATTTATTACATCTAAATAAACTATACATACATAGTATTACACCAACAAAATGAAAAAAAATAGCTAATTCAATTAAATCTAAGCACCTGTACCTGCATTTTGATTAGGTCATCCTACATACCTTCAATCTACTGTTGTGATGGCGATTAATCTACTGTTGTGATGGTGATATGATGAAATTATATCAACATCAATATTCCCTTTAAGGTGTGCGCGCGCACACCTACTAAAATGTCTCCGCACACATGTTTTACCCTCCGCACAGTCAATATTATATAAGAAAGTTTCCATTGCCAGATTTTAGTTATCTTTTTTATTTATTTCAAAAATTATCTTTGTTAGTGTTGTTATTATATAAAATCACTGTGATTAAAAAATATCCTAAAAATATACATTTTAATGAAAAATTGTATGTATGTTTATGGGGGGGGGGGGTGTAAATTTATCGCACCGCCACTGCACAGATACGTCGAAGATCCGCACACACAATAGAAAAATTAGAGGGAACGTTGATCGACGTGTATGTAGTCTGTTAGTCATTGTGTTGACTTGTATTTGGTGAGTGTTTATATGTCAAATGTAGTAGACCAAGAGCCAGGTACTGCCAATGAGTTTAATAAATTGTTGTATCTCTTTAAAGGTGTCCGTCGGTGTGGGTGTCTGTCAATGGAAGGTGTGATTTCCATAGTAATTAAAAAAAAACACGCTTTATACTATACTTTAACTGACATGTTAAAACAGCAATTTTCAACACTTTGAAGGCTGTAAATCTCCGAAAGCCACCACCACTCAGGTTTCATATTATTAACCAATTTTTGTTATCTGCTGTGGTATCCTTTTACAGAAAAAAAAAATCAACCTTTATATATACTAAGACTTAAATATATGCATCAATTTTGTACGGGCCACTATACAAAATGACATTAAGTCTGGCAGTCGCGAGCTCTTACGCTATAGTCTCTATCTAATGATGTTTATATGTATGTACATTGTATTGAATTAATATTTGATTTTGCTTCTTTCGACACAGGACATTACTAGAGGGAGAGATTAATGTTAATTTTTTTGTAATAATTGTTTAGATTTATAAATAAATTCATAAGTTTATAACATTTATTACGAAAGTAGCAGAATATGAAGCAGTGAAATAAATAATTGTCGTCCTAAGTAACGGACGTATGATTATTGTGGTATTGCATTGAGATATGTGAATGAATGGATGAATATTGAATAGTGTAAAAAGGGGACACAATAGGTGAAAAATTCAGTTAGTGAATTCACAATACAAAGATCTAAATAAAATTGTTATGTGACAGTTTGAATAATTTAGCAGATCTCCTTGTTTTGAAGTAGGTACTCAAGAAACAGCGGGTCTTAGATTATTGGCTGACATTAGTATTTTTATAATTTAAATTAATTTTTGAATTTTAGAGGGAATTTTAGTTTCTAAACTTGTTGACTACAACATATACAAAGTATTTTATCTCTTTTCTAGGATACGAACCAGCATTTGTATTTAAATAATGTCATATTTTACAATACACCATAGACATTTATAAAATGAATACCAAAGACTATTGGAAAGATTTACAATCACAAATAAATGGGTCACAATCTAGTTTCACCACCGAATATCAATCGTTATACAAATATTTAAATATTAAATTAAATCATCTACCTGTTTACTTTAAATATATAACATTATATACAAATTGCTTTAAGTATAGTTCGAACAACACAAAACAGTTCACAAATGAAGGTTGGCAAAAAAAATATCACATAAGAATCAAATTAATGTCTTAAAAAAAATAATAGTGATGAAAGAAAAATAAAATATAAATCGCACATAAAGATGAATCAAACTGGATACGGGCACAACTGATTTCAAATACATATTTTTTAAATTGTGGAAAATGTAAATTTGAGGAACTTTAATCTGAGGTTTTGCGTTGATTGTTAACTGTAAACTAGAACATATACAACTCACACATTCCTTAAACCGAGGAAATTCTTGTGTTATAGGTGAAAGAAATCAGTGGAGGTATGATTCGAACCCGTATCCACTAGCATCTCTGCCATCGACCATCTTTAAAATTCATTAATATATAGTTATAACCAAATATCTAGAAAAGTCACATTGGGTGCACAGAATAATAAAATTAGGTTTTTAGCTGTAGGTTGGTTTAATCGCGTGTGTGTGCGTAAATAAATTTCATGACGTTTGGCGATAACTACGTATAAAAAATATTTTTTTATAGGTAAATTATTTATTATGCATTGTAAAAAATTCTCAAATATTACAAGGATTTGTTTTCCTCAACCTTGAACGAGTGTAAAAATCTATGAAAAAAATTATAATAAAGTTATTCGACAAACATTTATATGGAGTCTCAAACAAATTTGAGGTTTTTACATTATTCCGTATAAAAATCACTTTATTACGATAAAATAGTGTCGTGTTTTGTGTTGAATTTTACATTTTATTAAACTGATTTAAGCGTCTTATTTTTTTTTTCATATACACTTACACGTAACTTACATTATTATATACACGAGATTATTTACAAAATTGATTTAAATCACTAATTTATTGCAATTTTATTGTTTATCAAGTCATTATTAACAGTGTTTTTGTAATCATAATCAAATTAAAAGTGAAAATAAATCTCTCGTAATGAGAATAAAATGGGATGCGTTGTGTCCACTGCTATTCTCCTTTACATAATGAAATCATACATTTTTAAAAATAAAACGCACCATAGGTCCGAATGCAGAGTCCTACCTAAATACCAAATTCTAAATACTAACCATGTTTTCATTGCACAGTCGCTCACTTAAGTTAGGAGATCACGTGGCTTCCTAACTGGAGGATGCTACGAATTTATTGTATGAGAATTGCATTGCAGAGACATATCGAAATACTTAGCGCATGCGCGTTGGCGTCAACTAACATTTGCGAATTGTCAAAAAGTAAGGTTAATAGCGAGGAACCTTACGAGTGGTTTAATACTAAAATACGAGATTTTTTCGGGGATGATGATTTTATCGGCTTCGTTGAATATGTATTTGGTAATTTTGTCAAATCAAATACCAGAGTATTCAGCGATCCATACGAGATGCCGAAAATTCGGTGGAATTTCAAAAAAATCGTGACATTGAGCTGTCAGTGTGAAGTTGGTTACATATGTTTGTGTTGTTATAGCAAAAAACATTTTTAACGTCAAACGTCAGAAAAGAGATAGATAGCTTTCTATCTCTTTTCTTCATACACAGTAATGTGAAATTCTACGCCATCGACCTTAAGTTTGTCGTAGTATTTAGTTAGTGATGTCTCTGCAACGCAATTGCTTACTTAAGAATACTAAATACTCCAGTGAGGTTAGGAGTTAGTATTTAGGTACCTAGGACTGTGCATTCGGGTCCTATTCTCCGTTACATAATGAAAACATACATTTTTAAAAATAAAACGCACCTCTGTGCAAGTTGAAATATTACCGAACAATTTTAGCAGTAATTAAATTGATTGAACATATTTTTAATTGCATATACGCAAACATTGGATTTTTTTCCCTGTCGGGAGTCAAATGATATTTTTATTGATAATAACATATCTCAATAGAGACGAAGTTGGGATATTATAGAAGAATAATATTTCTGGCACAGTTCAGGGGTGAAATCTGTGCGAGACACCGTCACCTCATTTATAAGGGCTGTTGCTTTCATTGTTTACAAATAAACTAATTTCTCAATAGATGGCGTTACAAAAAGGTTTCTCTGTTACTTCATAGATGGCAATAGTATAATTTCGTATTATTCAGGTGAAATGTTTACACATTATTCAAATATATAGAACTTTCAAAAATTACATTGATAAGGGAACTCAATAAAGGCATAATTGGTGTACGTTGCGCAAGCGCATAAAGTGATGATGTAAACCATCCGATGACAGGTCGTAAGCCCTGTAGGTGCCTTGAGTTCCTGGTTCTTCTATAATATCCCAACTTCGTCTCTATTGAGATGTGTTATTGTCAATAAAAATTAAATTGATATTTAAGTACAAAAGAAATATAACGGGTTCAATTCTGAAAACGCATTTTATTATATATCGAGGATCGGTAGTCAACTGACGTTTTGTCTGTATCGCAACAGGCGTTTTCAGGGCCTTGCTAATAAAATTTTGTCTCAAGGTATAGTGCGCGCACATCAGTTCGAGTCGGAACCTTACCACCAAGTGGCAAGATATTAGACAGTGGAAGCTGGAGGTGTTGAGCAATGTCTTTATTAAATTTTTAGCTTCATTTAAGCTCATACACCCTTCCCTTCACAATCATTCTAATCAAAATAATTTCCCATTACTAGAAGTTGATGACAAAAACAGTAATTCCCATAAATGCTCAATTTTGATGTTTAATTGTAGCTGCTGATGTTAATCATTCTTGAACTATTCCGGCTGTCGGAGTCTAAACAGATTAAATCAATTTATTTTTTTCTTAAATACCCTAGGAGTTTATTGTGGCATGAACCATAGATTTATACCAATAATTATACTTGAAAGAATTTCAATAAATCATATCATTAAATGTTGCTCTAGTCAAATAGTTTTTAAAACACTGTATAACTTATATATTTTCACAGTAATTTGTCTGTCTGAAGTAAATTTGAAACAGTGTTGCACTGTATTACAAATTAAAATTGAAATCTATCTATAAAAAGTACAATGAAATAAAAATAACGTATAAATCTAATTATAATACTATGTATACAATTAAAAATTATGGCCGTTATTTTATTAATATACATACATTATGTTACACATTTGGCTAAAATTAATCTAAAAGTGAAAATAAGAGAACTTATGTGATTAAAATTTTATACAACATTATTACCGTTATTTACATACATAATTAATTTTTTTCTATTGCCTAAAATCACCATTTCGTTATAAATATATATTTATGTATATCGAACTTAAAAAAGTATCTAAATTAAGTTATTATTATATACTACGACATTCTGTGATAATTTTACAGTACATATTTATCACTGGAGCCAGTGAGGCTCTATTTCAGACGAGAGATGAGACTCGGATACTAGACTGGGTTGTACAATTATTTATTAGTGTTTTAAACGTTGCTTATTTAGACACCGTTTATCTAAAAAATAACAAAAAAAATATTCTATACTATTTTCGATAAATTAATTTTAAAAAATTACACTGACAGCAAGGATGGCCGAGATGCTGGATATTTTTGAAAGAAAGATTCTCCGTCGAATCTGTGGATCAGTAAAAGAGGGATACCAATTGCGTATTCGCACAAATGACGAGCTGTACGAAATATATCAGGTCCCAAGCATCTCAACGCATTTAAAACTGCTTAGGTTGAGATGGGCTGGACACGTACAAAGAATGCCAGAATCATGCGCCCCCAAAAGAATACTGAACGGACACCCAGGTGGAAGAAGACGAGTGGGAAGACCCAGGCTGAGGTGGGAGGATGAGGTCAGGAGGGATGCAGAGCAGCTCCTTCAGGTGACAGGCTGGAGGACGTCAGCCGAGGACAGAATGAGTTGGAGGCAAAAGTTACAGGAGGCCAAGGCTCGATATGGGCTGTAGTGCTATCGGAGAAGGAGAGATTTTCAATGAATTTTTAACATCTCAATAGACGAAGTTAGTACAATGGAGAATACCAAGAATAGTCCATCGAAAAACTTTGAAAAAAAAAAGTTAATAGATATTAAATAGTAGATGATACAGTACTTGTTCATAATTTTTACAAAAACACACTAACAAAATTGAAATAAAATATTTTTTAATAAATAGATATGATCTTGGTAACAATGTGTACGGACATATTACCGGTATTAATTGCCAGGAAACGCAGTGTGGGCAACTTGGGCTAAATAAAAAATACAATATTAAAATGGCTACCGGATTCTCGATAATAATTATAATTTATACACAACTGTTTTATGATACCAGATCATTTCCAAGGACGTCATTGTTAAATTTGTAACTGTAAAATGAGGCAAAAGAATAGATTTGTTATTTTGATCTGAAGAGGTTAAAATCCAATGCTGTGGATAAGTATTGAACAAAGAGTGCGGCCTTGGTTGTCTCTTCACTGCGACTATTCATGATGATCATTATTAATTAAACCAAAGTACATAGTTTGAAGAAATATCTTTCAAAGTAAATCAAATCATTTCAATCATTTCCTCTCTGTATCGGATATTTTAATGTGTAACTATTGGCCATATTGTCATAATGACTCCCTGATAACCTCGTCCTAATGTGAAGCACGAAAGTAAGGAACTCCAGATGTCAGTCACTGACTCGACGGAGTGATCTTGTAAAGTATGCTACAGGATCTTCTATCATCGAAGCCCTTCTACACGGAGGTGGGCCATTCGTCCAATGACTGAGTGTAGCTCTGTCATCCATAGTCACAAGGCCAAAGTAGAAGTAGAGTTTCCTTTAAATTATATCCATAAAATTATCAACAGTCAACTTGTTAGGAAAACAACAATGGTGGCTTTCGAAATAGTACTGAGCATTTTCCACTATTTGATTTGCGCTCCGAATGGGTTCTCGGTTGATAATCAATTTGATGTAATTGATGAAAGCGGCCTTAATAGTTTACAGGCTTCTTCGTTTCGTGTTTGTTTGCAACTATCTACGCAATCCTCGCATCAGGCAACTTTAGTTGGCTGCACGGCGAGCGGTGGAAAGATAGGACGCCGCAAATTTGACGTCAATTCTATGATCTCATTTTGTGAATAGCTACTGTTCTACATGGACTGCTGTATTCCTTGGTCCTGCTGATCGGGCTGTCCAGGGTTGCCCGTGCTGGACGCCGAATCGCCAGAGTTCTGTTGCCGAGATTGCAGTGGAGTTGTCTGACCTGTAATAAAATTATGTATCATAATTATATTAATATTTTTACTCCTCACTACCCCATGGGAATATAGTAGGGAGTTATGAATTCGCAATTTTTTATTTTTGTTATTACAGATATCATGCTGAGATTGTACATGAAAGTGCTGTGTACTATGTGCTGAGTGCTATGTACGGCGTGTTTATTCTACTTATAGACTAAAGTACTCATTCAATTCTTTTCAAATTTTGCAAATTTGTATAATTTTCACTAAACATCTTGAATGAGCTTCCGGTTGAGCAGAGCACAAATTTGTATCTTTTTGCTTCGTTGGTTTATGTGCAAATCGCCCCCCTTCTCCGCTAAAAGTTCAAGATATTTGGCTACAACTCTATATCTAATACTCGCTTAGACCCCATTAGATTTTGAACGATACCTGATCAGTGTTTCTCAATTTTTTAACTGTTAAATATTTCAAAGTGACCCCAAGCTCAGGAAACTTAAAATTTGATATTTATATTTTCAAATTTCTTAATAGGCACGTCACTTTCATATGAAATGGAATTGAAGAATTATCAAGTTTTTATAATAAAATACTTAATCAAAAATAATTTAACAAACTAATTCTTAGTCTTAAATTAATGTAATACCCAGATCCCTTTGACTATTCACTGATCTGTGTTTTTATATTTTTTCAAAAATGTAATATTATAAGAATTTTAGAATGTTTTTTGCTGTATGCCGATCTTGGCTTATGCAGTGTTAGACCTTATGCTATGCTACCTTTTTTCTTTACCTATCTTCTATCAAATACTTCATAATACACAATTTGAAACATACAAATGAAAAGTTGCATCAGTCCCTTTACTCACCTGAATCAACATTAGAAAAAAAAAAACATATGTGGTGCCTGAACACTCACCGTATTTGTCATGTATCCCTCTGTGCCTCTTTAGCGCGAACCTGTCTGCGAAGGCTGCCGTGCAGATGTCACACTTGAAGGGCTTCTCACCCGAGTGGACCTTGGCATGGTTCTTCAAGTGAGCCGCTTGACTGAACGCCGACGAACATATCTCGCATCTGTCAAACGACAAAAATATGTACCAAAATCATAAGATGTCTTTATTTAACTTCCCAACAGACAATTCTTAAGAAAATTCCATAGCAAATAAATAATATTGTTTAAGGTTTAACACATTCAAAGCTATTTATTACAAAAAAATAACAATATTAGGCAGATAGTTTGGAGAAATATGTACTTTAAAATTGCAATATTGAACATTTTGTTATTGACAAAAATAAATTAAATTCTACATACTTGTACGGTTTTTCTCCTGTGTGAATTCTTCTATGGTTCCATAGTGTGGCGTGCCTTGCAAAGCCTTTGTCGCATACCTACAAAATAAACAATATTCATTGTTACATAGAGTTAACCCAATTAAGACGAGTAGGAAAGAGTACTTGCATTACCTACATACGGGCAGTTATTTCGCCGTGTAAGTGGTATTTTTTAATCTTGTATTGATTGAATATAAATAACATAATAAACACTTCCTTGCACTTGCACAAGTGACGAGTTTATTACCATTTGGAAATTTATTCCAACTAACCATTGTGTCCATCCCAGAGAAGCAATGTCAGCGTGGGAAATTAATATAAATAATTTCTCCTCTGCTTGGAATCGAATCCGTCGCCCTCACAAAAATCAAACGGCTCACCAATTAAGCCACGGTGGTCATAATATTAATAATAATAATGAACAGTTCCTTGCACCATGCGCAACGGTGAATTTCTTCCAACTAACCAGTTTCCAGCCCAGAGAAGCATGAGAAATATAGTTACTATATAGAAATATAGTAACGGTTAAAAAAATCTAAAGATGTAGATGTATCATAAAAAGATCAAAGATAAAAAAAAACACTTCATAACATAAACATAGGATAAATTACGAATAATGTTATTGTGGTTATGTCTATACAAAAAACTATATGTCGGCATCAGTATGACATGTAATCCTTCCGTCATTTGATGTAGATAAGGTATGTGCGCCAATTATATATTGGTAAGGATCAAATTCAAAGCAGAGAGTTGGGTGCAATAATACAAAATGAATCGGCGCAGTATCCCTCTTTTCTACAAGCATGCACGTTAGATCCTCACAAGTGCAGGAGAGTGTAAATTTGGCTGATGATTTTTGATGAATTACAATGGTTTGAGTTCTTAAATTTTTAAATAATTTAACAATTGTTTGGCTGATACACTGACAAATGTATTGAAGTTAAATATATTGGAATTATATTCATACAGCTTTCGTCTCTACCAAGTACGAATTTACTGAGATATGAAGTTTCGAAATTGTGTATAGCACGAGGGCATGTTAGATGACACTCGGCATTTAGGCAAGGTGGCCGGTGGGCATCTATACATGACATTCGTCTTAAAAAGGTTAAGATACTTCTTCGTAGGTTTCAATCTTGGAGATTGGTTATCAACAAAACGATGCATCTCTTCCTTTACTCCGCTCTGTCTTCGGCGATTCTGTTCAATGAAGTTAATACGGCCTACATTAACATAAACAGGTGGTACGACCATAGATTTTTATTATAATAAAGATGTCGTAGTTAGCAAATTTTGTATGAATCGAAATGAGTCATTTTTCCGGGGGATTTTTGACGTTTTGGTTCCAGACCAAATCATTTTTCTATAGAGAATAACGACTAATGTGAATTGTTTTCGGATTTATTTGTCGAATAAAACATAGAGTTTAGAGAACAGTTATCTAGGATGTGTTGAAATGTAAGGAAAACTGCAATATGTTGCCAACCAAGACATCAAACACGCGATATTCCATGACTCACTTTTTGCATGGAGTACTACATCTAGTATATTATAATAAAAAACTATGGGTACGACTAACATAGAAAGTATGAACAACTGACTTTGATACGGCTAATAATGATCAAATTTGTGGCACATTAACAAAATGGTTTTTTTAAGGGACGGCATTACCTAGTTTAAATGTTGCCGTATGCCATAGTTTATATAGAGCAGCTAAATACACCATGCTTATACCACCATAATATATTTTGTTTCACTCACCTCACAAACATATGGCTTTTCTCCGCTGTGTGTTCTTTCGTGGTTTTTCAAATGTGGTGACTGCGAGAATTGCATTCCGCACGTCGCACATCTGAAATACATATACAACAATTAATCTTTAAATTTCACATTGACATATTATATATTTTTGATTGCATACTGAATAGATTTTAAATTTCCTATTGTCATATAATAATTTGTTGAATGTAACTCAAATTTCCCACATGCAAACTGAATAAATCTTAAATTTCCCCTTTGAGATGGGCTGAGTCACATAATCCAAACGGACGATGATAACTACACAAAACACCTTACACTCTCTGTGCCACAAGGTCGAAGGAGAACAGGAAGATCAAGGACTCGATGGATGGACAGTGTCGATGCCGATGCTTCCACAATAGATATTAGAAACTGGAGAACGTAGGCAGCGGATAGACGGGAATGGAGGAGACTCCTGGATTCAGCCAAGGCCCATCCAGGGCTGTCGAGCTTATGATGATGACGAATAAATCTTAAATTTAATCTTGAAAAAACTTTTGCAACGTGAATCTTAAAATTACCCACTGGCAAAATGAACAAATCTTTATTTTCCAATTCCCTTTATTTGTTATTAAATTAATCTTAAATTTCCCTCTGGCATATTGAATGAATCTTAAATTAGTGTAGGTCATACCTGTATGGCTTTTCTCCCGTGTGTATCCTGGAATGGTTCTTGAGGTAAACAGCCTTGGCGAAGGCCAATCCGCAGATGTTGCACTTGAAGTTCTTTTCGCCAGAATGGAGTTTCTTGTGCGACCACAGGGAGGAGTATCGGGAGAAGGATCCACCGCAGATGTTGCAATGGAACGGTTTCTCGGCACTGAAACATTACCACAACCGATTTGAGAATGTTCTAACTAACCAACTGATAGTTTGGTATGTATGGAAGACGAAAAATTTTATAGTACGTTGTACGCCATCTGCGCCAATCTTATACTATGCATTCTCTACATGACAACTTTCTCAATGGATCTCAAAAACAGAATTCTCCATTATCAATGCAATATACTACCTGACGCTTGGAAAAGTATGAAAATAGACACTCTGAAAAAAACAATAAACAGTTGGCTTATATCCATCGGCATAGATGAATCCAATAATAAATTAAGCTTATTATAGTTTGCTCGCTATTCATGTATAATTTTTATTTATTTAGTTTTAAAGCATCTTAAATTGGTTAAGTTATTGATACCTACAAATCGTAATCACATATCGGATGTCCTAAAACAGGTTCACCTAGTTGGACGTCCAATGAGACAATATAAAAATAATACACAATTTTAGGTTCATATATGTATCCTCCTGGAGCATTTTTGCTAGTACCAGCTTATTTTAAACATTTAATAGTAACCTAGAATTACATTTAGGATATATTATCACTGTAATATTGAAATTATTTTGTTGTTATAGGTAGGTACTTAATGCCGTATTATGTATCGCTGCCAAATAAATAAATCATGTAAAAGGGCATTTATTATGAGATAATTTAAAATCCATGTAATACGGTATCTTGTACTTACTTGGCTGTGTGCATTTTGTTTTTGTTCCCTCCGATGAAGATGATTCCAGAACCATTACACTTATGGCACTTGGTAACAGACGCAAGGTTTCTTTTCTTCACAGGATGATGACCGGGCACTGAAAATACATCCATACATGATCACACCATGTAAACAAAAGCGAGGCTTGCAGTGGCTAATATTTTTTTTTACTATTTTCTTCTGTAATCTTTATTTTCTTTTTATTGTTGCCATGTGATTACCTTATTGCCATAGTACACACTGTATTGTATATTATTTAAGATCAACTCTGGTTGGTTGGAAGAAATTGCCATCTGGCAATAAAACCGACATGCAGAAAGTTACAAATAAAAATAATAAATAAATAAAATAAAATTATATCGGGTCTGTTGTGTTAAATAAATTATTAATGAATAATATTTTTATTGACAAACATTTTTTTAACATCTCAATAGACGAAGTTGGGATATTGTAGAAGAACCAGGAACTCGAGGCACATACAGGGCTTATGACCTGTCATCGGATGGTTTACGTGATCACTTTATACGCTTGCGCAACGTTCACCAATTATGCCTTCTTATTGAGTTCCCTTATCAATGTAATTTTTTGGAAAAAAATCCAATGTTTACGTGTATGCAATTAAAAAAATATTCGATACTAATGAATAATTTGAAGATAAATAAATATTGATACTAACATATTTTTTGTCCGATCGGTATGACGTTCTGTGTGCCTATAGAGTCAGACCCTGCCGAGTCAACCTGATGCTGCATCTGCTGTTGGTTGGTCGGTATCTCGCCCATTTCAAATTTGACGTTGCCGTCGGCCGCCACAAATATCTGCGTCGCTTGCGATACTGTAATAACAACAATCACAAATTTATATCTTCAAACAATTTTAATTAAATTGGGACCTTTATGACCAATAATGTGGAATGAAAATTGAAGCAATACTCTCTAATAATCAGTAAGTACATGTTGTAAATAAAGGGTTTTAAATTTGGAAAATCAAATACTTTTACTGCTATATAAATGTGTCTATCCAATTTATATTCCATGAATATAAAAAAAACAGTAATATTCCATGAATATAAAAGAACAGTAATATTCCAGTCAAACAGTATTATTAATATCCATGAATATAAAAAAACAGTAATATTCCATGAATATAAAAGAACAGTAATATTCCAGTCAAACAGTATTATTAATATCCATGAATATAAAAAAACAGTAATATTCCATGAATATAAAAGAACAGTAATATTCCAGTCAAACAGTATTATTAATATCCATGAATATAAAAAAACAGTAATATTCCATGAATATAAAAGAACAGTAATATTCCAGTCAAACAGTATTATTAATATCCATGAATATAAAAAAACAGTAATATTCCATGAATATAAAAGAACAGTAATATTCCAGTCAAACAGTATTATTAATATCCATGAATATAAAAAAACAGTAATATTTCATGAATATAAAAGAACAGTAATATTCCAGTCAAACAGTATTATTAATATCCATGAATATAAAAAAACAGTAATATTCCATGAATATAAAAGAACAGTAATATTCCAGTCAAACAGTATTATTAATATCCATGAATATAAAAAAACAGTAATATTCCATGAATATAAAAGAACAGTAATATTCCAGTCAAACAGTATTATTAATATCCATGAATATAAAAAAACAGTAATATTCCATGAATATAAAAGAACAGTAATATTCCATGATAATTAAAAAAAACAGTAATTTTCCATGACTATAAAAAAAACACAGGAAGTACATATGCTATGAACACGCTATAAATTTAAAAACTAGTAAAATAAAAATTTTCACCAAGTTAAATTAAGGGTTCGATTCCCAGTGGAAACACAGTTTTTGTGAAATATGAAATGATAAATATCATAAGTCTCCAGAATGTGGCAACTTGTTATGGTATCTGTTAGTTGCCCGAGAAGTAAAATAAAATAAATAAATAAATAAACTTAGAACCTAGTTAAATAAAATAGTTAATACAGTAGAAAGTGCAAATAATAATATATAATTACTTCTCTGCTGGTGATTGAGGTTATCCTGGTTGATGCACGTGTCACACCTGATCAGTTTGGGCCCTTTCCGTTTGGGGTTGATTGTGATGGGACCATTGCACGTTATACACTTCTGTGATTTGTCAATTATCACGGCTTTTGTTGACACTGTAACAAAAATAAAATATAAAAATAGTTTGATAAATTTTTATTGGTAGGTAGTTAGGTACTTTGTCTTACTGCGCATTGATATCTCTTGACACTAACAAAATTTCATACTTAATAGTTTAATTATTTTCATAGATAGGTTCTTTATCTGACTGCGCATTGACATCTTTTGTCAATAACAAAATTTCATTTAATAGTTCAATTATTTTCATAGATAGGTTCTTTATCTGACTGCGCATTAACATCTTTTGTCAATAACAAAATTTCATTTAATAGTTCAATTATTTTCATAGATAGGTTCTTTATCTGACTGCGCATTGATATCTTTTGTCACACAAAATTTCATTTAATAATTTAATTATCTTCATAGATTCACCATCAAATATCTAAAATCGCCCCCCCCCCCCCATCCCCTTTTCTCACACGCTAGTTTGCACAACTCACCCTTCTCTCCCTATTTGACTTGTTGATGTTAATTCTCGGATCTATTGGTTATACAGGTCAATTTTTCTGAATTACCAATAACAAAAGTAACAAAATTTTCAGTATAAAGTATATTTAATTTGTCCCCGATAAACTTTCATACAAAGTGTACTGAACCAAAATTCACTGTAGCTAAGCCGATCTCAGAATAACGATTTTTTTCTAAAATGATGTTTCAATTTTATTTCAGCTCAGTCTGATTTTGTCACTAAGCGGTGCAGTATGTATCTATAAGATATTGCATAGGTTAGGTTTACAAGTACTTGAATTTGTTATTTATCAGTATGCATCTTTACCCATCTTTGGTGTTTTTAAAACTTATTTTTTTGTAAAACATTTTTTACTGTGTGAAAATGGACTAAAACAAACAAAAAACTATCATTCATTATAGCGAATGTTCTGTATAATGAAACATTTTCTTTGGTCCTGTGAACTTCGTTATACTGATATTTCACCTGTATAATGCCATACAGTTGACTTGGGAAGGTAGTCCACTGTATATGCAACTGCCTCGGTCTCTCATATACTGACCAATTGTACAGGAGTATGCACGAGGTGTATATTTTGATTTTTTCTGCCATTTCCAATATTATGAGAATGGATGAAATTAAATTTGAAAGCTCCGACTATCTGAAAAACATCAACTTTTGATTTGACGATAGAAGGTCCTAACCCATTTGACGTCGCAATTCGTAGAACAGTATAGGTCTACACTTCAGCCGAAGGTGGCCGAAGCCGAACGTTCGATCGAACACTAACCTTCTGTGATCTGAACTGTATTCTGATGCTGTTCAGCGGCGACAATCTGTATCTGTCCCATGTTGGAAGGTTGTTCAGTCTGCACGAGTCCAGCCGTGCTACCTTGCACCAGACCCTGGTTTCCGACACCGCCCTGAGTCACCACTGTTATGTTGCCATCTGAAAGTGCCATTACATATACATAAATAAATAAATATTTCTACCTGTACAAATATATTGTTTGGTCAATAATACGAGATTAATCAAAACATGCACTTTGAAAGGGCTTTTTTTTATAGAAAAAAAATAATATGTCCTTGTTGTTAATCAAGTACATATACATCTTCCTACATTCCCTAAACTAAGTATTAATGCTTGTGCTATAGGTGAACGAAATCGATCGAGGCAGGATTCGAACTCGCGACCACTGGATTATTAGCCCAGCGCGCTAACCGCTCTGCCATCGATCCATCTAAAAATCAAATATCCAACTGTGGATTTGTTCAAGAGAATTTATTTCCTTTAACATATCGACTAGTTTAAAACCAATATGCGTGTATTAGGAAAGAACTTTTTTGTATGAGCAGATTTACATTTTGCATGCTTTTCCAACTTTAAAGAAAAAAAAACTTAAGAGGCTTTGTAACGTTTATGTTATGTATATGGATTAACTCAGAATTAGGTGTAGAATACTTTGTCTGTATGTCTGTCCCCCCCTTATAACTTTTGATCCACTTAATTGACAAAGCCTAAAATTGTAGCAGCTACCTATATACATAGAATATTTTAGGCCTACAAAACTTTTATACTCAGAATTTAGAATTTTTGTTTCAATCAGGGGTTATCAACATTTGAATGTTTTTTTTTTAATTCCACATATCTCAAAAACTACGGTGCCTTTACTTTTTGCACTATGGTGCCGAGATTGCTAATCTAGAGGGCTCCATGAGCTACTTTACATGCTATGCATTTTTTTCTTGTCGTTCACTTAGCGTTCTGTGAAGGGGCCGTTTACAGTCCCCATATGCAGAGCGGGTGGTGGTGGGAGTAACGAATCTCATAAACTATTAAAGCTAGCAAACTGTAAAATTGTATTATTATAGGAAAATACAATATCTCTAATGATTTTTTATTTTAAAAATTCCAGCAGTTGTCAAAAAAGAAATTTATAAAAAAGTCAAATTAAATTAAAAAAAAAATTATATGTTAAAACTACAAATGAGTTTTTTGAAATGACAGGTTTCAATGCGACCGCTTCTTCCTCAGGACAAATGACAATGACAGATAAGGAAGAAGCAGTAGTGGTTTAAAAACAAAATGATTTATAGTAGATATAATTGTTTAAAATGTGCCACAAGGCTGATTCTGAAATATTAAAAAATATATAAAAATTTAAATACCATTATCCTGTGAGTGTATCCTCTTGTGCGTGTTGAGCAACGTCAGATGCGCAAACATCAGCCCGCACACGTCGCACTTGAAGCTTATGTTCGATATCGTGTTCTGCACGCTGCGCCCATCTATCGTGACTCCATTGCCCGACAGTTGCATCTGGTTGACGAGCGCGTAGTTATAGCTGAACGGCTGGGCTATGTAGCACGTCTTTGTGTCCTCGCTGCCGGCCAGTTGAGCGAGGTTTACGGTTGTGGCGCCAGCGTGCGCCTGCGTGGCCGGCGTCAGCTTCTGTATCATGTTGACGTTGGTCGTGTAGCAGAAAGTTTGAAACTCCTGCATACAAAAAGAATATGTGTAAATAATAAAGACTGGGTAAGTGCCAAATGGATGTTAACTCCATATAAAATCATTAAGGGGTATCTGCTGCCAGCGTACCTTTTTTACTCCTCACTAACCCAAGTTATGATTTCGCAATTTTTAAGGCCATTTCTTTTATTGCAAATTATCAACTAGTATCATGATGAGATTGTATTCTGAAAGTTTCATCACAATGTATCTGTGTGTGTGCTATGTTCTGCGTGTTTATTTTACTTTATCGATTATAGACTAAAGTACTCTTTTGATTCTTTTCAAATTTTGCAAATTTGTATATCTGATACTCACTTAAATCCCATTAGATTTTGAAGGATATCTGAATAGTGCTTCTCTATTTTTTCAACTATCAAATATTTTAAAGTGACCCCAAGCTCAGCAAACTTGTAATTTTAAATTTCTATTTTCAAATTGATAAAAAGGCACATCAATTTTATAAAATGTCATTGAAGAATTATCTAGTTTTCATAATAAAATATATAAATAAAAAAAGAAACGAACAAACTCATTTCATGAAAATGCTGAATATTTTCCGTACGAAATTTGAATACTTTATAGAGTGACTTGTTAGTGAGGAGTTTAGCGTTGGCTACAACACACTCGTTTTTTATTTGATACTGCATCATTACTACAAAACGAATCATAATGAAAAAAAAAAAAAGAAAAATATCCTGGGTTTAATTTCCTTCTTCTTCTTCAGTCCTCCTTCGTCCAGTAATGTACATGGGCCTCCCCCTGAGACCTTCACAGCCCCTATCTTGGGAAGACCGCATCCATCCGCCTCCAGCCACTCGTCTTATATCATCAGACCACCTTGTTTGAGGCATTGAAACACTTCTTTTACCCATTCTATGTCGCCATTCCAGCACTTTCTTTGTCCATCGGGAGTATGTGATTCGGGCGACATGCCCTGCCCAGCTCCACTTCTGCTTGACAACCTTTTGGACAACGTCGGTTATTTTGGTTTTCTCTCTTACCAAAGGCGGCCACGCTAGACCTCTTCTTCTAATTTAATTCCATGCAAGGGAGAAATTTATTTCTCACTCAAATATTGCTTTTGTGTACTAGAAAGAAACTGTGTATTGGTGTTTTGTGTACCTACTGGTTTGAAGAAAATGTCATCTTGGCTATAAATTTGCCACTTGCAAGGAGTGCACTTGTAAGCAATTGTTTATACCTAATAATAAAGTTAACAATAAAACCTATGTACTAATACTATGTAATCTAGTAATATATTTAGAAAGGATAGTTGTTAATCTGTTGATTACTTGGAGGAGTAAATATGATTATCTCCTACCCCAAAAAAAATACAACTTGAGGATGCATGTATGTATGATATTTATTAATTACAAACCTGCTGTCCAGGGTTAGTTTGTTGTGCATTTTTCTGTTGTGAATTTTCCATATTTTTCCCTTGCGACTTTTGTCCTGGATGTTCCTGGTACTGAAGCGTAGGCACCCCGGTCGCCTGTACGGTATTAGCGGCAAACATTTTTGCTTATTTTTAAAATAATTCACTAAAACAAAACTATTAAAACACCGTGCACTGACGTCGACTTCAAAACCATTTTTATCAATTCAAGTACACTTTATAAACATTATGTCACGCACAACACAGTCTCGCAACAAAACTTTCGAAAGAAAAAAGTAAACATGCCTACACGATAATATCATGATTTCAATTAATAAAAACAAGACACTTTTTGAATAACCAAGGCACGATGACTGTTTGAGCCAATGCAAAAATCGAAAAACTTTCTCATACGTTTTCAAAAATGGAAAAAATAGATTGTTTCTATGAAATAACCGCGAAATCAGGTAAATATTATTCAAAATCAACAAGCGGAATGAAATAATAAAACTCAGATGACATGAGAGTGAGAAGGCTACAATACAAACGTGCGAACGGGAATATACTTTATCCTTTGTCAAAAAAGTACATTTCTACAAGAAGCGCAACACCTTCTACGACATCAATATGCGCGAGAAAGGGATAACGGGTGTCTAGAGAAGCGTCTGAAAGTTTGAAAAGACGCCATGCGAGGTACGATGGACTGGGTGACGCTTATTTTTCAAAAAAATTAAATACGTAACACGGACCGTACGTTGTCACTCGAAGGTTTTAAAAGTTATTAAATTTACGGCCCGATCAAGTATTGTCGTTTATTTAACATATTATAGCGATTTCAATAACGTAATTGCCAAAAACTGTTGGTTTTCTATCTCGCTTCAATGGCGACTCAATCTTTCTCACGAGAAAAATGAAATGGCGATACAAAAGATGGCGTTTCTAGGGTTACCATTACACAAAAGTTTTTGCTTTTTGGCATAATAATATATTGAGATTAAAAATTCGGTACCTACTCACCCGGAAATTTATGTTAAATATTTATTTTTTGAAAATCGATATTTTTTAGATAGAAATGAAATATTTTCATGGGATTTCTTGATGAAGCACTTGATCGATGTCAAAAACAATTTATCTTTACATAATGGTAAGCCGTTTAACATTGATTCTGTCATTCTAGCGAAAAAAAAATCAAAAATGATTTTACTTCTCTCGTTTATTTGTAAGAAATTTCTATAAGGTAATGTAGTCACTTACATAAAGGTATGCATGATACGAAGAAGTTTTTTTACTTTTGGTGATCAGATGAGAACCGATGTTTTCACTTGTTTTCAACGTGGTATGGTCGAATACCTTTGATGGTAGTATTTTTCTAGTTCTTTTATAACGATAAAAAACAATTTAATGAGTAAATAAAACAAAAAATGCAATTATCAATATGTTTTCAATTTTTATTGCAATTTTGTCAAGAAATATATCTTGATTTTCTTCATTTCGTGTAAAATTATATTCTTCGTGATTCATTGTTATATCTATCCCAATCTATCCATTGGAAAATACGTAAAGTCTCTGCAATCCAAAAATATGTTTACTAGTATGTTAAACCTTGTGTATTTGTAGTTCATCAAATACAATTACCTAGGAATGTAGATCAATCTTATATCAATTAAATCCTTTTGATGTCCAAGGAAAACTTTAATAAAAAATAATGAGGTTGTAAAACAAAAGGTTAGATCAATACCTACTAGAAAACAATGCCTTCTAGTAGGTATTGGTTATATGCGACAATGTATGACGGAAACCTAGCGTTGATTACAATTTTTACCGTACATGAAACGATAACTGCGTTCAGTGGATCTTTTTGTGCGGAAAAATGGTTTTAAGTACCGCAAATTTTTTCAAACAGATTTACATTTTATAGAATCCTTCTGCTATAAAAGTATCTAGGTACTTAGTTGGTATTAAATTTGACAAGTGGTAACACTAGTTTGTTTTTTCCGCGCCGCCAGTATATTTAAATATCTTCCTGCCACTGCCGGTGGAGCTGTTGGTGCGTGGTGGAAGTAGGGGGTCGAGGGAGGTAGTAACGTCGGTGGGGACAATTTTTCTAGAGGAAACGTATTGGCGAGCGGATTATTTGTTTAAATTTGATAATTTATAATATTTTCGCCTGTGCTTGTGAACATGTAAAATTTGAAACCCGGTAGTACTATCCAAACTGTAACTATTTTAGTTAGTTAGTTGTTATCCGTCCTGAAATACTGCGCTGGGCAGGTGATGGTGTAACACGGATAGACAGAACCCGCAATGAGTATGTCAGAGGGTCATTCAAAGTGCCACCAATAACTGAAAAGCTGAAGGAAAGCAGGATGAGATGGTATGGTCATGTGATGCGCAGAGATGAAAATTATTCTGTAAAGAAAGCGCTCAACATCCCAGCTAGACCTAGGGGTAGAGGTTGACCCACAGCAACATGGTGGTCCAGTATTGAGAAGGAGCTGGCGGTTCAGTGTTGCCGTTGTGACAACCCAGGACAGAAGATCCTGGTGCTTACATACAAGGAGGCCCGACTATTTCTTAAGCGTCTCTGACATCTCATTCTATTCCTGTCCGCACTGTGTATTTTCTTCATCAGGCGATTCTCATTCATTCTCCCCATGAGGCCAAACCATCATAATGCGTTCAATTTCATTCTATTAATGACATCTTTCTTCATCTTACATTATTTCCTTATGTCCTCATTTCTTACCCGGTCATACATCGTTCTATTACAGAATATTAATAATACTTGTTTTTTTTATTTGATTAAAACTACTCACTTACTTTCCGTGTCCGGAACACCATCAAATTAGAAAACTCCAGTGCTTGGCCACCCGTATGCCACTTTCCTTCGCTGTCACGGTGTCTTCATATGTACATGTAACTCCAATCAAGGGGCATGAGAGAAGGTGCGAGTTGTCCTGCACAGTGCCACACTCACAAGTATCTTCCTCTCTGTAGCCCCATTTTTTGAGGTAAAAAATGGGGCTACATTAAAACTACTGAAGTGTGTTTACGTCCATTCTGTATACAATATCCTTACAATTTATTATATACTATTTCTTACATTGTTTTTTGCATATCTTTTTAAGTGACCTCATTTCTGAGGCATTTATCACATTATGAGTGCAAAATGGCAGACTTATTGCCATGTGTCAATATCTTCCAACCAACCATATTAATAATAATGAACACTTCCTTGCACCCTGCGCAAGTGGCGAGTTTATTGCTTATTTGGCAATTTCTTCCAACTAACCAGTGTTTCCAGCCCAGAGAAGCAATATTTGCGTGAGAAATAAATTTAAATAAATTTCTCCTCTGCTGGGAATCAAACCCAGGAAGCCCAAACAGAAACCGAACGGCTTACCAACTGTGCCACGGTGGTCGGTATATTTATTTGGTGAGGTAAATTGTATTTACGACACATACCAATTTATGTGAATTAGGTTAATATATATATATATATATATATATATATATATATATATATATATATATATATATATATATATATATATATATATATATATATATATATATATATATATATATATATATATATATATATATATATATATATATATATATATATATATATATATATATATATATATATATATATATATATATATATATATATATATATATATATATATATATATATATATATATATATATATATATATATATATATATATATATATATATATATATGTATATGTATATGTATATATATATATATATATATATATATATATATATATATATATATATATATATATATATATATATATATATATATATATATATATATATATATATATATATATATATATATATATATATATATATATATATATATATATATATATATATATATATATATATATATATATATATATATATATATATATATATATATATATATATATATATATATATATATATATATATATATATATATATATATATATATATATATATTATTCTGATGTTTTTGGTCATTTTGGGTACAAAGGTTTATGTGTTAAAATAATTTGAATGGTAATAGCTCTTTATTGTACATTTAGCTAAAAAGGAACATAACAAATAGCTCTTAAAATTCATCAGAAAATTCAAAAAGAATTAAACAATAATTATTTTTTTCAAGCATACATCACCTTGTGTCAAACAACAAAAACATTCATCCTTTCTAAAATTTAATATTATTTTTACATTCATTTTTCATTCACGTATCAATTATAGCCACAGAACTTTAAATATACATCTTGACTGCAAAAAGGTTGACACAACTATAGCCTGATTCTCCATAAACACCGAAGGTGTTTTGGCTCATAAACACCATGTAAAGGATGTTTCACTCCGCATATGGCTCAAATGAAACATAACCTGAAATCTAAAAAAAACATCCTTTACTTGCGTTTATGGGTGTTTATAGAAGACGGAGCTTCTGATGTATAAATTTTTTTGTCTGATGTATATATTTTTTTGTCTGTGGCTGAATGAATGTGACATTCACAGGTAACTAGAATAAGTAAAATTAATTATCTTACTGGGAGGTGTTGCATGTGAGAAAAAAAGAACAATAAATTTTTAAATTAATATATGGTCGGGAAAAATGTTGGATTAGGTGCCATATATTTAAGAATACACAGAATTTTAAATAAAGCACCTACTCCTTTCTTCATTTTGTATAGACTGCAAAGCCATAAATTAAAAGGATGAAAAACTTTATGTATTATACAATGTAAATACGGTGCAAATTCTCATTGCATAACAGGTTGGTTGATTTATTCCACTTAAATTGTTTGTTTTTTAAACTTCTATACAGATTGAAAAAGATTTTTAAGCAGCTCATAAGCACAGAATTTATTTAATTATAGACTTTACATCACAGTACAAGAGAAAACATTCTAAACAAGCTTAAATTGCGAGTGTCTTGTTCCTAAATATCTGCAGTCATATTACCCCCTATTCAGTAACTATTGTAACTAAAATAGGAACATACTAAAACTGTAGATTTTAGATTTACGGTCTTATTTCAACGTTATAAAATATCAACTTGGACTAAATGGAATAGAAACATACCTATATTAGCCGGAACGTTCTTAAAAATTTACTGAATTAGACGTATTTTGAATAATTATGAAAATGATGAAAATTTCATAATTTTCATAAATATTCAAAATACATCTAATTCAGTAACTTTTTTAGAACGTTCCGGCCAATATAGGTACGTTTCTATTCCATTTAGTCCAATTTGATATTTTATAACGCTGAAATAAGACCGTAAATCTAAAATCTACAATTTTAGTACGTTCCTATTTTAGTTACAATAGTTACTGAATAGGGGGTAATATGCATTATAAGAAATAATTAGATTAGATAAAAAGGCTGAAGAATTTTGAAAAATGTTTAGTATTTCAAAGATAGCAAAATAATATGAATTTTTAAGTACACATTACATTACAAAAGACTAAAAAAAAGTTTTTATGTGAGTTTTAACGTGATATACAGGCGTGCTTATCTTGCTATTGAAAATTTATATAAGTGTAAATACTGGATATGACTGCTGATAAGGACATTTTTTCCTTAACTTTTCTTTTAAAAATACTTATTATCGGATCTATTTCATTTATCAAATTTTAATTTGTATATTTAGATACTGGATGACATTTTAGAAAAGAATATCAACTTATTCTATAAAATAAAAATGTTTTTTGTTTTTGGGGAAATAACTTTTTATGGCAATATGTCAAGTTATTTGTTAATATGTCAAGTTAAAAATAAAACAATCAATAGTTTCTCTGTAAGAAAAAATCATCTACTCTTTACAATTTGACTCATATCTCATAGACAAAACTGACAACACTGGTTCCATAAGACCATAGACTTGTTTTTTCTTTAATGTGCTTTTATCTTGGATGGAATTTGATTTTTTATACAATTAAACATATATGTATGAAGAGTGCTATGCATTACTCAATCTCATTTAATCAACAAATCACTAAACTGCACATTATCATCAAAATATTAAAATTATTAATCTCCAAAAACAATTGTAAGGAACTATAATACTAGCTCATGATCTCGAACAATTAAATGTACAGTACACGCACACACCTCCCGGAGAGAAAACTTAAAAAATATAAAGTAACTTTTATCATATTGGCATCGTTGGTAACCTCGTGAATTCCAAGAGACGAGATATAAAACTAGTCGTACGTGTGTGCGTGACGTTAACGATACGCAATCGTATAACGCAGCACGACACATTTACAATAATAATCATAAAAAAAACAGTTTATTATACAATAAAACTATGATAAAATGCAAAACAAAAACTACATAATACAACTTATTCAGACAAATTATATTTGTCATCGTAAAAACTCATTTTAATTTTTACACAAAAATACTTCTGAGATAACATAAATCGCTATACACATCATAAAAATTTTTGAAACAATATACAAGAATATTAAAACGAAAAAAAAAATCCATATTATATCGGTCTTAATATCCACATTTTGTTATTTAAAATATATATTATATATTCATTATCGTTAGCTATCAATATGCATGTTATCATTAGTTATCAAAATGCATATTTATCATAAACTTAAAATGTTTAATATGCATATTAAACATTTTAAGTTTTATTTAATCTTTTTCGAAAATTATTTATTTTTAACGTCTTTAATACATATACATATATATTCATCCCCCAAAATGTGTTTTCTGATATTAATAATTATTATTTTTAAAGTTATATTTACAAAATATCTTAGGGACAACTAACTAACAAATTAATTATTACATATTTCTTAAATTTTTATCATTCAAAATAATATTATATTATTTTCTTACAATATACAATCTTTTATAAAGTCTTATAAACATCGGACAATGCATGCGAGCAGAGGGCTATAATATTATTTACAATAAATAAATAAAAATAAATAAGGTCCGTCAATAAAATATTTTCTAAACCACGTAAAAAAACAGTATTTTGATAATATTCTATAAAGAAGAAAATCAAACACATGACTAACATCCATACATGGTTCTTATGATTTTTTTAACTCTATCAAGATATAAAATGATTTCATACAATTTATTTTTATATGATATGATCTATGTTTGAGTTTTTTGAAAATGTAAAATTACTACAATCCAAAACCATCTTTAGATGCTAGCCATGTTGTCATATTGACAGCTCAATATGAAAGAGGTTCCAAGAAAATGGAGTAGTTACAAACAAAAGAGTATTTTTCAGCTGTCATCTAGTTATATAAAATAATAACTGTGTTAGTGGATATAATATAGCTGCCACATGTATATAATAAAATAAATATTGTATATAAATATATGTACTATAAATAAAAGGAATGTTCATGCATATATATGAAACATTAAAATTAAATGGACAAAACAGGACTAAATACAGACAATTGGGCAAATAACACGAAAAATATGAAAATAAGATACTTGGAACTGTTGAATATGTACTATATAGAACATAATATGTACTTCGATAATTAAAATTGGCAGAATATTGAAGTGAAAAAATAATTACAGGTTTATTTTAAATATATTTAATTGTAGACAAATAAGTAGTTCTTCACTACAATTAAATTGAATAACATCAAAATTACACGACAGTTCAATATTAAATTTGACACAAATTGACTTGTAATTCAACAAACTGTGCCTACTACTGGTGTAGACACAAAACACGTAATTTTGACAGTGCGTAAATACAATCAATAATGTGCGATATATTTTGGATGAAGGAATGTGACGCAAAGGATAACATATAAATAATAATTACTAAACGAAACGTCGAGTACAAAAATACAAAATAAATAAATGATTGTTAAGATAATTTACGAGTATATAAATATATAAATAAAGAAACATACGTTAGAGAACTCTGCTCGCAAGCTTATTAACAACTTAACAATTATTAAGAATTCTTATTAACATTACATAATATTATGTTTATAACACTTAAAAGGCAATCCCCTTCAGACTTGAAATTATGCGAGAAATTTCGTTTTTCGCTAATAAATAGAAAAACGAAACACAATTCTCTCAGTATTTTTACGTATGTTGAAAAACATTGACGCATTCCTTTAATGTATATAAAAAAGGGTATGTTATATGAATAAATTTGAAATTCAATGAATTATATAAAAAAAAACACAACAATGGCATCCCCATTTATAAACTGTTCCATTTTTAAGATACTAGCCAGAAATATGGATATGGCAATGTTTTTCAAAAGCCCTGTATATTATTTACAGATCAAAATAATACATTACATATTTTCTCGAGTGTTTTTAATTATGAAAGCATTTTATAATCAAATTTTTGATGACAATGTTCTAAATTAAGTAATTATTTTGATCTGTCAGTGTGACAATTCAGGACTAATTGTTGACATATTTGGTGACATTTCATGGCTGTATGTTAAGATGGCCATGTTTAGATCATTTCATTGTGTTTTAAATCAATAAAATATTCTATAGAAATATAAAAAAAAAAACTGATGGCGAAACACATTTTATCAAAATAAATGAAAATATGGATTATTTTTTTTTTGACACCTTTTTGAATTGTTTATAAATACCTAATACAGTCAAAATAAGGTAAGTATGTACTCATAAAATACCTATAAAATTAATTTAAAACATTCCAATATAAACTTTATTTTAACTCTCCACTATTGTGTAGAGTTAAAATAAAGGAGCAACGGAGAGTCATGATTTTGCGATATTAAAGAATATTTTTGAAAATTATTGATATACCCGACACATTGTATCGAATGATATGAAAATATTTGAACTGACAAAATAAATGCTTAAATAATTATTTATAAATACACTTATAAACAGGTACTTCATGAATGCCACAGAAATAAAAAACAAGATTTTTACATTTCTGTATGTTCAGAATCAGCAGTCCAATATTTTTTTATTGCAATCAAGATTAATAAACAATTAGAAAAATCAGTTTTTTTAAGTCAAACATTTTAAGTTAATTTCTTTTCCTGTTATATATATTGATATTTTTACTACTAAAAATCCTTTGATAAATTAGTTATGATATTTTTACAAGTTGATTTCTATGAGATGGGAATATCAAAGACAAAAAAATACTACTAATGCTGAACACAAAAATTCTAATTAGATTCAAATTCAGTGAAAGAAAATTATGTAACATTCTATTTATGAATCAATGGAGTTGCCAGAAATTTAAATAAAATAAATATCCTTTATAAAACTGTTTATAAAATGTGTTTTTTAATCCTTGGCAATTTGCGATACACTAACTTCTTGCATTAAAATGAAATGCCTCCTTTCTTCGTCTCTAATTAGTCATTAATTATAATATTATTTATCCATTAATATAAAAAGAAAATATGTAACCCGATTTCATGAAATTTAATGAATAACGAAATAAAATAAAAATTTGTTACTCACACAAATTTTATTGTTAATTTGATTAAAAAATATATATTTTTAGGCAGCATTAGTAGTCTTTGATTTTTCTATGTTTTTTCAATAATAACATAAACACATTATATTAAAACAATTCATTAATCTAATTATATATTACAAACTACAATAAAAATGAAAAAAATAACTCAATTAGACCAGGTGCGATATTTGTAAACTAGAAATTTTTAGTCAACCATATCTATACATA
The DNA here is from genome assembly GCA_963576475.1 of Molanna angustata. Taxonomy (NCBI): domain Eukaryota; kingdom Metazoa; phylum Arthropoda; class Insecta; order Trichoptera; family Molannidae; genus Molanna; species Molanna angustata. The sequence goes on from OY754989.1 coordinate 15,585,040, forward strand.
TATAATTATATAAAAAAAAATCATAGCTAGATAATGTTTTCAATATAATTCACAAAATTTATTTTTAACCTTCTGGCTTGTCATTGACTGTCTTGTTTGGTGTTCTCTAATAATGTCTTTTGCTCATTTCCTAGCTTCTTCAACAATTCTATATTATTCTGGATGTTTTAGAAAACTAACAGTTTTTTTGACGTCCACGCCCCCCTACAAGGTAGGCAGAGAGAACCAAATGCGCTATTGTTCAGGCTTCTCACATTTCCGTCTCTCAGAATATCATTTACATAGTCGTGCCATCCTTTATTTGGCGCCCCCGACCTTTATTCCATTCCTATTGAGATGTATATTTTCTTCGTCAGGCGTTCTTTTTTCATCCTAACCAGGTGGCCATATTTATGAGCCATCATATATTATTTCTTTTTTATAGCTGAAAGAGACCGAGTCCGGGTGGTAAAGGGTCCTTTAAATATTAACTACCTATGTATTTAAAAAAAAATATTCAATTAATTTATTATGTCTATTAAAAAAGTTGAATATGTATATGAAATATTAAATTAAATTAGGCGCGTATTCAAAATTTTACAAGTATGACGATGTAAAGTAAAGATACAGTTGACTGTTTTTTCGAGTCGAAAATTTCGCAGCCGATTACAAAACTTTGAACTGACAGGCGAAACGTTAATAGCCCCTTACAATTAAAAATATCTCATCGTAATAACATTAAAGTCTAACAACTATTTATATAAAAAGGTAACTTAGCACTGTTGGTTTTTGCGCGTCGCATTATAACAAAGGATGCGCAAAATTTCTACCTAACGACACTAACAAACAAATCACTGAAAATGTGCATTCCGCAGTCAAACTCAAATAAACTAGAAATGATGTATTGCATATTGTCTCACAGGAGTACCGAAATATATTATATCCGTCAAGGCATAGTAGACAAGGCATTTATTGAAAACACAACCACATTAGTATAATAGAAGAACTAGTGCGAGATGATCATGAACATGAATGTAGTAAAAACTGTTTGTCAAAATAAGAGGATCGTGCGGTTTTATATGCTTTTCCCAAAAAGAGAAGCCGTAGGATGTAATGCATGCAATTTAGATACAAATATACCATTACAAAATGCATTTGTTTTGAAATACTAAACTATTTTTTACATTAAACTTTACAAGTTTGTCCGTACTGGAATTTTGCAATTGATTTTTAATTAACTCCCCGACCATTGAGAGCTCTGAATTTGTATATTACCGATGACTGTCGGTAAAACTATTTCCAGCTTGATTCATTTGATATTTTGATAAAAAAAAAACAATTTTGTATTTCATAGAAAATTGGTGCAATAATTAAGTACCGTTTATATTGTTTCACAATAGAATATGTATGTTCTAATTATGTAATTAATTTGCTGTATAAACAACTGCTTTTGACATTATGTGTTTGACATTGGCAGTATGACTGTAAAGAAACTAAAGACTGACATGAAATATAGTTTTATTTTTAATTTCAACGTGAAGAAAACTTTGAAAAGTGTGTCATCAATTTTGTTTTTGATTTATTTCTTTGTGTTTTCATTTATTATTGTAATACTGGAAGTTGTTTGTACTAACCATGGAAATGGAGCATGTGCTTAAGAAAGCACATGCTCCATTTCCAAACGAATATGGCCAAAATATGATCTCAGAAGAACCAGAGAATACTCTCGTTCAGAAGAGACTCACTCACCAGAGTCATATCGATATTAATGGGACACTGGGTTATAAGAAAGCATGCCAGAAGGCTAGGGCTGGAGGCATACCATTACTACAGAGCATGCCAGGACGAGGAGGAGAAGACGGTGGTCCACTTCCTCTGTTACTGTCCTGCTCTCTCTAGAATTAGGAGTAGCTCCTTGGGAAATTTCTTCTATGATGATCTGATTGACATAGTGTCAGCCGACATCGGAGACATAATAACATTCATTAGCCACTCAGGCTGGTTCAAGAGGGATGAGTGAGTGGGAGGACAGCCCCATTGTGGTATCACAAAGGGCCAATTGGCATAAGTGTGTTCTCCTTAAGAACTGCCACCCACAAAAAAAATACTGGATGTTAGAAATGAAGATATGTTTTGAGAAGTTAGTATTAATACACCAGCCAACGTGTCATTTAGTGATCAAAAAGAAAAAATAACTCAATGTATGGAAGTGACAGTCACTCAAGATAACTCAGTCACGTGACAGCTGTCACTTCTATGCATTGACATCTTTTCTTTTTCTTTTCCACTGATTGTATAAACAAAATGTACTCATTGTCTGCTTGGCTAACCAAAATTAAATCGAATGAATAAATTTTATTATGACGTATAAAAAGACGATACACTATACATCATTTCTAGTACATTAGACGTTCCAAGGTGCATCAACAACCATAAAAGAGAAAAACACAGTTATTTAATTATATAATTACAGTATTGAATCAAGCTTAAAAATAACAGTGTACCCATGTGTTCAAAAATGCATATTTGTTATTGTGAAAAATATAGGGTCATCATTATTATTAAACACGTTTTTGATTCTATCGATTCAGAAATAAGTTTGAAGTACAAATTTTCATTAAAATATTAAAGTATGTTTCACTACAATTTAAATTTTTTAAACAGTTGAATCCGTATATTTGTAAAATACACACATAGACATAAAAATAACATTTTTATCTACAAAGTTGTAGCGTCGATTTCTTAATTTGTGAAAAATTATTTCCATATAAAAGACAATCTATCATTAAGATTTAAAATAAAATTATCGGTAAATATTATCAACATGCAAATGTCAATTTGAGCAATCTATATTATATGATCATCTGTTATAAGTGTCATTATATTATGTGTCCCATTGATTTGATTCCTTGCCTCTATGTAAAAATTCAGTTTTATTGTCAAACCCCTATGTTTCCAGATTCGAAAAGCAGTAAACAGTTTTCAATCTATTCTCATTTCGTCAGGATACTGCCGAAATGAGAATAGATTGAAAACTGTTCACTGCTTTTCTAGAAAACTGGTAAAATTGGGACGGTACTAAGCACAGAAGTGGAAAGTGTAAAAAAAATGATTTTACAAGAGAATATTCTTAAAATATAATATTCAATTGATTCAGTTACATTTTTGTATTTACCACATATAAGGCCCTATTCAGATTCGACTAAAAATTTTATATAGAATTTTAGTATAGGAGAAATGTCAAAAAGTTGACTGCATTTATACGGGACTCATTACATCACACCGCGCAGATAAAATCCACGATTTATCCACGGTTGACTGATATTTTAGACGTCTTCATACTCTGAAACGAATCAGAATTAAACATATCGTGTCCTATTCTGATTCGTTTCAGAGTACGAAAACGTCTATAACCAACGTGCGACCGTGGATAAAAGGATTTTATACGCGCTGTGACGTAATGAGTCCCGTATAAATGCAACTTTTTTACATTTCTCATGTACTAAAATTCAGACGGATAAGTTAAGACGAATCAGAATAGGACATATTGTTAATTTCAAGCATTTTTAAGATTTAATTAAAATCTTACTTCTGTGCATATTACCATCAATAGACAAACGTAAAAAAAAATAATTTTAGTGATAAAATTAGCAGACTTATAATATTGAGGCCTATAATAACGGAATTCAATTATTTGATATTCCAAACTGATGGACAAATTTTAATTTTGGCTTTTAATGTAAAAATATAAAGAGATTCATAGTATATAATATTTTTTTTAATACTAGTTTAATATATAAGTATAAATATTGTTTTGTTCATCAAAGTTAGAGATATTAAAAATGGCAGTTAAGATATGGAACATGGAGTTGATTAATACTAATGATATAATGAAAATGACACGAATGAATGAAACGTAGTTAATTTGTTGATAAAAAAGTAAAAAATAAAATAACGTCAACTGTTTAAAAAGTAACATGTAGCGAAAGAAAAAATTACGAAGGTATCCTATTACCTATTAGTCTAGACATACAAAAATTATTTATTATACACAACAATTCTTATTGGCTAGTCATAATATTCATCTATTATATTTTTTTCCGATTAAGTTTAAAAATATCACAATTTTATTTAACAAATACATAAAAATAATAATATAATATATTACTATGTACGTAAAATCAATATTTACAATAATTACGAAATAAAAACAACACGTTGATTATATTATTTGAATTAAGATTAAACTTTCAATCGAAACCGTCTGTCACTGGTCCAAGACTTTCAGTCACTCTATTGTTCTTATTCCGCGTCTCTGTCGATATAATATAAAGAGATGGAGAATGAATAATGAAGAGTCGTTCACTCTGATGTGTCGAGTTCCGCTTAAGAAAAATACCCCTTCAAATGGTATTTGTACGCAAAAATGCAGTGTCGTATACGCAAATGTCAAATTATCGAGAAAAATGGTAATTACTATGCGTTTAGTGAATCTCATACTGGTTTCAATATACACGAGGAGCAGCAAATCAAATCATTTACTTTCAATCCAAGTAAAAATTATAATATTTGACAAATAACAAAAACATTTTATGGCAACATTGAATTTTTCTGTGCTACTTTTCAAATATTTACAAGATTTTAAATGCTACCACCTACCATACATTTAAAAAAATATTAAAATCTGTATTATTTCTATTAATGGTTAGAGAACATAATATTTTATAATATACTGTAATGCCATAATATTAAATATTTATTTTTATAAAAATGTCGCCAGTAATATGTTATTCCCTTTAATAGGACCACAAATAACGCAACATATTTAGTTTCACAGCTAGTATATTAAGAAGATTATGAACAAAGGCATCAAAGCTTCTTAAGAAGCCATGACATAACACAACGTTCCAGTTTATTTGAAATATGAGATGTATAAATTACTTGATTCTTGATACAATTTCGTTGAAAATGCTGTCAAATATATATTTTTTATTAAGTATTATTTACTGATATTAATGCAAAGAATTGTATTTTATATTGCTGTCAAAAATAATTACTTATTTGACAACTTGAATTATTTTGATTTTAGAAAACAGACCTGTATTATGACCATAGATTAAATAGATGTTCACTTCCTGAAACACAGCTTATGATTGGTTGAAAATCAACCAATTCTTTATTCAAAAATCAACTAATTCTTTATTCAGGTTCAAAATGATTTATTCTAAGAATTTTTAGTACCTATTTGGATTAATAAATTATGATTTGATTTGACACTTCTCATATTATTATGTAGTACCTACATAAAAAATATCTATTAAATTAACCTTGTACGTATATTCTATTTAATAGCTATATAACATTATTTAAATTTATGATGTGATTTCAGACGTGTTTTGTTATATGTGTTGTTTCTAATAAAATATTGTTATTTGACAAACCATTACTTGTGGAAATATAGTAATTATTCAGTGCAGTTATGAAGTGAATGTCAAAAATGCACAGATTGGATATAAAAAAAATGCACAAAAGCTGCAAAACTCTGATTTTTCAAATTTTTTAAATCATGTCTATTTAATATTTGTAATAAAAGTTCATAAAAATGAAAAGAAAAATAATTATTCATATATTGAATGAAGAAATTACATATTATTACCATATTAAACCAATTTTTTAGGTAAGTTTGTTTGTAATCATCGCGACTCACTCAAGCGAGTTGCATTATACAATACTTTGAGTTTAAATACTTGCATTTGTAAATTGGAATCAAATTTACAGTTTGCAGATATGTTAGATACATAAAACGTTTTTAAGATTACGTTTCTCAATATTTTTCTTTTCATATTCACAAACTTTACTTACATAATATTAATAATTAAGACATTTATACCTAGCTATAAAAATAATTATGAAAAATCAGACGGCTGGAGCTCGTATGTATTGTGAACATGTCCCAGGTTGGTGCTGTTAAATCCAATTGTGCTACGCATTTGAGTTTCAGAGTGTACTTACACTACCATTCAACTACTAATGTATTTAAAAAAAAGTAGTTTTAAAACGAATAACGCAGCAGTCTCTGTTTTCCGATATTCACAACACAAAATTAAGATTAAAATACAAATTTGTTTTTTATTTTTTATATATAAAACAGTACTTTCATTCTAATATTCAAATGCAACGTATAACTAATTTTTAGCTACAGTGCCCATACAAAGACTCGCAAACACATCAAATTATTTAGTTATAAAATATACGGACTTATTACACAGATTTTTATAAACCAAATAAAATCAAAAAACCTTCGAGGCCTTTAATTACAGACATGTAACTGCACATTTAAATAGTTAAAAATGTCTTTATTCTGGTACGCAAACAGATCCTTTTCGAAACAACGGAGACTGTGTCGATGTCGATTGACATTTGCAGCATTCGAAGTCTCGAACTCTACGAACGATGCTTGAAGTCTGTCAACGTCGATCCTTTGGCATTTGGTGTTCCTCGTATCAGTCCGAATGCCGATCGGTTTTGAGCAGAGTGTCTCACACCGGACGTGTTCCTTCCGTTGTTTGCTTTACAGGGAAGGCGACTCCGCGGTCGGTTTGAAGTCAAGTGGCTATATGGACGTACGGCCACGTGTTACTAGCCACTACCTAACCTCAGCGGAATTTAGTACAAATGGAACGTAGAACATCTTGCTCTCCAATAGGAGGGCAGCGGCTGCTTGAATCTGCAAAAAAAAAACAATGATTACATAAAATAATAAAACATTTCCTTGAGGTAAACCAGTGGACAGTAATGTCAGGGCTGCGTTCAGATAGAATACTCGACATCGGGTGTCGGATGTACCTGAAGTTGCATATTATGGCGTTTTTCACAACGACATGCAGTGCGATATAAGAGAAATGGAACTAATAAATTGGAGAAGACTGGCGGTCGATAGGAAGAGATGAAGACGATTTCTGGAGGAGGCCGGGGTCAGTAGCACCAGTGACAATAATGATGATGAGGCAAACTAGATATTCTAGTATTCTTCCAAACAGTTTTTCCAGCCCAAAGAAGCAAGAAATATATGAGAAATAATTATGAATGACATTCTTCTCTGTTGGGAATCAATATATGATAAATCTAAATATATTCCCATTTAAAGTCCATACGGTAATGGTAATGGTTATCTTTTTTTTAAGGTAATGCACACCCGCACACTTGTGGATGGTTACCCCATATTGTGGGATGTGCTGTGATGGTATGAATCAATGGATGAAATCCATAAAATGTATATCTTCTTCATCTTGATCTTTTGATAGACCGTTGGTATGTCAGAAGCTATGCACAAGATGTATATAATTACTTGTATCGTTTTGCTGTCAATATTTTATTGCATTTTGGTGAATAATAACCAAGTGAAATATCTATACTTAAATGTGATTGTCTAACCAATTAATACATTGCGATCAACAAAATGAATCAACATAATTATTAAGTTTGTCTATAGATAAAACTTGACGGAACTCCACGATGACATAATAAGAAATCTAGGTTTAGTTTTAATAATAGGGGATTTTATATAGCGCCTTTAATGATTCAAGATCATTCCAAGGGCGCTGATAGTTTAGCTATGTGCTGCTCTAAGAAACAAAACTGTTTTCAGTCCTTTAGTGAAAGTGTATTAATTAAACCGTTCACACCAAAGCATTGTAAGCCGCTTTGTCCAACTCCTTTAGGGTTGTTAGTCTGCGATCCAGAAGACCTGAGAGTTACTGCTAACATAATATTTATAAATATATCAAGAGGGTATATAAACCTAAACACTCCAATTTCAAATTTCTAAATCTGTTAAACAGTGTGTTTCTAAATCTGTTAAACAGTGTGTTTGTAAATCTGTTAAACAATGTGTTTCTAAATCCGTTAAACAGTGTGTTTCTAAATCTGTTAAACAGTGTGATACTAAATCTGTTAAACATTGTGTTTCTAAATCTGTTGATAAACAGTGTGTTTCTAAATCTGTTAAACAGTGTGTTTCTAAATCTGTTAGACAGTGTGTTTCTAAATCTGTTAGACAGTGTGTTTCTAAATCTGTTAATAAACAGTGTGTTTCTAAATCTGTTAAACAGTGTGCTTCTAAATCTGTTAAACAATGTGTTTCTAAATCCGTTAAACAGTGTGTTTCTAAATCTGTTAAACAGTGTGATACTAAATCTGTTAAACATTGTGTTTCTAAATCTGTTGATAAACAGTGTGTTTCTAAATCTGTTAAACAGTGTGTTTCTAAATCTGTTAGACAGTGTGTTTCTAAATCTGTTAGACAGTGTGTTTCTAAATCTGTTAATAAACAGTGTGTTTCTAAATCTGTTAAACAGTGTGTTTCTAAATCTGTTAAACAGTGTGTTTCTAAATCTTTCAAACAGTGTGTTTCTAAATCTGTTAAACAGTGTGCTTCTAAATCTGTTAGATAGTGTGTTTCTAAATCTGTTAATAAACAGTGTGTTTCTAAATTTGTTAAACAGTGTGTTTCTAAATCTTTTAAACAGTGTGTTTCTAAATCTGTTAAACAGTGTGTTTCTAAATCTGTTAGACAGTGTGTTTCTAAATCTGTTAATAAACAGTGTGTTTCTAAATTTGTTAAACAGTGTGTTTCTAAATCTTTTAAACAGTGTGTTTCTAAATCTGTTAAACAGTGTGCTTCTAAATCTGTTAGACAGTGTGTTTCTAAATCTGTTAATAAACAGTGTGTTTCTAAATTTGTTAAACAGTGTGTTTCTAAATTTGTTAAACAGTGTGTTTCTAAATCTTTTAAACAGTGTGTTTCTAAATCTGTTAAACAGTGTGTTTCTAAATCTTTTAAACAGTGTGTTTCTTAATCTTTTAAACAGTGCTTTTAAAAAATATCCTTTTTTTACATCATTTTTATAAATAACCTCATAACAATATGTCATAAAGAAATAAGAAAGTGAATGACTGATAATTTTTTTCATTTTATTTCAGGTTTGTTCTAAAAATGTAAAAAAATCACATATTTAATTTCCAACACTTTGAATAAGATATCAAATGATATCAGTGGTTATTTTATTCTATGAAAAAAGACAAATCACCTCGGGTATTCGAGCGAATAAATCATGAAGTCTTGCAGGATGATGAGGTGCAGTGTGCTGAAGAAAACTACGAAGGGCCTGAACGTAACGTTCCTGGATTCCTTCCAGTTCTTCTTCTGAAACAAATTTAATGTTTTTTAACAGTGTCCTTTTTAACAAATTTATAATATCTTTATGACATCGAAGGATGATTACCAATTTTCTTAAGAATTATCTGTAACAGAAAATAAATATCTTTAATGTTGTTCTTTTATAGTCAGTCTTCCTTGCTCAGTAAGTTAGATATCTGACTCCTAAGCCAATGATTCGATTCAATTACCGTTGAAGATATAGTTTTACAGCGTATTTTCAGTCTTGATTTGCAGATCATAAGTCTAGAATGTGGCAACATGTTATAGAGTGTGTGTTAAATTAATTTTTAAGAAATTTAGTACCTGGTTGCTGCCCAAAAAGCAATACGAAATGAAATAAAAAAAGACGACTAGTATATTTTTTAATTGCATATATGCAAACATTGGATTTTTTCCCTGTCGGGAGTCAAATGGTATTATTATTGACAAACTTTTTAACATCTCAATAGAGACGAAGTTAGGATATCATAGAATAACCAGGAACTCAAGGCACCTACAGGGCTTACGACCTGTCGATGAAAGGTCGTAAAAAATTGTCAATAATAAGACAACCAATGTTGCGATTGATCCATGCCACAACTCAACGAAAGAACTCCAAGAATAAGAAGAAGAATAAATAAATAAATCTACCCACAAGTCATTATGTAATAATAATAATAATTGTGTAACATTCATTAATACTGGTTATCAGATTTACCTGCATAATATATTATACATTTCCTTAAATAACAAAGTCGTGTACCTACCTACTTTCTCTATTATATAACAACATGGTGGGTGTGTAAAGTTAGTCTAATGAAATGACCGTGCAAGAACTAAGAAATAGCATAATAACATATTAATTCATTATTCAACAGTTAATGCCATTAACATTATTATGTTTTGATGGATGTAATAATATTCACGATGGTCACATTAAAATAGTATGATTTTACTTTCAAACAGTAAAAGAAATAATATTTCATGTTTTATTTTCTTATTAAGAGAAAAAACAATCATACATATACATAAAGTTGATATAATATGTTGAGACAATAATTTGTGGCATTTGGTAATTTTTGCCTACCCCAAAAAGGAACATGTTTTAACACAATTTATAAATAAATATTAGTATTATTGATGGATATTGTATATTGAAACATATTTTAATAATGTATAAATACTTTTTATATAAAATATTGAATTATTTATTAATTATTTATTAGTAGTTTATTTAATTAGTAGTAAAAGTGAGCAGCCAATTACTTTCTGTTTTCAAAGCCATTTAGAAATAAACTGATCAATCTTTATATCAACAAAATAGATTAATTATACACTAATATTTATTACAGCACATTCAATTTTATAAAATTGTGTGAAAAATATAATAGGTATAAATAATATAATATCAAGTTTGATATCGATTGAATAATCAAATTACCTGTAATACCGACACGACGGGCTTTTAAAGTGTTATTTTTTTCTAAAAGAGATCGCTACTTCCGCAAATCTGCATTACCGACAGGAAACCAACTATCAACGATAGATGGCAGTGCTATTTATTACCGCCGAAATTATACCCGCTCTAAACATTTGAAATGTCAAAACTTTTTCTCTCGAAGATTATCAAAATGAACGTTTTTATCATTGACTATATGTATGTAGGTAGTAAACCAATGGTTTTTATTGTAATAACTATCTCATTTGATAAAAATACACATTCCGTGCAGTCATATCACAATATTATGTGAAATTAATCATTATTATTATTAACTGACTTTCAAAAACGGAGGATGTTATCAATTCGAAGTGATTTTTTTATATATGTACGTATGTTCAGCGATAAATTTTACAGCGTTATCCAATTTCGACGATTCTTTTATCATTAGAAAGAAAATATGTTGTGATTGGTCCCATTTCAATTTGGTCAAGATTGATCATGGGATCCTTGAGAAAAATCAACAAACTCTTCAATTTTCACTTCAGCAATAAGAACTCTTTACAACATTGCCTAATTAAATTATTTTTCTAGTGGGAAGAGAGCGCTTCAGAGATGATCGTTTCGATCGTCTGTTGCGTTTTCGATCTGTACAACAAGAATGCCATACAGATTGCGATTATACAGGCGAATAATATTTTTTTAGCACGTCAAACGATTTCGATTTTTGTGTTGGAAAAAAGATATTTCATTTCGATTCTTCCTTGACCTTATGACTGAACGTGGTGACTTCATTCTCTTCTTCTTCTTTTTTAAGGCTATTTATCACCGTTGCCAGTGTTCTAAAATATTTCATTCAATCACCCGTCGAATGATTCGCTTCCATTAGAAACATTACATTTTATGGAACTCACTCTACGGATGGTAGGTCTGTTTGTTTGGCGCCGACTTGAAAGTGATTTTATGTAAATAAATATTTTCCAACTTATGTTTTTTAGTCATATTATATATGTTGTGTTAGATATAAAATTAACGGACTTTTTAATTAAATAAGCCATTTATTTGATACACTTCAGTGCATTTTTCTCGTTTTCATATGATTTTATTTTAGATGTTTTTGGAGCCGGTTTTTTTAAATTATTTTGATTTAAATAACAATTGGATTAGAGGCATTTTTTCTTATTAATCGAATAGTTTCAAATATCGAATCTAACAAGAGATTTACCGTTGTAATTCTACCGCGGTTCGTTACATTCAATTTCACTTTCAGTGATGGCATTATGTAATAACATCTTAAACGAATTGTGCTTTGTGAGTTTTACAACGGTAAAATAATCTGCCTTTCATTTTCGAAGAATGTTCCGTAAATATTGAATTAAATATTTTTTGCACGGGTGAAATCAAACTGGGTAAAAAAAATCTAAGAATTTTTATTCCTCTCAACTAAGGGCCCTTTCAACTGATAAGTAACGCATAAAATAACTAATTATATAGTTACATTACCTATATACTAAAGCAATAAATCAACAATAATAAAATATATTATGATAGTACCTACTAGAATTCGAATCCTACCACGACCGATTTTGTTCAACTATTGCACAAGCATTTATGCTTAATTTAAGAAATTTATGAGGATGTACATATATGTACTTATTACAAGGGCATATTTCTTATTTTTTTAAATACTTTCAATACTTGTTGATATATTTTTTTAATAAATAAGAAGCGATTTTATCTTATACTCTATCAGTTGAAAAGTCCCTTAATAGGCCATAGTTCTTTAAAAATGAATTAAGAACTTCTACAATCTAAACGATGCGCTTTTTTAATCGCTAGATCTCAAGTTTTTTTAGATAATCGGAATTTAAAATAATCATCGTATCGCCGAATCGCAGTATGTTATTCTATAATAGGTATGTTATTGATAATATGTAATTATGCTGACGATATTAAAATGTCGCGATGTGACGTGTTTCGGTCGTACCCGTTTGATTATGGAACAGATCGCTGCAACTATAAACCATAGATATTATTATTATGTATAATCGTTGATATGTATGGTGCCTACCGCCAACATACAATCACACACTACTAGAGTGGCAGCCGTGTTATATCGGTGTTGGTTGGTAGATACCTACGCTCACAACCACGAAGCACTCTCTCAGTAGGTCAGCCGGCCGCGGGGCAATGACCGCTGACAGGCGTTGACCTCGGCGCGAATAACTATGTATTTGTATGTATACCTAGAACCGTCAGTTGCCACATCTTTAGTCGCGAGTTACGTCACTCAACTCACTGACGGACGGAGAATAGCGAGGCACATACAACGAGTACAGTTTTAATGATGGCTGAATCTATTCGTACGTAAAAGAAACTAACGATTTTTCTATGATAAAACATTGGTTACATTTTTCTTTAAAACATATTCAATGAACTAGACGAAACGTTGTATTGTTTTCAGGCATCTAACAGGTACTATGTAAAATATTTTATTTAACACGTAACCAATAACAAATTGTCACATTCTGGAGACTCGTCATATTTATCGTTTCACAGATCTTATGAGAATAAAACGACTACCTAATTTTTTCCCAGTGCACGATGTTTCAATTCAATTTTTCTCTTTTTCCCAGAGCACAATGTTTTATTTTGATTATCCCTACTGCTTGTCCTGCAGACATTATTTCCCGGTAACTGACCCAAAACGCAGCTACTAAGAAATTCAGGAATTTCAAAACACCCTTGTCAATATTAATTTGCTTTCACTATTCTACATTATAAACACGATTTATGAAACTCAATCATCATAATACTCACAATAACGTTCTTTCCTTGTTCATTCATGACTTGTTTTAGGAAGTGCATTTTATCAAGGGAATCTAAAAATATTGTCAAATTTTGTAAATAGAGGGAGATCTGTATACCTATTTCTATTATTCCAGGATGTGAGCGAATTGTCATATTACTTGTCACAAAAATGTGATATATATCTAATCCTATGACAGATTATATGAAACACAGTATGAAATTCGTAAACATAACAGTCGACCAGACCGCGTGGGTGTTGAGAAATCAAATAACGCTGCGCCGCGTAAAAAGATGTGTTTATTTATTATTGTTGTGACTGCCAACAAAAGTATACGATGTTGATCCTTTTATAAAGTTCAATGTTGCTATCCTTGACTTTAAAACGTTTCGTTTTGAGCATTCACAATAATATGCAAAAATGCTACATCTATTCACACGTAAAAGAAATATATGATTATTTCTATGGTAAACGATAAAATTTTTATAGTTATTTTGCCTTTGAAAATATTGATTCTAACAGACCTTTTAAAAATCATTAACTTTCGTGACAGACGAACGAGGAACACCTCAATGTTTTTGCCTTACCACATACATTTAGAGAGGAATCGATGCGTGGACATATTATAGTATATGTCCAGGACCCTTTTTAGGAGCCATATTAGAAAGGAATAATTAATCAATGTTTTGTTATCAACAGTCAAGTAAACACGTAATATTAAATCAAAGGTGTGCTGATTAAGTTACAACACTAATGTTACATAATAATATTGTTGAAATTTTATTTATACGTTGTCCAATTTAAAAAAATAAAAATAAAAAAGATCAGTATCCTTAAACAACATTCGAATATTTATGAGGAACAAAATTATGACTAGTGAGTTAGATTATTTATTTATTTATTTATTTATACATCTTCTTGTACATAATATAAACAAATATAATTGTACACTGGCGGGCTTATTGCCATTAGGCAATTTCTTCCAACCAACCAGATTACAAAGTATGACAACATTGTGTATGTACAACAGCAAATAAAAAAGAGTAAAAGAAATCAAATAAAATACGTATAACACTTAAATACTATTAAACAAAAAAAAATATAATTCATAGCAATAAAAAGGATATGGTAAGGACAGGAGAGGAAATCGGAATCAGGTGTTCAAGGATAAATATTCCTTCTTTAGTTTTTTCTTGAAAATACTAAGTGAGTTAGACGACGCAATATCCGGACCAAGGCTATTCCATAATCTTGCTGATTGTACTTCGAACGAAGAGCTGAGAAATTCTGTATTATGGCTGGGTATGGATAGTGTTGTACGTTCAGCAGATCGGAGTGGAAGTCCATGATTGGATAAATAAGTGAATTTGCTTTTTAGGTACTGTGGTAGGTTTGGGTTCGAGAGAATATTGTACAATAGTGACAAAATGTGTATATTGCGCCGCTGGCGTATCCTGGGCCAACAAAGAAGATTGCGGTAAGGTGATATGCGATCAAATTTTTTCAACCCAAAGATGAATCTGATACATATATTCTGAAGACGTTCAAGTTTATTGAGATGCACTTCATTTGCATCCAAATAGCATACATCGGCATAATCAAGCAATGGAAGAAGAAGTGATTGAGCAAGAGTTATTTTACAACGGAATGGAAGGAAATTTTTAAGTTTATTAAGTGAATGTAGGGCAAAGAAAATAGATTTAGTAACATTTACTAAGATTAGGTGGTACCTACATAATATTTTCGTAAAAGTATCTTCCCTTTAATCATGATAGTTTTGTGGGCATCGTACAGCGCATTATATATATTTTTTCTGTTAAGCAGCCCTTTCACGATCGTGTCATTCGGCGTCGCTCCATATGGACCGGCTCCATTTGGACCATAGTAAAATTCACACTCACGGGCGAGCCATCGAGCCATCAAAATTAGTATACACAAGCGGATGGCGCTTTCGCATTAATAATTTCTATTTTTTTTAATTTTCAAGTAAAAATAAGTTATAATTCTGATGATGAGTTTTATACAACTGCTATTTATTTTTTATTTTTTTTATTTATTTATTTATCAAGGAAACATACAGTTTTATAAATAAATTGTAATGATACAAAATGATTATCAAATAAATCAGCAAAGTTTCCATAAATGGTTTACAATAAGATACTTTATGAAGGAAAAAACATTAGTTATAGCAAGAGGAAGAATAAACAAGATTGAAATAAAACATAACATAATAAAAAATAAAAATAATAAAATAATTAACCAGTTAACCAGTCAAGAAATGAAAAAAAAAACAGTTAACACGTACCCACATATAAGTTAAAAAGTATTCTTTTCACACAATATTAAAAAGTTTTCTTTTAAAAGCTGCAAAATCGTTATTTAGAATATCTATATCAGACTTAATGACAGAATTATACAATTTACAACTGCGTCTGACAAAAGAGTTCTGCGCATAATTAGTCTTACACATAGGAATAGCAAATAATGCTATATAGTGGTTATATACAATGTTATATAGAAAACTGCTATATAGAAAATGTTGTATTTTCGCATTCACGAGAGTGTCAAACAGCTCGGCGCAATGAGATGGCGCAATGTACCGCTGATTTTTACACTCACGAGTATGCCGTACTCCATAGTGCTGCGCCGTTTGTCGCGGCACTATGGAGTTTCGATCGTTTGGAATTCCATTTTGGTGTGTCAGGTCAATTGGGCTGCGCGGGTTTTGACATTCACGAGCGCATTTTGGAGTGATGGCAAGCCATTTGGAAGAATGGCACGATCGTGAATGGGGGCCTTTATGTAATTAGTGTTGGACGAGTCTTGGTAAATAATTTAGTTTCATTTAGAATTTTGGGGAAAAATCTTTGTTGTGTTTTATTCTTTAATTACGATTTTTTTTAAAGATAAAAACCATCAGATAAATTAACGTAATTTTCTCTATAATAATACTTTCATCAGTCAAAAAATATGTTAACTTTATTTTCTAGTAAAACACATAGTGGAGAGTAAATTTATCAAAACCTTATAAAGTTTTGTCACATGTTTGTAAGAATTTATCTCGAATATAATGGAGAGAGAGAGAGTTCAGCGTTGACCACGACACTAGAGTCTACAATCCGAATCTACCCGTTTGCATTCTGTTTCCGGTTGGCTCTCTGATTGGTTGAGATCTCGTAGTATTAAGTCAAATGAGCTGTGAAATTTTATATTAAATGCGAAAAATTAAAAGAATATTATATATTTAATTTATAATAATTTATAATTCAATTTATAAAGCAACTCGCTCACGCGAGTCGCTATTATTATTATACACAAACTTAAACCTAACCTAAGAATGCAGAAAAGAAACTCAGAGGCTAGACGCTACTGACCACGACGCACTTCTATTATGAAATTTCATTTTACGGTATCAGGAGTCGATAATAATGCAGGAGGTTCGAAAATTTCGATACAGGAATGTGACAAATTTTCAAACAGCAGCGTGACAGATGAGAATTCGAACGGCTGCTTTAATAATAATTACCAGGAGAACAGACGAGGAGAGAGATAATATGAGCCAATGGTCAGTACAGTAGCAGTGGTCTCTCATCCCACGGGAGATTCTCGCTGCAAATAGACCTTCAGGTCCGATTATAGATCAGGAACTGGGGCGGGTTCATCTAGGGTCAACCGACTACCAACGACGGCCTGATGGTCGATGCAATCACATATGAACTTACCTACCTACATAATTATATATTAAACATTGTTGGTTTTAGAGCATCCTGAACCATTTTACAAATAATTAACTAGACAATGAATGTAGGTAAACAATAAAATAATTAATATCCTTTGCGTTTTCTGCGCTCCTGATACCATAATATAAAAAAATCAGTCTCGATAGAAAATAATCACAGTTTCTATAGTAAAAAGTAGGCTAAATGCACATAAACAGGACTGTGAATTACATAATTTTAATGTGAGGTATAAAAGGAAGCACGATGCATGTGTGTATAACCCCACACCATAATGCCATGATAATTCTTCAATGCCATTTTATGAAAGTAATGTGCCTTTTCAGCAATTTGAAAATAAAAATATCAAATTTTAAAATTCCTGAGCTTGGGGTCACTTTGAAATATTTGACTGTTAAAAAAAATGAAAAGCACTGATCAGCATGAAGTCGATTAAAGCTTAAGATTTTAAAGCTGAGTGATTGTGGACTGCCTCGTTAAATGGAAGGAACACATAAGTTGTGTTACTGAACGCATAAGAAAAATGTATTATATATTTTATAACTTACGAGACATGTTAGACAAAAAAACAATAACATCTGTCTATTATGCGTTCGTACACTCAATCCTGCGCTACGGAATAATAGCATGGGGAGGAGCTTATGTGACCACCTTATGTCCTTTATATATAGCCCAGAGAAGTGTCTTAAAAATAATCCTCAGAAAACCACGTGACTACAGTACTAGCCAATTGTACAGTGAACTGCCTGTCCCTTCGGTACAGAATATATACAAGAAAGTGGCTATCTGTCAGGTGGTCAAAGAGTTGATTGTTAATGGGGTAAATAATGACATATTGTATGTAACTCCTAGACTACAACTTGAGGGCTATATAAGACTCCCCATGAGGTTAACGAAGTTGGGACAGAGCCATTATTCATTCATGGGTGTAAAATGGTACAATGCACTGGATAGCAATATAAAGTAATAAATAATACTGACAACTTGTCAACTTTTAAAAAAAAGTTAAAATAATTTTCCTCCTCATTGTACCATATGAATGTATTAATTTTGGTGTATTGTATTGTGTGTGTGTGTGAGTATATCTTTATCGATTGTTAGCTTTTTTAAATTTATTTTTCCACGTTTGTAAATTAAAATAATATATATTTTTTTTATGAACTCTTTCTATGTATTTTATGTATCTTGTTAAATTTAAGTTTTGTGAACTCCTCCCCGAAGCACAAGGTTTCCTTCTTTTCGGGGAGAATTTCAAATTTATTTGTGATGTATATATTTTTTTTTATAATATGTCAAAATGTATCCTTTTTATACTTTCTTATTAATAAAATTTACTTACTTACTTTTTAGCAATTTTTGAGGTTAAATTAATTGAATAATAATATTAATTTATACAATTATTTATAATTTCATACTCAACGTTGATATTAACAATTTTTAACTATTAAATGTAGAGAAATATTAAAATTAGATTATGATCGAGTACTGATTTACACATTTTTAAGACTAAGGTAAGCTAAGAATGCATTAAGAAAGTGTCATGAGTATATCCTTCAAAATATAATGGGATCTAAGCGAGTATTAGATACACAAATCAGTAAAATTTAGGGTACTTTAGTCTATAATTGATAAAGTAGAATAAAAACGCCGTACATAACACACAGGGCCGGTATTACAGTCGGCCCTCAACTCATTGAGTTTGTAAAACTCAAGATTAATGTTAAGGGGAGATTGAATCCATTACCGTATTACAGTGCAATATGATATGTCAGTTACTAAATCTTCAATTATAGACATATTTTACTTTTTCTGTGGTTATTATCTGTCAAATTTTAAATAACCTCAAATAATACGAACTACAAAACGGGACGCTACGACTTGAAATACTATTGTTTTATTATCCAACATGGTAAATTTTTTTTTTTTCACCAAATAATGCTATTAAATGCCCATGTTCGTTTCAATATGGCTGTCAGTTTGTTTTGTTGTGTGGCGCCACCGTCGATACAACTAACGCCTCTAGTGATATAAAACACTGAAACTACACGCGTTGCCTAGCAACGAGTCGAGAAATGACAGTTGACTCACCGTTAAGTACTTAATCCGCCAGAAACGTTGAGTTAAATATTTAGTGACGTATTTGAGGGAAGATTAGGCCTAAACGGACACTTTAATACGCTATATTTTTGTAAAACTTGAGTTTAGCTCTTAAACTGAGACTGTAATACCGGCCCATAGTACACAGAACACACACAGATACATTGTGATGAAACTTTCAGAATACAATCTCAGCATGATACTAGTTGATAATCTGCAATAAAAAATAGGCTTGAAAATTACGAAATCATAACTCCCCATTATATCCCTTTGGGTTAGTGAGGAGTAAAAATATTGTATTCAACCAATATGAGTCTCTAGTGTTACCTCCTATCTATTTAAAAATTACCATAGGAATCAACTTTAGACTTACCGTTGTTGAGGAGTATGTAAACCTTGAGACAGACGTACTCCTCCATCCTGAGTCTTATCCGCCGGAACATGATGGTGATTTGGGTCATCCTCTCCACGACGAGACCCACGTCTAGCCTCAGTTGCTCCATGGTGATGGGACGACCCATCAGGGTTGTTAGGCAGCTCTGCAGAGTGCGAAGGTTCGCATTCACCTGGTGGAAGGAATAGACCAATTAATTTTGATATGCTGCTAGACTGACAAAAATGGAGATTTCTGGATTAACCCAAAACACACCCGGTGCTGTCGAGGTTATGATGATGATGTTAGATTTGTTTACTTATCTAGGAACATAGTCGGCATTCGTGGCTCAGTTGGTTAGATATCTGACTGCTGAGCCAAAGGTCCCGGGTTGATTCCCGGTGGAGACACAGTTTTTAAATATTTTACATAGTAACTGTTAGTTGCCCGAGAAGCAATATTAAATAAATAAAACATATTGAAATATCACATGGGCTGCGCAGGGCGCAAGTTTGGGTCTTTTGCTTGATGATAGTTACGTGAACTGCCCCCTTCTCCGACGAAACATATTTTCTGATACCTATATTACAGGAAATATTGTTTTTTTTTCCTTTCACTTTTAACCTATATTTTTAAAAAATTTGGAAATATAGGCAGTTAAACACATAAATTTATCATAAAAAAATGTTTGAGAAACTCTGGAACTTTTTTGAAAAAAATAATTAGAAATTTTGTATATTTATACAAATTTTAAGCGTTCGAACTGCTATAGTTTTTGAGATATATGGAAAAATAAAGAAAAAAATCAAAAGTTGAGTATAAAAGTTTTGTAGGCCTATAACTATCTATACATTCGAAAATTTTAGGCTCTGTGAAGTGAGCGGATCAAAAGTTATAAGGGGGGGGGGGACACACACATAGACATACACACAGACATATTATATGTTCTACTCCAAATTCTGAGTAAATCCATGTTTATAGAACATATATGCCGCGAAGCCTCTAAGTTGGTATTTTTAGTTGAAAAAACCGTGAAAAATATAGACCCGGCATACAAATCTCGCGTATCTTGGCTTGATACTTTGTCGATATGAGGGAAATAAATTCTCTTGTACAAATCGACAGTTGTATATCCAATTATTCAATCAAAAATACATTTAAAATTGGTTTCCTCTTCCTCTAAAATGGATATTTTAAAAATAATAAACAAAACTCCATATGCGTGATAGGCCTGACGTCAGGTTGTAGGTACAATTATGACCCAATTATCTATCGATCCAGAGAGATGCACAGGTGAAAGAGGGCCCTATGTGTTTATGTACACAAACATCCTGTCCAAAAGGGTTGCATCCATCTTTACGTTAAGGGTGAAGAGTAAACAACACGGTACCTGCCTGCGTGCTACGTGTTTACCGCGAGGGTGCGCCTGAAACGCTACAATTTACCGAGCTACGCTACGATTTCGAAAAATATGACTATGTAAGTATTATGTCCTTTGAATGTCAGTTGGGGGACGTATCGATGTTGAATTTATCTCTTAAATTTTTAATTTTAATATTGGTTTGTGCATTTTAATTTAATTTTATCCAGAATAATTTAAAAATATGATTTTTTTACTGTTTGCTTGTTCCTTTTACTTTTGCTATTAAAATTTCAAATTTTAACCAGAGTACTATTTTTTTAATAGTGTTGGCCAGGGAGTGAGACAGGGATGTTCTATGTCTCCAGCTTTATTTAATTGCTACACTATCGATGATATCGGCTATCGATGAGCTGAGAGAAGAAATGAGAGATTGGCATTGTGTTAAAATTCAGGGACAAAAATAGACATGATAAGGTATGCAGACGATATTGCAATGCTAGGAGAAACAGAGGAAGAATTAAATGAGGCTCTCAGGAAGATGGAAGGCATCCTAACAGGCGATTACAACATGAGGATAAATAAGGACAAAACAAAATGCATGGTGGCTGGAAGGGAGGAATGCATCGCAGATGTTGTTCTGGGGGCATCGAAATTAAGCAGGTGAAAGAGTTTGTATATCTGGGAAGCAGAATATCTCAAGACGGATGTTCAATCCGTCTCGAGATATTCAGACAGCAGACATCAAACGCAGAATCCACCAAGCAAGAGTCGTCTTCAACAAAAGATCAACAATTTTTGAATCCCCTAGTATTTCCATCAAAATTAGGAAAAATTTGATCAAAACTCTTGTCTGGAGTGCACTGCTATATGGCTGTGAAACATGGACCATCAGCCAACGCGAAACGGGACGTCTGTCTGCGTTTGAGATGTGGTGCTACAGACGCATGGCTAAAGTTCACTGGTCAGAACACATCAGCAACGACGAGGTACTAAGTAGGGTTGGAGAGACAAGACAAATTATGAAAAGAATTGCCCGACAGAGAACAACTTGGATAGGCCACAACATCCGGCACCCAGGCCTGCTTTTTACCATCAGGCCCGGGTGCCATAAGTAAACATAAAATAGATGCATACAAGCTAGGTGGTTTGGGACAGGACAATGGATAGGAATAGAAGGGGAAAATTAGGAATATAAAATCAATCACTGAGAAAGCCTCAACATACTCTTAAATACGCTCGGTGTGCCAAACATGCCAAACAAATTATGAAAAGAATTGCCCAACAGAGAACAATTTGGATAGGCCACAACATCCGGCACCCAGGCCTGCTTTTTACCATCGTCGAAGGAATGATTGATGGGGGTAACTGTAGAGGTCGCCCCAGAAACAACTATATAGACCAGATAATCGGTGACGTGCGCTGTAGCAGCTACAAAGAGATGAAGAGACTGGCGGACGATAGAGATAAGTGGAAAGATCAAGTGTTTGGTGCAGACCAATGTAGGATTGTGACCCAGAAGAAGAAGAGAAGAATATTTGATGTTCCTTTTCTCCTCGTCCCCGCCCGCCCAATGATAATGAAAGAAAAAAGAAATAATGAATAAATAAAAAATACGTTTAGGTATTATTACTTTTATATAAGTGAAAACATGTTACTTGATGTTGGTATTTTTTGGCCATGCAGGGCCTTGCATTTCATACCATGATTGATTTTGTTCCTACTCGTATGAGTTCAGTTTCTTTTTTAAATAAAAATGAATATGTCCTTGTTAAACAAGTACATCTTCCTAGATACCCTTAATTAAGCATGAATGCTTGTGCTATAGGTGAAGAAATCGGTCAGGGCAGGATTCGAGCTCGCGACCACTGGATTACTAATCCAGCGCGCTAATCGCTCTGCCATCGACCCATCTAAAATATATCTTATGAAAGTTGTTATCTCTTTAGGTAACTTCTTTTCCTTGTATTGATATATGAGGTTGATCGAACTTATGTGTTTGGTATTAAAACAAAGAATTAAAGCACAAACCAAGATAAACTCACCTCTTGAGCTAGTTCCGCCTCTTGATCCTGGTGTTGCATGTGTAGTGGTGCCGCGTTCTTCCCGTGCATCGCCTGGTAGGCCGCTGTCGTCAGCACGGATATCTCGTGCCACTTGTCCATCAGCAGCTTCGAGTGGATCTTCATCGGTATCTCCAGTATGAACGGCAGCTTCTTCGTCCACGCGACCATCTTGTGCACTATCGAGTCGCCGATTTTGCACAGTTTGTCGCCAATCTCACTCTTGTCCTCTAGGAGGTCCGGCAGGTGTTGGACGGTCGCAATGTCCTCCATTGCGTCGCAGTCGATCAGCGCCTGGATCATTTGGGCCGCTCTTTCGGCCGGGAGGGACCTGTCTCTCTCCCACTCCCGGTCCCTGCTCGACGACGAGCTCACGGCGCTGTCGAGCCTTTGCCTCAGGTGGACTATCTCGCTGGGGTTCGTCAGGGCGGTCTTTAGGATCGTTCCGTTGGCGAGGGGCTCCGGTCTCGGAGGCGTCGGCATGGACGTCGTGTTCCCCGGCGAGCCCTTCTGACCGGACTTTTTGTGCTTCTTGTACTTGACTTTGTAGAGGTTGTAGACGGCGCCGCTGTTCCGTCCGCCGGGCATTCTGTCCTCACGAACGGCTGGGGAAAAATGAAAATTGTTATATATCATATATGTCATGATATGACAAATATCAGAAAAACAACCTCCAGCCCTTATGCCGCGTTGGCTAATATAGTCAAATGCAGAAAATCTTTTACTAATATTGTATGTACCTATTTGATATTTTTAATGATCAAATAGGTACTAAATAATTTTTAATGACACCTTGCAGCAACAGATCTGTCTGTGCCATATTTATGACCTAAAAAACGAGTAAAAAAGCTTGTGTGTTAAATAAAAACTAATACCTTACAGAAACAGAGCTGTCGCAGTTATGATTTTGAATCGGAGTAAAAAAGTTTGTGTGTAAACCACTATCCGTGTACACTCAGATGAAGCTTACTCATACGAGTCCACTTGGTCCGAGCATACTCTGACTGTGTCAACGCGGCTTTAGTACTCGTGTTGGCGATTTACAGTTACCACGTGAATAGTACTTTCAGTTCTTAATCCTATAGGATGGGGCTGCGCCCACTCTCAACTTTACTGGCTAGGCCCCTATGGCTACAACCTAGCTCCGACTGCTACATGAACCTACATGGACCAGGTGACATGTGCTGTAATAGCTACGTGGAGATGAAGAGGCTGACAGAGGACAGGGCGGAGTGGAGTAGAAGAGAGGCAGCCATAGCTGTTACAGAGCAATCCTAGGATTTCAACTGAGAAGAAGAATCTACTTATTGTTGTCATTGTAAATATGGTGTGATTTAATGTAAATAAATAAAATAAAATATTAGAATAAAAAAGGTGCCATCAGATAATAATAATAGACGAGTAAATCGACAAAGAGATACTTTACTCACCTTGCAACACCATCCCCTGTTCTATGCACTTCTTGAACCTACAATACTGACACCTATTCCTCTGGGCTTTAGTTATTTCACAGACACCGTCCGCCACACACGTGTACACTCTCCTGTTCTGAACCGTCCTTTTAAAGAAACCCTTACATCCCTCACAGGTAATTATACCGTAGTGCAGTCCCGTGGCCTTGTCCTCGCATATCATGCATATCATGGGCTGCTCTTCCTCGTCGGGTGCCACCTGGGGCTCGGGGGTGGAGTAAACGAGCCCCTTCATGGGGGGCGCCAATCCCCCGAACGGCGCCGCCCCCGTCGCACTCGCCGCGCTCAGGTTCAGCGCGTGGAGCTGCTGCGCGGGGGGCAGCTGCGACAGGTCCCCCGCCCACAGCCTCTCCATGTTGAGAGGGCCCCCGTGAGAGGCGCCCCCCAGACCGAGAAGCAGGTGCGCCGCCGACTCGTCGTTGACCTGCTGCTGCGAGGACGGTGGGCGGGGGCTCCTCGAGGGACCGCTCTGCTCGCTCTGCGCGGGAGGCGGGGCTGCGGGGGACCAGAACATGGTCCGGACGCCGCCCGACTCTCCCATGATGACCGTGGGGGTGGACCTGGGCCCCCGCTGCTCGTGTATAATCCCGCCGGGGGGGAAGTTGCCCCCTATCAGCTCCGGCTTGACTCCGTTGATCCTGCTTGCTTGCACCCAGAGGTGGTGTTGCTGGGGCGACATGGGCGGCACTATCTGCGACATCTGTTGCTGTTGGGGCGGAGGGGGTTTGGGGCGCGAGCAGACCGGCGACGGCTGTGAGGTGGGCGGGGGGTTGTACTCGATGAAGGATTCTCTTTTGACGAGAACGGAGGGGGGGACGCCCTCTGTCTTGATGACGGAGCAGGAGGCGAGGGTCCTGATGACCCCCGGCGTGGAGGAGGCTGGCGGGGGCGGCCCGGGGCCCGGCGGGGCGGGAGGGGCTGCCTCTGGGGATCCCCTCCCCTCCCCCGCCATCCTCGGTGGTGACAGTGGCACGGGGTCAGGAGACGACGTGCTCGTGTCCGCCACCGACTCGCCTGCGAAATAAAAAAAAAATTCATATTAGTTTACAGCAGAACAAAAATATTGTTATCATTGTAGGTACTATTCAAAAATCCAGAGCTGTATATAATATTAATAATATTAATACTAATGTTTCTGTATAATCTATTTCTTAACTATTTCATTTCCTTAATGTTTTTTTTATATTTTTATTGTATTACTTTGCAAACTTTCACTTGTATACATTGTGAATACTGTAAGGTTGCAGATAAACATACATACATACATACCATCACGCCATGTCCCTCACTGGGTAGGCAGAGAGAACCGAACGCCACATTTTCCTATCTTGACACACATTCATCGCCTCATCAACATTCATACATCATCTTATACATGCAGATAAACATTGATATTGTTATTACTTATACACCCATTTATATTCTGTAACTGCTGGTATTCCTTAATGAATAAATAAATGAATAAATAACTAAATATTTTAGCTCATGAAAATTTGCAATCACTTGCATGAAATATAATTAAGATTCTATATTAAGGGGCCATATAAATTTAAACACCTCAATTTCAAACCAAATCCCTCAAATATGTTAAACAGTGTGTTTCTAGAAAAAATAGTATAAGTCTTTTCAACATTTCTGTAGTGAATGTTCGTCACACAATTTTAAAATTCAGCCTAAATTCCCATAAATAAATTATTAAAAATATCCTTTTATACAGCATTTTTTTTTTAAATTACTCCATAACCAGGTGTCGTAGAGAAATAAATCTTTTATGTGCTTAAAGAGTGCATAAAATCAAAGTGAATGACCGATAAAGTTTTTACATTTCAAGTAAGGTTTGTTCTTAAAATGCAAAATATCAACAAATTTGGGTTTTCCGATAATTTAAATCACGTATAAACCTTTTTTAACGCATGCGATATTTATCCTTACTAACGCGTAATTTCATAGTGCATTGGGCGGTTTTAATATAGCATGTTTTCAGTCACTAAGTTTAGTGTTATATGTCCTCTTAATTAACCAATTAAATAATTTATATATTTATATAAATTCATTCATCATTCATTCATTAGTTCATTCATCTTTTTCGTATATATATGTTTATTTATTTTTAAATTTAATTATTTATATTTATTTGTTGATTAATTTATTCATTTGTTTTTTTATATATTGCCAGGGCTCGATCAACTAGAATGTTTTTGAAAATAAATAATCCAAACTATTTTTATTTTTAATTGAAAAAGTGTTGTTTTCAAAATCGAAATCCTATTTGAAAAATGACGAATAATGAAACTATATTTATAGTTTAGTGAGCAATAAATTTACTTAAATGGATTCGAACTGGAGGCCCAGCGTATCGGACGTGTTGAAATGAATAAACAAACTAATAACCTTAGACTTGTTTATAGCAATGTGTATGTAAACATACAACATTATGATATGTACATATATGTATGTATGTATGTATTATAAAGTACCTAATGTTAATTAATATGATGTGTATTACATATTCTAGGAACACACCAATGTCGTTCGTTGACACGTATCGCCGCGCCGGTGTATGAATGTAGGCGAAGGAAACACATCGTAAGCAGATATTATTTTTTTTAATTACAACCTTTGCAATTTTTAATATTATACATAATATCTTCTTCTTCTTCTTCTTCGTCAGCTAGGACTATGTCCTGTTGTTCTCGGCACCTGCTCCTGGGAGGAGGACGTCCAGCTGTCCCTCCATCGTTTGGGTGGTCTTCCTGGAGGTCTGCTACCTGTAGGATGTTCATCAGCTGATATCCTCACTACTCGGTCTGAGCTTGCTCTCCCCACGTGGTCTCTCCAGAAACGAGACATAATATATGGTCCTTATTTGCGAAAAAAAAAATACTATCTACTTAAGAGGGCATATAAAGCTAAATCTAGTGACTTAAAACATGATATTTATATTAAAACCGTCTAATGTATTATGGAGTTACGCGTTAGTAAGGGTAACTGTCGCGTGGGTTAAAAATGGTTTGTATATGATTCAAAATATCGGAAACCCCGAATTTGTTAATTTTTTTGCAATTTTAGAACAAAACTGACTTAAACTGAAAAAAAAAATATCGGTCATTCACTTCGATTTTATGCACTCTTTAAGTATTTTACCTATAAGTGATTTATTTCTTTACGACTCAAAGTTATGTAGTAAAAAAAAACGTTGTAAAAAATGATATTTTAAATAATTTCGTTCACCTATAGCACAAGCATTTATGCTTAGTTTAGGGAATGTATGAAGATTTCTGTCTACGTACTTGTTTGACAAGGATATACCTATTAATTTTTTTTACAAAAAAAACATATACTTAGGAGAATTCATGCTGAATTTTAAAATTTCACTAAAACATTCACAAGAGAAATGTTGAAAATACTTATGGTATTTTTTCTAGAAACACACTGTTTAACATATTTGAGAAATTTGATTTGAAATTGGGGTGTTTAGGTTTATATGGCCCCTTAAAAAAAACAATGATATTCCCCCGTCACCACCCGATCTGGATATGGAGACTAAGAACGCCTCCTTGCAAAACTCTGAAAGAACACATGCCATGAAGAACATAATAAAAAGTTCGCAGAACTCAAAATCCTTACTTGTAAGGGGGCGACTGCTGCCAACGTATCTATTTTTTAATTTGATATACCATCATTATTTCTTATCAAATCGTTTTGAAAAAAATAATTTAGATAGTTTGGGTATTAGTAAAGAAAAATATATCTTTATTTTTTGATAATGTTCTGCATAAATTCTTGTAGAAAAATAATGGCATACCCCGATTTTCAACGTTTATCTTATATTTTTAATAAAATATAAGGCGTAGTTCAACATGTATCTTAATATACTACAATAACTTCAGCGACAAACTGTAATTGGCTTTATTATTAATCAAATCATCTTTATTTTATATAATTTATTATATGCTGTATGTTGTCCTCTAAATAAATAAAATAAAATATTTTTTTTATATCAAAGAAGACAAAAATATCTATAAAAATATGATGTGATGTTGCATCAATGCTTCAGGTTTAGTAAATAAACCTAAAAAAACATTTATTTTCCATTCAGCCCCATTGTGAAATATTTTTTTTTTGGTTTATTACTTAACCTGTTCTTCCCCATCGTACAACATCTTCGACATCACAGATTCTTCTTATCTTCGAGTTCCTTACTCTGTCAAGAAGTGTTACGCCTGCGATGGGTCGTAGAGTCTTCATCTTAGTGGTTCTTAGGAGGTTTTTTGTTCTGGCGGTGTCAGCTCTTGTTTCTATGCCGTATGTCATGATCGGCCTTACACAGGTCTTATAGATTCTTACCTTACTCTCCTTCAGCATGTCTCTGTTTCTCCATACAGCATTTTTCAAGCATCCAGCCACGAAGGCGGCCTTATTCGCTTGCTCTCTTACTTCGTCAAAGAGGTTACTGCTGCTGGACACTTCGACACCCAAGTACTTAAATCGCATCACTTGTTCTATGGTTTTATTTTCGATTGCAAGTTTGCATCGTACTGGATGCCTTGAGGTGACCATGCTTTTTGTTTTGTCTACTGAGATTTTCATGTTAAATCGTTAAGAGGATAAATGGAATCTATACAGCAGTCTCTGAAGATCATCTTCGGAATTAGCAATTAGGACAGAGTCATCTGCATAGCATATTATATCAATGTTTTTATTTCCCATAGTGTAACCCAGCCCCAATGATTTGACATCTACAATTATTTCATCCATAATGACATTAAACAAAAAAGGGCTCAAACTATCCGGAATCGAAGACGATTCTGGAGAGATCATGTGGGAAGAGCGGGTTCGGATCGAGTGGTGAGGATGGCAGCGGATGGGGAGATAACAAATGGCAGACCCCCTGGAAGACCACCCAAAAGATGGAAGGATAGCTGGACGTCCACTTCACAAGAGCAGGCTCCGAGAATAACAGGACACAGTCCTAACTAAAGCAGAAGAAGACTTAACCTGATGCATTAATGCAACGTTACATCGTATTTTTCCAGATATTTTGAGCTTCTTTAATTTATAAAAAAAATATAATGCTCTATACCTTATAGTTTTTCAGAAATTTAAGATAAATGTTAAAAATCGGGGCATGCTTATTATTTTTCTACAAGAATATATACAGAACATAAAAAAAAGTTAAGGTATATTTTCCTTTGCAAGATATGGGATGTCCAAGGAGCGTTTGTGGGCGGCAGAGGATGTATAGACCAAATTTTTTCTCTACGAATGGTCACAGAGAAGGTTCTGGATAAAAACGAGAAACTTTTCTGTGCTTTTATAGACCTAGAAAAGGCCTATGATAAAGTTGTTAGAGAAAAACTATGGGATATACTATCAGTGTATGGAGTGAAGAGTAAGCTGATACGCGCAATCGCGTCATTATATGAGAACAGCGAAGCATGTGTTCGTGTCAACGACACAGTAACATCGTGGTTCTCGATAAATAATGGTGTTAGACAGGGATGCGTGCTGTCTCCATGGCTCTTCAACCTGTACATTGACTTCTGTATAAGAGCCCTTAAGGATGAAAGCAAGGGTCTGAAACTGAGCACTGTAACAGTGCGTGATTTGATGTATGCAGATGACAAAGTACTGTTAGCTGAAAGTGTGGAAGAGTTACAGTATCTTGTAAGCATGGTATATGAAGGATGCATAGAGAACGGTCTGAGAATGAATGCCAGCAAATCAAAGGTAATGGTCTTTGAAAAGAGTGAAAGCAGAACAGCATGTAAAATAAGAGTAGAGAATGAATGGCTCGTGCAAGTCGACGAGTATGTATATCTGGGAAGCATGTTTCAACGGAATGGACGACCTGACAAGGATATCGAAAGAAGAGTTATGGCAGGAAACAGAATGAATGGAGCACTGAGACCAGTTATGAATGATCGCAACATATCAAAGGTTGCCAAAGTTGCCATTCATAACGCTATCTTAGTGCCAACGTTGACGTATGCAAGTGAAACCTGGACATGGCAGAAGTCGCACGAAAGCAGAATAAATGCTGTTGAAATGAGATCGCTAAGAAGAATCTGCAATAAAACGATGTATGACAGGGTAAGAAATGAGAACATAAGGAAAGAATGTAAGATGAAGAAATATATCATTAATAGAATGAAAGTGAACACACTGAGATGGTTTGGCCACATGGGTAGAATGAATGAGGAACGCCTGACGAAGAAAATATACAATGCGGATAGGATTGGATTGAGAGGCCGAGGCTGCCCAAGAAAGGGATGGCACGTCCATGTGAATGATATTTTGAAAGACGGAAATGTTAGAAGCGTGAACAACAGACGAACATGTATAAGACGATGTATGAATGTTGTCGAGGCGATGAATGTATGTCAAGATAGAAGTAAGTGGCGTTTGGTTCTCTCTGCCTCCCCCGTAAGGGACATGGCGTGATGGTATGTATGTATATTTTTCTTTATTAATATCCAAACTAACTAGGTTATTTTTCTCAAAATGAATCGTTTTGTAGTAATGACGCAAATTCAAATTGAAAAAATAGGTACGTTGACAGCAGTCACCCTCATAATAAAGAAACCTAAAAACATTTATTTTCCATTCAGTGCCATTGCGAAATAAAAGTTTTTTGGGTTTATTTACTTTTTTTACAAAATATCTACAACAATAGATTTTTTACAAAATACATCATAATACAGTTACGTGATTAACAAAGAAATAAGCCTGTTAGAATGCTTCACTAAATTATATAAACATTTTTCATATTATTTCATATTATTGCGTGAAGGTTCGAAGGTGTGAAGATTTGAGATGTTTTATTAAAGTAAATAATTAAAAAGAATGGATTGTTCTTTCCCCCTCACCACCATCCGTTCTGCGTACGGGGACTAATAACGGCCCCTTGCAAAACTCTGATAGAAAATATATAGAACATACGAAGAGTCCGGAGAACTCTAAAACCTTGCAAACACTGCACTTGAAGTGCCAAAGGGAGCTAATTATAAGGAAACAGCTGGCTCATAGTTCACTGAAAGTGAATATAAGAGTGAAACGTTTTTTTTGACAAATGGGTCCAAAGACATTATTTGGAACATCGTTGTAGAGTTCTCGTCGTAAAACAGAATATATACAGATGTCAGGGTTATTACAAAGCTGACATGAGGACGAATCGGATAAGTAATAACGAAAAACATAACGTTTGAAACCACTGCGTCCTTTTAAAATTACATATACATTATACATGTCATAATAATATGTTTTAATGATTTTGGAGATATGACCTATTGAAAAAATACATACTAACACACCATGACGCCATGTCCCTAACGGGGTAGGCTGAGGGAATCGAACGCCACCCTTTTTGAAAATATAGGAATGTGAAATTGTTTTTATCAGATTTTTAACAGTAAGGTCAGAATATATTAGACATGCGTGCGACCGGTCATGACGTATGTTGTGCAAACGCGAGCAGACACTGTACGAACCAAGGGGCTCTTAAGGACAACGGAGATGAAGGTCCTAAGGTAAAAACTCTCCGAGATCGTGGTAAATCTCTCCTAATATAATAATAAATAAAGAATAGAGGACATCGTTCGGTGGAGTAGATCTAGAAGAAGACATTGGAGGAACCACGTAGTCAGGATGGACAGTGATAGACTAGCGTATATAGCGGCGAATGAAATCCCCTCTGGCCGCCGCCTACCTGGAAGATCACACAAGAGATGGAAGGATAGTTGGACTTCGTCATCTCAGGAGGCACCGTTTCTTAAGAACAGACCAATAAGGTCCACTAAATGAAGAAGAAGAAGATTTTTAGCAATATCTCACAAACCACAAACTCAATTTTGAAAAATAAAACGAAGCGGAAATCATAGTTAGCTTCGATAAAAATCATTATACTTTTGTTTCAGAAAACTGTAATTTTTTTATAAATAATATTTTTTTTCCATTTTTCCTCTTCTAACTATGGACTAGTGGAACCATGACTTCACAATTATTAAGCGTATTTTTTTACATAAATTTCTCAACGGGTATCATATAGACCGTAGAGCGTGCATATTATGAGTTTTGTGTATATTATGAAAACGAAGAGTGAAACTCTGGGCCTAAAATATCCTAATTTTAAACCGGTTATCCTGTATGATTCCGAGTGTGACACTCAAGGACCAGTTGCTGAAAAAAAGGAATTTGCGGAAATTATTAGGCTCACGATCTGTAATTGCGGCAAGTATCTGGAGATCAAGAAGCAATGAGGAAATTTGCGCATTGACAAGGCAACCTTTAATTACTAGTGAGATCAAATCTAGAAGATTAGCCTGGATTTGCCATGTCGTCTGATCGGGAGAAGAAAGAGCCAAAAAAGGAATTCTGTAAAATAAGCCTGTGGGCAGGAGACCTCTGGGAAGACCAATTGATGGACAATGATACACGAGATATGAATGTGTTAAATGTTTGTGAATAGTGAGATTCCACTGCTGCTGACAGCAAAGCATGGAAATCAATTGTCCGGGAGGCTTGTATATTGTACTGAAATGTTGTATATTGTACTGAAATGTTGTATATTGTACTGAAATGTTGTATATTGTACTGAAATGTTGTATAATGTACTGAAATGTTGTATATTGTACTGAAATGTTGTATATTGTACTGAAATATTGTATAATGTACTGAAATGTTGTATATTGTACTGAAATATTGTATAATGTACTGAAATATTGTGTATTGAACTGAAATATTATATATTACTTTTTAATGAATATGATTTGGAACAAATACCTACATATGCTTGTGGTCAAGGTGCACGAAATCGGTCGTGTCAGGATTCGAACTCGTGACCACCGGATTACTAACCCAGCGTGCTAACCGCTCTGCCACCACCAATATATTATGCTGAAATGTTGTATATTGTACTGAAATGTTGTATATTGTACTGGAATATTGTATATTGTACAGAAATATTGTATATTGTACTGAAATATTGTACATTGTAATGAATTGAATATGTGAGATTGCTTATCCCGACACAGGACATTCCTAGTGGGAGAAATAATGTAATTTTTTTGTTGTAATAATTATTTACATCTATAAACAAATAAAATACAATAAAAAATGATAGAATCTTGTCTGCTTATAATATAATTATGTATTGAAATTTATAGTAGTAGGTATGGTAGGTATGGCTTTATCGCAAGTCGAGGTCTCTATTTCACAACACTAACTAACTAGCATACCCGATTTGAGGTCGACCAACAGGTATTTACCAGCTTACTTATTTACTTATGTACTTCATGGTCAAATTTAGATACTGAACACAAAAATATCAAAATATAGATTACTAATTATACTTCAGCCGAAGCGGTCGTCCTATTATAAGGGAAATATACATGTAGAACCATGATCATTTTGTTTCATTAAAATATACCTAGCCTTTTTATATGTTTTCATTTTAATTTTTATCGAATGCGTGATGTATTTTATTTTTCTTGTTGTAGAAGGGTATTTTGGCCGTATATACTTTGCTATATAATGAGTTGAAATGTCCAATATTAATTTGCTATGGAGCACAGGCTCAGAATAGTGCTTCCACTATTTAACCAGTATCATTTTTATCGGGTGTCCCGTAAGAGTCTGACTCAGCTAGTGAGAAATTTACAAAAAATCGCGGAACATAATATATAGGGGTATTCGGGTACCCCCAGGGGTTACTGTACTTTTTGAGACATCCTGTATACAAAGGTATCAAATTATTTGACAACCTACCAGTGAATATCAGAACAGAAACAAATTACGGAGAATTAAAAAAGAAACTCAAAACAATTACGAAGAATTAAAAAAGAAACTCAAAACAATTACGAAGAATTAAAAAAGAAACTCAAAACAATTACGAAGAATTAAAAATGAAACTCAAAACAATTACGAAGAATTAAAAAATAAACTCAAAACAATTACGAAGAATTAAAAATGAAACTCAAAACAATTACGAAGAATTAAAAATGAAACTCAAAACAATTACGAAGAATTAAAAAAGAAACTCAAAACAATTACGAAGAATTAAAAATGAAACTCAAAACAATTACGAAGAATTAAAAAATAAACTCAAAACAATTACGAAGAATTAAAAATGAAACTCAAAACAATTACGAAGAATTAAAAATGAAACTCAAAACAATTACGAAGAATTTAAATGGAAACTCTAAACAATTACGAAGAATTTAAATGGAAACTCTAAACAATTACGAAGAATTAAAAAGAAAACTCAAAATAATTACGAAGAATCAAAAATAAATTTAAAACAAAACAACTTATAACAAACTCCCTAATATTCCATTCCATTCTGTGAAATTGTTTTTTTTATTTAACTTGAATTATGAAAAAAAAATTATTAATTTAAAGTTTCATTTAAATTTTTCGCAAACACGACCCCAATTCACCGGTATCGCTCTATGCTGAGAATCGTCAGAATGGTCAGGATGGTATGCTCAGCATAGAGAGATACCGGTGAATGGGAGTCGCGTATGCGAAAAATTTAAATAGAACTTTAAATCATGCGAAGTATTCATATAATATTTAAAGGATAAAAAAAAATCCTTATCATGAATGTCACGAATGTCAGATCCAATACAACGATTTACTTAAAAGGTATAACATGATTAGTCTTGTCAACAGAAGAAAATTATTTGATGCATTAACACTACATAAAATATCCCATAATAAATTCAATTGCATTCAATTAAATAGTATGCTTCAAATACAAATTCCATCTAGACCAAAGAGACAACGCCAACTTTTTTTCACAAATACTCCGAGAACTAATGCAGGATTCAGGATACCGCTTTATAGAATTATATAAAAACTTTAATGACCAATTAACCTGAATCTATATTCGAAAGGGAAATTTTAAAAAAGATTACTGATACAACCTCTTCAGACCTGGGTATGGCTAGAATGCACTGTTGAGGATGTAATGTTATATGAGTGATGTCATTCTTGTGTATTCCTAACTATACTTCATAATATGTTTTTTCAATAAGTATTGATTTATTACTTTTATCTCTATCTTAATCTCTAAGCACGTTTATGTTTACATTGTATGTAACTTCGCTATGCGTAAAAATTGTTATTGCACATATAAATCAACTTTATTATTTATAAAACAAAAATATGTATGTGTGATGCGTAATTGTTTTTTCCCTTAATAAATAAATCAAAAATAAAATAAAAATAAATTTAATATATCTTTTTTCATAATTTAGTTGATTATGGAGTTCTGTTATGAAGTGACAGTTTCAAAGATTGATTTATTTTTATTTTTATATGTGTTGTTTGATTATTTTATTTTATACAATTGCGAAGAATTTCAGGGATATAAATATTCATTCTTTGATAACATTTAAAAAATATATCAAACTTAAAATTTCATCCTCATAATCAAACTCAACACTTAATACAGCTAGGTACTGCACACTTTTATATGTGCAATTTCACACATCATTCACACAATATCTCACCATAATATGTAACCATTCCTAATGTATCTTAATATACTACAATAACTTCAGCGACAACCTGTAATTGGCTTTATTATTAATCAAATTATCTTTATTTTATATAATTTATTATATAATAAAATACTTAATAACCTTGTAGACAGCTCTTACCTACTCCAAAAAATTTCTTTCAACTGCCCCATGAAAACAACACGCCAAAATCACCTTTTCTATACACCATACTGCAGAACAAATTACGCACAGAATAATTATGTCAACAGATGCTTAAATTATTACAATAGTCTTGACCCCCAACCTGATATATTTAACTCCACACAGACATCGATGAAACGCCAATTACGCGCAGTTATTGGTAATATTACTGGTTAAAAATCAAACCTACTTTCCTTAAACATTCATCCCTTCCTTATCAACGCTTTCCTATATCCATTATCCTTCCCTTTCCCCCACATACACTCACCATCTTACAATGACTACCCAACATTAATAATGTATAATAATTTAAATATGTGAAACTTTATAATTGGCTATTTATTTTGTATTCTCATTTGAAATTAAGTATTATAAATGTATAGCTGTTAAGTTTCCAAACAAATGAAAAATAAAAATAAATAAATAAATAAATAAAAATATGCTGTATGTTGTCATCTAAATAAATAAATAAACATGTAATATTGTATGTTATTGTAAAGTGTAAGTGTATATTTAAATAAAAAAATAAAAGGTTTGTAAACTTTTTGTCTCAATAAATACATAATTTTTATTATTAAAAGAGTGAAGCACTATTAAAAGCCGGTGCCTAATAATAAGGCTTAAAAGATGGATATAGCGGGTACGATCATACCTAACAACAAGTTGGCAGATATTTTGGCGCAGAGGATGAATAATTAGCGCATGCGTCAGAATACCTAGAAAACGTAAACACTATATGTAAGTATATGTATGTAGATATATGTTTTGTTTACGGAAATGTTATCAAGATACAACTGCGTCATTTTGAATGCGTTTTGGTTTATGTAAATATTTTTTTCAATGTGGCCATGCACATAACATGTTTTTTAATGATATATATTATTTATATGTATTCGTTTCATATGGTATGCATATGTATTTTAATCTCTTTCCTAAGCAATGTCTGCACTTCACGCTAATATTGAGATATACAAAACTAAAAAAGCGTAATTTCTGAACTTTGCGCAATTGCTTAAAGTGATCAAGTAGATGGGTGGTGGCAGAGCTATTAGCGCGCTGGTTTAGTAGTCCAGTTCTAATCCTGCCGCGACCGATTTCGTTCACCTATAGCACAAGCATTTATGCTTAGTTTAGGAATGTATGAGAATGTATATGTACTTGTTTCATCCTATACGACATAATATTAATCTCCATATTCGTCTCTATTGAGATATTTATTATTTAATTTTATTTATTGTTTCAAATACACAAACATTTGTACATATTTATTAATTTATTATTTATGAATTTGTCAAAAAATATCATTTACTCCCAACAATGGGTTAGTTTGTACCACCTCACTAGGCCAGGCCTGTTCCGAGGTGGTAGATTAAGGGGGGGACTGCTGCCAACGTACCTATTTTTCAATTTGATATACCATCATTATTTCTTATCAAATCATTTTGAAAAAATAATTTAGATAGTTTGGGTATTAATAAAGAAAAATATATCTTTACTTTTTGATAATGTTTTGTATAAAATCTTGTTGTAAAATAATAGCATACCCCGGTTTTCAACGTTTATCTTATATTTTCAAAATATTTATTTATAAATTAAAGAGGACAAAAATATCTATAAAAATATGATGTGTCGTTCCATTAATGCTTCAGGTTTAGTAAATAAACCTAAAAATCATTTATTTTCCATTCAGCGCCATTTCGAAATAAAAGTTTTTTTTTGGTTTATTAAATTAACCTGATGCATTAATGCAACGTTATATCGTATTTTTCCAGATATTTTGATATTCTTTAATTTATAAAAAAAAATGCTCTATACATTATAGTTTTTAAGAAATTTAAGATAAATGTCAAAAATCGGGGTATGCTTATTATTTTCGTACAAGAATATAACACACAGAACATAATTAAAAAGTTAAGGTATATTTTTCTTTATTAATATCCAAACTAACTAGGTTATTTTTTTCATAATGATTCGTTTTGTAGTAATGATGCAAACATTGTAAGCTGTAATATAGTATGATTGTGTAACCCATAGTCCACTATGTTAGTGGTTTTGTCATGTAAGATTTCTATAGAATATACTAGATGGAGTACTTTCAATATTTATAGATTTTTTATATTATATTACTTTTATCTCTACCTTAATTTCTAACATAGATTTTCATATTATAATATACTAGATGGAGTACGCCGTGCAAAAAGTTAGTCATGGAATATCGCGCGTTTGACGTTTTGGTTGGCAACATATTGCAGTTTTCTTTACATTTCAACACGTCCTAGATAACTGTTCTCTAAATCTTTGCAAAGTGTTTTTTTTCGACAAATAAATCCGAAAACAATTCACATTAGTCGTTATTTTCTATAGAAAAACGATGTGGTCTGGAACCAAAACGTCAAATTTCCCCCGGAAAAATGACTCTCCTCGAGTCATGCAAAATTTGCTAACTACGACATCTAGTATATTATAATCGTCAGTAAACTATTACGTATGACTAGTTTTCCATAGAAATCCGTTCATTTCTTTTCTATGAATTCAAATGTCAAAGCAGTCAAAAAGCTCTCGCATTCAGGAAATTTAATATTTTTAATTTTTATTTAGATTGTTGCATTGTAGAAATGTAATTCAAAAAGAAGAATAAATTACTAATTTCTTCAAAGGAATTTAGTGTTGGCCACATTCTACTCGTTTCGATTTAAATTCAGCGTTAATGTCGGTCTCCCAAGATAATGAAAAAGATTTATCTAACGATTCTCTCAAGAAATCTAAAAAAATATTTACTTTCGAATAAAAATAAACAAATGAATAAAAAAAA
The DNA here is from genome assembly GCA_963576475.1 of Molanna angustata. NCBI lineage: Eukaryota > Metazoa > Arthropoda > Insecta > Trichoptera > Molannidae > Molanna > Molanna angustata. Next base: position 15,624,084 of record OY754989.1, read on the forward strand.
AACAGTTACTTTTTCGAACATAATCAAGTCTTTCTTTCCCGTATTCGAAATGTCAATTCCGATCCGCAAATGTCCCTCCCACATTCGCCGATGCACTTTAGAAAGTTTTCGAAATAACTATTATCCATCTTGTCTGACAGCTATAAAAGTCCCGCGCGAAAAAGAAGAAATTGTCTTCGATATCGATTTCGATCGATCGAAAAGGGTGTCGTGTCAAGGTGACGTCACAATTTACGACATCGGTTTACGCGCGCGCGCGCACAAACACATGCGGACCAATCGAACTTCCGGATCAAACTGAAAAATGGACGCCACGAAGAGAACGCAGCGGGTGGCGGGAAAAATTTGTTTTGACCGTTCGAATTTACGAATCTTGAGGTCGTCGTGCGTCGCGAATGTCGTAACTCCACCAAACGATTTTTTTTCCGTTCGTTCCAATTTTAAATGACGACACACAAACACAGGACAATATTTTTTCACTCACTTTTGCTTCTCTGGAGCGAAGCTCGATTTTGTATAAATACCGTTAGAGTTAAGACCCTTGTATAGTATACCCTGGGTATACGGAAGTACACAAAAATGCACACTACATTACCTTCTAATGTATGAAACACGAAAAAATATTGTGTATCACCTAATATGTGATATACCTACAATTTAGAGTTTTTTTTAATATCAAGAATATTAATTAAAATATTATAATAATTAAAAACTCAGACGGTAGATTTTCGTATTCTCTTTCGATTGAAGTAAAAATCAACTTCATAGGCCTTGTAGTTTTTTAGTTATGTACATACAATAAAAAAAATAAAAAAAGGGTTTTACTAAAACTAATTTGACAAGAAAAGTATTAAACAAATTCAAATTTCAAAAAACTTATGCAAATGAATAAAGATGTAAATACAAATTGTTCTTTATTTCAAAGACGTATCTTTTGAGGGTACTGGGGAAAGCCTACTATAGCCTCTTAATTACTGTTTTATCCGTGATTAACGCTCGTAAATGGAATGTATTTTTAATGTTTTCGGTATTTTATAAGCGAATTTTATTTCCTTTTCTTAACCCAATCAAATTACTTGAGATTATTGTTAGGGTTATTCTGCGTTTCAAATAAAACTACTCTTCATCGTAACGTTGGTACGATTGTCAGACAGTCAAATAAACTGAATAATGTTGCCATATCTCTAAATTAAGTTCCTGTAATCTCATATTTAAAATTAATAAAAAGAAATTTCAAGACAACAATCAGATTTTAATTATTTTATTATACACTTTTTTATAAACTATGTAATTATTACAAAAAATAGACATGATAATGTATGCAGATGATATTGCAATGCTAGGAGAAACAGAGGAAGAATGAAATGAGGCTCTCAGGAAGATGGAAGGCATCCTAACAAGCGATTATAACATGAGGATAAATAAGGACAAAACAAAATGCATGGTTGCTGGAAGGGAGGAATGCACCGCAAATGTTGTTCTGGGAGGCATCGAAATTAAGCAGGTGAAAGAGTTTGTATATCTGGGAAGCAGAATATCTCAAGACGGACGTTCAACAGCAGACATCAAAAGCAGAATCCACCAAGCAAGAGTCGCCTTCAACAAAAGATCAACAATTTTTGAATCCCCTAATATTTCCATCAAAATTAGGAAAAATTTAATCAACACTCTTGTCTGGAGTGTACTGCTATATGGCTGTGAAACATGGACCATCAGCCAACGCGAAACGGGACGTCTGTCTGCGTTTGAGATGTGGTGCTACAGATGCATGGCTAAAGTTCACTGGTCAGAACACATCAGCAACGACGAGGTACTAGGTAGGGTTGGAGAGACAAGACAAATTATGAAAAGAATTGCCCAACAGAGAACAACTTGGATAGGCCACAACATCCGGCACCCAGGCCTGCTTTTTACCATCGTCGAAGGAATGATTGATGGGGGTAACTGTAGAGGTCGCCCCAGAAACAACTATATAGACCAGATAATCGGTGACGTGCGCTGTAGCAGTTACAAAGAGATGAAGAGACTGGGGGACGATAGAGTTAAGTGGAAAGATCGAGTGTTTGGTGCAGACCAATCCTAGGATTGTGACCCAGAAGAAGAGATAAACTACGTTATTAAGGCATATAGCACTCTAAATAGGGTGAATTGCCATATAAAGCAAAAAAAAAACATGTTATTTAAATTGACTGTCTCAATAACGTGGTTAATACAAAGTAATTAAAAATATAGTTCATAAAAAGAATACTATAATGTGTCACAAATTTAATAATATGATATTTGATAGTAATTTTATTTTGTGTTGTTTTGAGTGTACAGAGGACTAATTGAATTTTCTGTCAAAATTGACAATCCCCGGATCCATTTTTGTATAGCCCATTAATATTGCATTTATTTTATATTTTTAATAAATATACTTAAAGATTTTTGAATTGAAACTGATTAATCGAAATCTAAAATGACAGATATGAACAGGATTGTTTACAACTTTTAATGAACTCTTTTGCAATGCCCCATAATTCTCCTTAATTGTACCTACCGCCGAAGATAGGACATAATTTATTCGAGGCGAGGTATTTGTATATGATGCTTTTTTTGGACGCATTTTTATTTTTGATTGTGAATATGTAGAAAAACAGAAGATAGATATACTTAATATTATTATAACTTAGTCGAAACGCAGTTGTGGCAGGAAATGACAAGGATGTGCCTAACATTACGTTGCCGGTCGGCCAGAGCTGTAACCAGAATTAGACAACGATATGGAACCACACGTACCTAATCAACTACGAAACAGATACTAAAACAGAGAAGCACAATAGAAAGTCGATGAAATTATTTGAATCGTTTTGGAACTTAACCTAAGGTATTTGGTTTGCCAGAGTTGTAACATGAAATATACAATGTTGTGGAACCAATGTCATATACATGTGCGATTATCTGCTGTACCTAACCAAATACGAATCAGATACTAGAAGAACACAACAATAAAGACAATTAAATTATTTGAGGACTTCAGAAATGAGGACATTGAGAGCAATTGCAGGCAAAACCCTGAGAGACCGAGTGAGGAACTCCAGAATAAGGGAACTATGTGAGGTTGACGATATCATCAGATGGAGCAGGCAGCGGAGGAGGGACTGGTATGGTCATGTCCAAAGGATGGACAGCACCAGACTTCCTCATATTGTGCTTCACAATCAGCCTCACGGAACCCGCCCTCGCGGTAGACCGCCAAAAAGATGGAGGGATAGCTGGGGGTCCACTTCGCAGGAAGAGCAGGCCTCTTAAAAAACAGACCTGAAGGTCTATTCAAAAGAAGAAGAAGAAGAAGAAATTATTTGAAGCGTTTCATGGAACCTAATCAAAGGTTGTAGGTCTGCCAGAGCTGTAGCCAGAATTAGACAGCGTTATGGAACAAATGTCACATACATGTGCGATTATGTGCTGTACCTAACCAAATACGAATCAGATACTAAAACAGAGGAGCACAATAGAAAGTCAATTAAATTATCTGAATCATTTTGGAACTTAACCTAAGTCAGTATAACAGGAGAGCGAGTCTGTACATGAGACAAAACATGTATGTAATTATATAATAGTGTGGAGTTCGATTCTCTCTGCCTACCCCATGTAAGAAAACGGCGTGATGATATTATGTGCTCCTAAATTTTTGTTTGAAGAATGAATACATATAAATGCATATAAGGAAATATTGACAAATTCTTAAGAAGCAGAAAAATACACTAACTTAAATAATAACATAAAACTACCAGTTTTTTTATACAAACCAAAACACATTCGAAGAAAGCTAAATCAGAGAAATCAATATCATGTTAACGGTTACAAAAATTAAAAATCAAGCATACTAACTAGAAAGACATGTATAAGATACATTACATTCCTGCACATATAGGTATGTAATGTATCTTATGTATGTCTTACATATTTTTTTTTTCAATATTAGACACTGTCACTTCATGGTAGAACTCCATAATCAATTAAAACTATGAAAAAAAAAATATATTTAATTTTACGTTCTACTTAAATTTTTCGCAAACGCGACTCCCATTCACCGGTATCGCTCTATGATGAGCATCGTCAGAATGGTGAACAATAATGATGAAGACCATCTATATATAGATTCACAAAGAGGATAACAACAATAGATATGGAAGGGGGCAATTCTAAGAAAAATTAAATACCCGAAAGACATTAAGGTAAATATGTATGCAGGTATAATAAAAATAAAATTGAAGTGAAGGAATGAATATACAAATATTGTATTAAAAGGACAGCAATTATATTGAATAATGGCCAATTTTATATCTAGTAACAATGATTACATATTTAATTTTTTTTTTTCCTTTAGACACCAGATATTATATTTATGTCCAAATGATAATCGGTGACGCAAATAATTAATTTTGGACATCTTTATACAAAGGCGGGTATTCCTTGTTGGAATACTTGCTGTATTTTTAGAATTGTAGGTACCTATGTAATTTAACTTATTATAATTTAACTTAGGACTAATTTTAACTTATTTTTTTTGCAGACTGAAAGCGCACTTGAGGTGACCACGGTTGTCACTAAACGGCGCTTTATAAATTGTCCTTATTATTATTAAGGTGATAAATTTCTTTTATATGCAAAATCTCTGTCCTTTTGATTAAGCTTATATATATTGGAGGTGGATTGTTGAATAATTTGAACAAAAAATACAGGAATGTTGTCTTGAGTTTAGCTATTGTCGGTAGTACATATTATATTTCGTTAATACCTTACTTAACGCGCAACTAGATAATCACGACTATAATAGTTAAGATCGGTATTAAAAAATCTTACTTATAAACGTATACTAAGATGTGACTAACTAGTTCACCGAATTGTTTACGATACCCCCATTTATTTTTTTCATATGGTCGCATTGGCTTCACAGAATGATGTCAAAACATTGCTAAATGTATGTAATCTTTGGATAACTGACATCGAAAAATGAAAACAAACACCGCGTTGTGCCGTGTTGAGTCAACTTAAATACGATTGCGACGAAGAATAACAAGGAAAAACTTTGTAAGTATTAAATTTTTCTGTCAAACTCAAATATGCGTCGGATCATATGTGAAAGATCCGCCATTTTGAAATACTTGGTATGACGCGTTAGTCAAGCGTTAAACAACCTCTCAACCTCTCCTAACATGACGTCTGTGAAATAAAGGTGTAATAAAGATAGTCCCGGTTTATCTTCTTCTTTCTGTGCCGTTTCAGGTCCCCCCGACGTTGGCGATCACTCTGGAGAATGCTTCTCTGTCCTGCGCCATTCGGACCAGCTCTCCTACCTGCGTTATTCCAGTCCACTGTCGAATATTGCGCAGGCAAGTCATCTGCCTAATCCCTACTCCACGACGACCCTCAATCTTGCCCTGTATTATCAGCTGCAACTGCAGCTATTACGGTTTATAAGTAAACATTTTCGTTAAGGCCCTACTATACCCTGGATATACGGATGTACGCAAAAATGCACACTAAATAAGCTTCTAATGTATGAAACACGAGAAAATATTGTATATCACCTGATATGTGATATACAACATTTTACCGTGCAAAAATGGTGAAATTTAGAGGTTTTTTTTAAATAGCAAGAAGAGTTATTGTAATATTATAATAATAAAAAATTCAGCCGGTAGATTTTCATATTCTCTATCGAATAAAGTAAAAATATACTTCATAGGCCTTGTAGTTTTTTAGTTACTTACAATAAAAAAATAAAAAAGGGTTTTACTAAAACTAATTTTACAAGAAAAGTATTAAACAAATTCAAAATTCAAAAAAATCATGCAATAGATTAAAGATGTACATACAAACTGTTTCTTATTTCAAAGACGTATCTTTTGAGGGTATTAGGGAAATTATTTTCAAAATATAATGTATAGCCTACTATAGCCTCTTAAATACGCTCTATAACCAGGTAGGTACTATAGATAGTTTACGTTTATAAATAAGACGGTAAGATTTTAACCAGTTCGGTCTGTCATACATATAAATACAAACACATACACATGTATGTCTAGGAAACAGATTTAATCGTTTTCTATGCGCTTTCATCACTGAATTAATTTATATTATAAATTATATTTATTTAAGAAATACCAATTACGCCACTGTAGAGCAATCTATATTGCGAAATGCATAGTCGAGAAATGTAAACACACGCTATAAGTCTGTAATATTAACAAGGTGAATTAGTATACAAGTATGTGTCTGTATGTGTATGTGTGGTATTTATATATATTGTAATTTATAAGTAAACAATAGTATTGACGAGAGGTTATTGAGCTACATACATAATTTGTTTGACGAAGTTACAACACCCCGAAACGTTACGTGACAAACTTCACACATATAAAAAACGAGTGGGTTGTGGCCAACGCTATACTCCCTACCAAGTCACTTCACAAAGTATTAAAATTTTATATGGTAATTTTTCAGCATTTTCTTGATTTTTTTTTTATAAAAAATGAATATGTCCTTGTTAAACAAGTACTTACATATATGTACATCTTCCAACGATCCCTAAAATAAGCAAATAAATGGTTGTGCTATAGGTGAACGAAATCGGTCGAGGCAGGATTCGAACTCGCGACCACTGGATTACTAGCCCAGCGCGCTAACCGCTCTGCCATCGACCCATCTAAATGGTATGTTATATTATTTTTGATTCAAATATTTTATTATGAAAACTTGATAATTTTTCAATGCCATTTTATGAAAGTGATGTACCATTTTAGCTATTTTAATATGTTGCCTTTTTAGGTGAGACAAGACTGGTGTGTGGATATACACTTATGTGTAGTGCTTCTTTTTATAAGGTTATGTAAACCAGTCGCTGGTTACCCCGTACTGTGGGATATGCCGTGATTGTATGTATGTATTTGTAGTTTCCAAGAAGAAAATATACTAACACCGACTAATTCAGCGGAGAGTTCAGTATTGGACACAACCCACTCTTGAATCTTTATACACACTTTTATTTAACTTTACCTATCTGATATGTATTGCAATTGATTTATTACTAAATTCCCGACGAGTTAGAGGTCTGAAATTAATATTCAGAATTATTTTAATTTTATGTATGTATCTTCTCGGGCAACAACTAACAGGTACTATGTCAAATAATTATTTAACACGCACCCAATAACAAGTTGCCACATTCTGGAGACTTACGATATTTATCATCTCACAGATCCAGACTGAAAACACAATTAAAAACTGTGTCTCCATCGGGAATCGAACCCGGGACCCTTGGATCAACAGTTAGATACCTAACCAACTGAACCACGAAGGTCGACGTATTTCATTTTCATACAAATTTAGTGTAATTGTTACCATTTATATCGTCTCACAATAGATTATTTATATTGGGTATTTGAATTTGTTTGCTGCATAAAATAACTGCGTTTCATATTATGTGTTTGATATTGGCAATATGAATGTAAACAAGCTACGGACCGACGTGAAATACTTTATTCTTTTAATTTTTATTATTATTCATCCTCTCTCATATCCTACAACCTCTATCGCCTTCCTTTCTTTGTTGCTGTGATTTTTACATTTATAATGCTACGTGTTTATCTTTATGTTAGTCTTTTGTTATAAATTTAATGTACCATTACACTATTTATTGCCACCCGCAGCTTTGGTTGGTTGGAAGAAATTGTCTTATGCCAATAAACCCGCCATTGTACACATAATAATGTACATAAAAATAAAAAATAAAATTAAACTAAATAAATCCATTCATTCATTCATACCATCACGGCATATCCCACAATGTGGGGTAACCAGCGAAAGGTGTCCGGGTGTGCATTGCCTTATAAAAGGGAGAACAACACATCTATGTATACCCACACACCAGTCTAGTTTCACCAAAAAAGGCACTACATTCAGAATGGGAGATGAACCTCATTGCTGAACTATGTGAGATGTTATTGTTGCCTGTTGTATTTTCGATTACCCGGCTCCTACGGGACACTCGAAAACAATGATTTAAAAGAATGGAAGCACTATTCTAAGCCGGTGCCTATTCTAAGCCGGTGTACTAAATAAATAATTAATAAAAAAATAAAATACATAATAAATAAATAAATAAAATAACAAAAAGAATAAAAAAAATATACCGAATAAATTAATAAAATAAAGAAAGCGAATAAATGAATTAATCAATAGGATACCTACAGCAAATAAATAAACTAAATAAATAAATGAAACAAACAAAATAAATTAAACAAATAAAAATAAAATAAACAAAATAAGTAAAATAAATAAAATAAGTAATAATAAATAAAATAAATAAAATAAATAAAATAAATAAAATAAATAAAATAAATAAAATAAATAAAATAAATAAAATAAATAAAATAAATAAAATAAATAAAATAAATAAAATAAATAAAATAAATAAAATAAATAAAATAAATAAAATAAATAAATAAAATAAATGAAATAAAAAAAATAAATGAAATAAATAAAATAAACAAATAAATTTCAAAGCGAAGAAACTTGTATCGTAAAAATTATTTTTTAATTAAGCCAATTGTTCTTGACTCACTTTGCAACCGTTGACAAAAAATATATAATATAATATATGTATTTAATGATCAAGTGTATAAACACGCGTACAGATTAATGTGTCTATTTTTTAAAACTGGGTTATTGGCTGTCGGCCAGATATTTTTAAACGAGAATGTCTCGTCTGTGGTAAACTGGATTTTCGGTTCGTCCATGTGCAACGTCTGAATTTATAACATACATACCTACTTGTGTTATGTTGTCGCCTACGTAACGTGATGGGAATGAATGCGTCAACAAACAAAGCATATTGCGTTTGAATGAAAATCGAAAGTATTACATACCTACCTATATGAAAAACAAGATAGTGAAACTGTTTATTTATTTATTATTTTTCACGTAATTTATGCGCTCTTATCTTGCCCTAATCTTAAAATGTATGAATCAGTACTCGATTAAATATAATCCATTCTTAATCTTTCTCTACATTTAATCATGAAATTTGAAGGGGGCGACTGCTGCCAACGTACATATTGTTTCAATTTGATAGTACCCCCCATTCAGTAACTATTGTAACTAAAATAGGAACATTCTAAAATTGTAGATTTTAGATTTACGGTCTTATTTCAGCGTTATAAAATATCAACTTGGACTAAATGGAATAGTAACGTACCTATATTGGCCGGAATGTTCTTAAAAAAATCCTGAATTAGACGTATTTTGAATAATTATGAAAATTTCATTAACCCCAAAGTTTGGTCTAGTCTGAAGCCGATCTTACTTTAATCAACATCATAAGTAGCCTTGCTGGTTAAGAATGCTGATCGTTTTCTTCAATACCATTTTATGTAGTTGGTATGTATGCTATTTTAGCAATTTAAAAATAAACATATCAATTTTTTATTTTTTATTTTTTTTTTTTATTTATTTTATTGATAAAGAATATAATTACAATTATCATGTTATTTTGCCTAATCCCTTAAGGGGATTTTTGGCTGTGATCTTAATTGTAACAATTTTATAATATGCAAAATATAAAAATATGTATATACGTATACACATATATACATATATACATATAAACACATACACACATATATACATATAAACTACAATTAAAAACTAATATTGTACATGTATTTATATACTACATTTTTCCTACAAAGTCCGGAACAACCCGCGCTCACCCCTTAGATCAACCATCGAGGATTTTTGTGTAATATATATCCTTTGGCTTTCTTTTTGAATTCCTCGATGGATCCACACTGCTTCAAGCTGGCAGGCATGGGGTTCCAGACCTTGGGCAGCAGCACATCTTCGGTCCTACGTCCATAGTCATTGTTGAATTTGTTTGTACGTAAAAGTTTGTTGGTCACTGATCTAGTTTGTCTGTCGTGTGTTATTAGTAGTCTGTCTTTTGGTCTCAAAAAATGCTCAACCAGAATGCTATACTCCACTCTCCTCTGAAGAGACAATACTTTAGATCGGTCGAAAAGGCATTTATTTTTCCTTTTTAACTTTTTAGCTATTTTTTTAGTTATAATAATTTTTAGTAGTCTTCTTTGTATCTTTGCAATCTTATTTAAAGTAGTTTTATATGCCAATCCATATGACGATATTCCATATGATATTACTGAATCACAGAGGGCCATATACAGCAATCTGGCCGAGCAGAAGGTTAATCTAGGTCTTATTATGTTGAAAATTGCTGTCATAGTTCTTAGTTTACTGCAAACATAGTCAACGTGTTCTTTGTAGTTTAAGTGTTTGTCAATAATGAGTCGTAAATACCTATATGATGTGACTTCTGTCAATGATGGGCAGTTACAATTATTCTGAGAGTTACTATGCAAACATTGATGATTATGTGATAGAATTTGTAATTTGTGTGTGGTCTTGTTGTTACAGGAATGGATATGCAGAAGTTGTGTTTTGTTTTCACTTATTGCTAACCCTTTATCATGAGCCCATGAGCAAAGTCGAGTGTAACATAACTGCATTTCATGTTCGGCTTCGATAATATTTTTGGAGGATGTAACTATTGCTGTATCATCGGCAAATTGATATATTTTACAATTATTATTTTTAACTATATCAGTCATGTCGTTGACGTAGATAAGGTATAATAATGGTGCGATTATTGACCCCTGTGGTGTTCCGATATCTAAATTAAATGAATCACTTAACCCTTTATTTACCTTTACGATTATTTTCCTGTTTGTCAGATAATTCTTAACCCATCTTAGTAGTGGACCTCTGATACCAGACCTTTCCAGGCACTCGAAAAGTAATTTGTGGTTAATTGTATCAAAAGCCTTTTCCTAAGCTTAGAGTCACTTTGAAATATTTGATAGTTAAAAAAAATGACACGCACTATTCAGATATCACTCAAAATATCATGGGGTCTAAGCGAGTATTAGATATACAAATTGGCAAATTTTGAATAGAATCGAATGAGTACTTTAGTCTTTAGTCAATAAAGTAAAATAACAATAAATTTATATACCTATATATTTTTTTTTCATTATCATTATTTTTTTTAGATAAATTTTATTTAATGCTCCATATCACAAACAATTAAAAAGAACTTTAATCATCTGTAGTAGCTGTAAGTTAAATTAAATTTAAAATTTATTAAGTGATTCACCGTATATAATATGTGTACCTAAGTAAAATGTATTTAAAATTTTATTGGAACAAAACTTATTTGAGAAATACTGTAATAATTTCGATTTTTGTATTATTTATGTATGCTTATATTATGTATAGCTAACATAATATAATAATATTGTCATTGTATATACCTAGGTAGGTAGGTACATACCTACTCTTCTTAGTGATTTCATTTCTCCATGGTTCACTGACATACTTCAAAATAAGCACTACAATTACATTATGTTTACGAAGCACAACATTTTTTTTTTGAATTTCAAAAATAGCTATATGTTTAAGTTTACAATTATGAGTATAGACATAGAATAATAATAAAACTATAGAATACTCATTCCCATACAATACCTCGCTGAAAAAGTAAAGCCGTTTTATTGGCCGGCTCGTGTCAATATATGTATGACTCTGCTATAATTAGCAAGTAATTTTGCTAACTATTCCGTAAATAATTTTGCAAGCAGTTAAAAAATTCCCTATTTGGAGAACATATCACGCAGACGGCCAAATGATTACTGAATGCTCGTAGCAAAATGTTGACTAAATTAGTCAACATAAAGCAGTTTCATTTACTGCAGACTAAAGAGTATTCTATACTATTATAATTCTATGAGTATAGAATACTTAATATCATTTAATGATTCGGCGGATATTTTGTGGTAGTTAATATTAACCATATTCTTTATCCTGCAGTAAACGCGACTGCTTTATGTTGACTAATTTGGTCAACATTTTGCTACGAGTATTCAGTAATCATTTGGCCGTCTGCGTGATACGTTCTCCTAATAGGGATTTTTTTTACTGCTTGCAAAATTATTTACGCAGTCATAACGAGTACGAACAATGTCTACCAGCAGAGTCATACATATATTGATACGAGCCGGTCAATAAAACGGCTTCACTTTTTCAATGAGGTATTGTATGGGAATGAGTATTCTATAGTTTTATTATTATTCTATGATAGCTAATAAAAAAGAACACGCCGTACATAGCACACAGTACACAGCACACACACAGACATATTGTGATGAAACTTTCAGAATACAATGATGCTAGTTGATGATCTGCAATAAAAAATAGATAAAATAGCCTTAAAATTACGAAATCATAATTCCCCACTATATCCTCTTGGGTTAGTGAGGAGTAAAAAAAGTGACATAAAAAACGAGAAGATCATTACATAATAGTATAGTATACTGACCGTCACTGCTGCACCTGGAGTCAACCTTTCTTCTCTTTAACTTGAGGTCTTGGAACAAGCTCATGTTGTCCAGGTCACAAGGGCCGCGGGTAAGTGTCATCATTCCTGAAATAACAAAAATAACATCTAATTATTGCAAAAATCACAACAGGATTCCCGTAAATAATATATCGCAACCAAGGGCCTCTTCAAGATACCATTGGTCGTATGGACATACTGATCTCGAAGAACAAATCAATTTAATATCAAAACCAAAAACTAAAGGTGTAAATCGTTAAAAAATTGAGGACACCCATTTCATAGTTTTATTTTATTTTATACTAGCTGACCCGGCGAATTTCGTACCGCCTCCAGTCAATGGATGTCGTGTTAACATTTAGCTAAACCTTATTTAGGATTTTATTAAAGTAATAAAACGAATACAAAAAACGAGTGGATTGTGGCCAAAGCTAAACTCCTCACTAACAAGTCATTCTAAAAAGTATTCAAATTTTGTATGGAAAATTTTCAGCATTTTCATTAAATGAGTTTGTTAAATTATTTTTTATTTAAATATTTTATTACGAAAACTTGATAACTTTTCAATGCCTTTCTATGAAAGTGATGTGCCTTTTTACCAATTTGAAAATAAATTTCATATTTTAAGTTTCATGAGCTTGGGGTCACTTAGAAATATTTGACAGTTAAAAAAATTGAGAAGCACTATTCATACATATATCCTTCAAAATCTAATGGAGTCTGAGTATTAGATATACATAATTGCAAAATTTGAAAATAATCGAACGAGTACCTACTTTAGTCTATAATCGATTGAGTAAAATAAACACGCCGATCATAGCACACCGCACATAGCACACACAAACATACATTGTGATGAAACTTTCAGAATACAATCTCAGCATGATACTAGTTGATAATCTGCAATAAAAAATACCTTTAAAAATTGCGAAATCATAACTCCCCACTATATCCCCTTGGGTTAGTGAGGAGTAAAAATATTAAGTTCAATAGATTAGGTTATAATTATCCGTAGGTATTACATACTCTTTGGTTATAATAATAATATAAAAATGCGTAAATCGGTAATAATGAATATTTTTTTCAGTATCTGATAGCTCAAGAACCAACCCCAAGCAAGATGTCAAAATTTTCTTTAATCCATATGTTTTGTTTTTCAATTTTTCTTCGTAGAATAAATTCCATTTTCAAATTATTTAAATAATAATGCTAATTAAATCAATAATATTAGGTACCTACCTACCTCGAGTTTCTATTCTAAATTTATCAATGATTTGTTAATGATTATTAAGTAGGTAACCTCCAACACTGAAGTTTTACATTCGATTTTTGATTCATATTTTATTTCATTTATTTAGAAATCACAAGTTATACAATTCATAGATTTTTATTATAATATACTAGATGTATTACTCCGTGCAAAAAGTGAGTCATGGAATATCGGGCGATTCACGTTTTGGTTGGCAACATATTTCAGTTTTCCATACATTTCCACACATCCTAGATATATAACTGTTCTCTAAACCTTAATAATTAAAATGTATTTTAGGCAAATAAATCCGAAAACAATTCACATTAGTCGTTATGCTCTATAGAAAAACGACGTGGTCTGGAACCAAAACGTCAAAAATCCCCCGGAAAAAGGCCTTACTTCGATTCATACAAAATTTGCTAACTACGACATTTAATATATTGTAATAAAAATCTATGGTTATATTGTTTGCGTCTTAGATTATATATGTCTATGGTTTACGTAATAGGTACCAGGCATACAGTTTTTTTTTTTTAAATGAATATGTCCTTGTTAAACAAGTACATATACATCTTCCTACGTTCCCTAAAATAAGCAAATAAATGCTTGTGCTATAGGTGAACGAAATCGGTCGTGGCAGGATTCGAACTCGCGACCACTGGATTACTAACCCAGCGCGATAACCGCTCTGCCACCACCTATCTAAATTTAATAATTTTATGCACTCTTGTGAAGATATATTTGTCTTATTTCTCTACGACACATTGTGTCAACTAAAATTAGGAACGTTTTGACATTTGATTCGACGAAAATGTGATAATAAAATAGGGAATTCGTGACTTACTTGGTGTAAGAACGATTCTATTTCAGCGTTATTCAATATCAACATGGATTAAGTGGAAGAGGAACGCACCTATTTTAGCCGGAACGTTCTTAAAAAGTTATCGAATCGGACGTATTGTGTAATTTGCAAGTTACTAACACATATTTAAAATCGTCGGGAAGTTATACCTTAACATATCCGATATCCGCCTTACTACCTATCATTCCAGTACTTGCTATTATTATATCTCGACAGTTAAACAAATTAATTGATTGTTGTTATACTCTTGTGTGGTGCTGTTGCACTTCCTCTTCCGTGCGAACCGCCCGCCCCCTCCTCAGCCTGCTCCGAGAAACCGGTCTCAACTTTCACTCGCCGCTGTTGTTTGCCAGTTGTGCGAGGAGGGAACTAAGCGAAGTGAACGGGGCCGTCCTAAGTCACGATACGAACCGTGCGACTTCACCGGGTTTGATTTTTTGCTGACGTTTATCCAATCCCAATTGAGACGAGTATGAAAAAGTACTTGCATTACCTACGGACGAACAGTATTTCGCGATATACACAGATTTTTTTTATCTCTTATTAATTGAATATAATAACGGCAAAAAATCTAATGAAGATATATTATTATTAAAAGATCAAAGATTAACAAAAGATCACATATACTCAAAGAAATTGAACACTTCATAACATAAACATAAGATGAACGAAGAATAATATTATCTCCATATAAAAAAGTACATGGCGGTATCAATATGTCACGTGATCATTCCGACATTTGATGTAGATAAGGAAATATGCGCTGATTGTGTTATTGGTAAGGATCACATTAAAAGGATAATGTTTGGCGCAATAAAACAAATTGAATTGGCGCAGAATCCCTTTTTCCTTAGCGCATGCATGTTAGATCCTTACAAATCGCGGAAGAGTTTAAATTGGGCCGGTGATTTTCGATGAATTACAATGGTTAGAATTCTTAATTTTTTAAATAAAAAGTTACAATTGTTTTGCAGATACATCGACAGGTGCCTTGAAGTAAAATATTTGGAAGTAATATTCGTACGTTCATATATTTTCGACTCAATCAAGTATGAATTTACTGAGATATGAAGGTTCACAATTTGGTATAGCATGAGGGCATGTATAGATGATGCTCGGCGTTTAGGCAAGCGGCCGGTGGGCATCTATGCATGACACTCGACAAAAAGTTTAAATCGTTTTTACAACAGTATTGTCGTCGTACGTGGCTCAGTTCGAGATCTAGAATGAGCGAATTGTGATATGACGTCTCACAAAAAAATGAAATCCTATAATTTTTAGCGTGTTTTATAATTTGAAATATGTTTGTCTATAGTTGGCTTATTTAAATGTAATCTCTACTGTACTATGTATAGTACAAAGTTGTTGACAATAAATAAATGAAAAAATAAAATAAATAAATAACTTGCCATACTGAAAATTATAAGAAATCACATTTTTTGTGACAAGTAATATCACAATTCGCTTTTAATGATAGTAATTATAGTGTTTACAGCGCCATTTAATGATTCAAGATCATTACTCATTGTTAACGAAATACTGTATGCAGAAAAAAACACACCAGCAAAATCACAATATACAAAGCGTGTGTCCGCTCCATTATGACATATGGGATAGAAGTAAGAGCCGACTCCAATGGAACAAAAAGCTGTCTTAGAGTGGCTGAAATGAAGACCCTGCGCTCCATTGCTGGAAGTTCCTCAGGGACAGCATCAGAAATGAAACGATCAGGTCTATATGCGGTGTCGAGGACACAACAAGATGGGGACGTAGCCTTCTGCTTCTGGAGAGACTACGTCGAACGCATGTCGTCGACGACAGGAGAATCGTCAAAATTCAAGACTACCCGGAAGACCTGCAACGAGTTAGACAGACAGTTGGAAGTCCTCCTCCCAGGACAGTCCACCCTCACAAACAGGTCAAATGACATAATACACGATGAAGAAGAGAAGAAGAAGATCATTGTAAGGGCGCTGATAGTTCAGATTTGTGCTGCTCTTGGTAACAAAGCAGTTTTCAGTCCTTTAGTGAAAGTAGGTACTCTTGAGTACTGCGGACATCAAAGAAAATTAATTAAAATAATGGCGCAAATGAAACTGAAGTCGGACCATAGATATACCTTTCTTTATCATTACAGAGTCTTGTATCACAGTCGTTTTTATTTTAAGTGTATGCAACTTTCTACAATATGGCGGATATAATTTTATAATGGATGAGATCATCAGCGATGAAGCAATAATAAGTAATGTTTATTTATAAAATGTTCGACGGCAGCCATGTCGTAATAATTATAATATCTTAGAATGTTATTATTATTGGTATAGGTAGAGAAATACGTATATATACCTAGTGTTGCCTGGACCTTCCCTAAAAGAACTATACCAGAGGCTCCTAACCTATCTTGGTCTACCGCCCTCTTTTCGAAAAGTTTTTTACATGCACCGAGTCACACAACACTAAAATGAATCAAAATTCAGGTTGCCGCGCAGCGAAAAAAAATTCAGTTATGTAATGTTTGATCAATAAATCAAAACGAAAATTTCCATGCAGCGAGAAAAGTCAATCAATTTCAATCTTGCAATGTTTGTATCGATAAACTATATTTTTTTAACCAGCCTACACCCTCACCGTGCCATCTCAACGCTCCCCAATTTTCCCTGAGTCCCCCAGAAAATCTCAAACGAAAAATTAAATCTCATCGCCCATGTGAACCTTTAAAATAATAATACACAACATAATAATAACCAACAACATAGGAATAAAATCAAAATAATAATAAATAATTATTACGATAAAACAATATTAACTGACCGGTCAATTCAACATAAAAAATAACATACAAGTGCGACGTAGCCATTCCATATTCTAGTAATAATATACATAAAATCTTTTGATGAAAAAATTAGAAAATACACCGCTTTAGGTAACGAGATTAAAAGACTTTGGCATTCTCGTAAAATCATTTCAGCCACTGGCATTATTTCAAAATCGTCAATCCGTAATTTAGAAATTTTAGATTTATCGAAAAACTTAATAATAAAAATGCAAAAAACGGTAACAATGAATGCATGTAGAATCGTTAAAGATTTTTTGAACATTAATATTCGGAAATCAGTAGGGTTGTTAGGTAGTATAGAGACCTCCTCAGCGCCTAATCCTTTGATATGTTAAGTATCTGGATGGGTGAACTATTATTCCCAATTGAAAGCTTGATGATGCGTTTGTTGCATTCAATTTGCTCTTTTAATAATTTACAATTTACGCATTGATCTGCTAATTCTTTTGAGGAAGTGTATAATGGTAATAATAATAATAATAATTGAGTGTTATTATTTGTAGTGCTTAATTGTTATTAATATCATTTGTAAATCGGTCAGCGCCGTTATAAAAATATTTCATTTATAAAATATCAATTATAATATTTCATTTATAAAACATGTTTAAAATACTGATAGAATTATATATGTGTACATAAATTTCGACAGTTGTAGACAATGGATGCGCCATGTGTCATTTTGGGGACACGTAACGGCAAAATGTCATTATCAACACGAAAAACTGTTACTTTAAAGTAATTTCGATATGTAAATATTGGTTAATTATCTGTCTACTACATACATACATATTGGGTTATTACTACGTTTAGTTTACCAGAACCAGATAATGGTATCGTGATTATTTGAATAGAAATATACATACAATTTGAAAAATAATTGTGTCAATTTATGTAAACTGTATAATGTATGATTAGCCTCTATAATCGGACAACGGTTGTATGATTGTACAAGTAACGATATGTGGATTAATTCGAATGCGCGGGTTAGCGGTTTTTTTGTATTGTGTTATTATAACTTTTTATTGCTTCTCGGTTAGCCAACAGATAACATGTCAAATATGTATTTAACACGCATCCAATAACAAGTTGACACATTCTTGAGACTTGAGATGTTTATCGTCTCACAAAATCAGACTGAAAGCTAAAAGCATTTAATGTCGTTTCTCTTTTTACAGGTAAAATTATATCGTATAATTGTTATCATTATTATTAATTTATGTTATTATTACTTTTATTTTACTTAATTATTTAAAGAATAAATTTCTCTTTTTACAGAGCAACAATTTACTTTGCTTACTACATTACCACACTCCATTATATCTATACTTGCACCGAATTGTCACAAGATATGTAACTAATAAAATAATTACATCTATTCTAATATATGTAATGTTTATTGAGATTGGTATAAGAAATATATTTTTAATAATTTATTTTACTAGACAAATAAGTGCCTTCGTATTTCTTCGTACCTAATTCAAATTGCATTTTGAATCAACAAGACATTCATGTTTCTAGATGATTTCAACGCATGGCCAATTTAAGAATAAAACCCGAAAACATTCATAAAAATATTTGTTTTGTCCAAACGAAAAGCGAAAAAAGTACTATTGAGACGTACATTTAAAAGTTTTACGACATTTTCTTTGACTGGTCAGCACAATCATTCAGCACGAGATCATTTAACACAAACCATTTGAAGTACTTGTATATTGCTAAAGAAGCAATGAAACTTTAAAAAATGCATAACAGTCAGAATAACAATAGATGGCGTTACAAAAAGGGTTTCTTCGTTACTTCATAGATGGCACTACTAATAATGTCTTGTTTTCAGATGATTGGTTACTCATTATTCAAATATATAGAACTTTCAAAATTTTCAAAAACAGATTGAGAAATTAAACAGATTTTTAATTATCTCAATTATATCTTTGACTCCCGACAGGGAAAAAAATCCAATGTTTGCGCATATGCTATAACAAAAATATTCGATTACTTACACATTGGAACAAGTAGGTAAATAAGACAAAAATGACCTTATAAGTCTGGCGCAATTCAGGGGTGACTTTTATGCGAAAAATGCATTTGTCACCTCAGGTATAAGAATTGTTGCTCTCATTACTTACAAAAAAACAATTCTCTCAATAGATGGCGTTACAACAAAAATAAATAAAAATAATAAGAATGTTGTTCATAATTTCACACATAGATGGCTGTAGTAAAAATTGCTTATTTTCAAGCGAAAAGAATTTCAGTATTACAATATATAGAACTTTCAAAATTTTCATTGATAAGGGAACTCAATAAGAAGGCATAATTGATGATCGTTGCGCAAGCGCATAAAGTGATCGCAGAAGCCAGTTGATGACAGGTCGTAAGCCCTGTAGGTGCCTTGAGTTCCTGTTTCTTCTATAATATTCCAAATTCGTCTCTATTGAGATGTTAAAAAGTTTGGCAAAAAAATACCATTTGACTCCCGACAGGGAAAAAAATCAAATGTTTATTTATTTATTTATTTAATATTGCTTCTCGGGCAACTAACAGGTACTATGTCAAATATTAATTTAACACGCACCCAATAACAAGTTGCAACATTCTGGAAACTTACGCTCTCCACTGGGAATCGAACCCGAGACCTTAGGATCAGCAGTCAGATACTCAACCAACTGAGCCACGAAGGCCGACACGAAATGTTTGCGTATATGCAATTAAAAACGAGTGTGTTTGGGCAACGCTAAACCCTTACTAACAAGTCATTCTATAAAGTATTCAAATTTTGTATGGAAAATATTAACAGTTCCTCCACGAAAATTATTTCCATCCACTCTCGTCCATTGCGGAGCCATGAAATTTACCTCAATTATTTTCCTTTATTTATTTATTTGAATCTTTCTGTACAACTAATAAGTACTCTGACGGGCTTTTAACCTAATGGCAATTTCTTCCAACCAACCAGAGAATGTTAAATATACAAAACATTGTGTACTATGGCAATAAGTTAATAATATCATTACTAAAATAAACAAAGATAGCAGAAGAAAAGTAAAAAAAACAAAGAAAACAGCACACAAGAACAACTCATAGCAATGATAGGAAAACTAAAGGATAAGGAAAGGAAGAGGAGATGAAGATGTAATCAGGTATTGTCGGATAAACATTTTTGCTTTAACCTTTTATTGAAGATGTTTAGTGAGATAGACGACGTACTATCAGGACTTAGACTATTCCATAGTATAGCCGAATGTACTTCAAATTAAGATCTAAAAAAATCAGAACTATGAATAGGAATAGATAGTAAAGTACGTTCGGCAGAACGAAGTATGATCAGATATAGCAGTTCATATTTATATAAATACGAAAAACTTAAAAAAATAAAAAATACACAAAGTGCGTTGTACATAGATAAATAAAATCAGTTGAAATATATATGTAAACTATGAAATAACGTACGGCGCACAATCTCAGTAAACTCAATCACCTTGAATATGTACAACAACTTTACTGTAGTTTAAATGTTAAGGTTGTGTTGAGATAGAACCGAGGTCACTGAATCGATCTAACGTCTCGTGTCTCACTGCACAGATATATAAACAAATAGAATTTTAAAAAATACCCATTTAAAATTAAATCGAGCAAGGGTGGTTTGAGATGGTATTAAAATAAAAAAAAACATGAAATAATTAGGCATTTGATATGACAGGTTTCGAAGAGACCGCGTCTTCCTCAGTACGGATAACAACAAATCATTTACGATGTGTAAGTTCATTCATTTACGATGTGTAAGTTAATTCATTTACGATGTGAAAGTTCATTCATTTACGTTGTGTAAGTTCATTCATTTACGATGTGTAAATTCATTAATTTAAGATGTGTAAGTTCTTTAATTTACGATGTGTAAATTCATTTATTTACGATGTGAAAGTTCATTCATTTACGATGTGTAAGTTCTTTAATTTACGATGTGTAAGTTTTTTAATAAACGATGTGTAAATTCATTCATTTACGATGTGTAAGTTCATTAATTTACGATATGTATGTTCTTTAATTTACGATATGTAAGTTCTTTAATTTACGATGTGTAAGTTCATTAATTTACGATGTGTAAATTCATTCACATACGATGTGTAAGTTCATTCATTTACGATGTGTAAGTTCATTCATTTACGATGTATAAGCTCTTTACTTTACGATGTACGATGTGTTTATGCATTCATTTTCGATGTGTATGTTCATTCATTTACGATGTGAAAGTTTTTTAATTTACGATGTGTTAATTCATTCATTTACGATGTGTTAATTCATTCATTTACGATGTGTAAGTTCTTTTATTTACGAAGTGTTAATTCATTCATTTACGATGTGTAGGTTCATTCATTACGATGTGTAAGTTCATTCATTTACGATGTGTAAAGTGTAAATTTGTTTAGAGCTCTAAATTGAATTTCTAACTCTAATCTTTTCAATATAATAATACTAATATTTTTTGATCTTGCCTATTATACACAAAAGTTTTTGTTTTATAAATTTATTTAAGGTTATATATAAAACAATCATGGCTAACCAGAAATAGTATCCATATATTTTTGTGTTTAGTGTACTTTGAGCTCTTATATATAATATTTAGCCTTGTCACTTGACATTGTACATAAATTTACAAGAACAACATATATTTTACAATAATATTTATATTTACATATGTAAACCACATATTGGAATATCAAACTCATTTAAGATAATTGAAAATTAGGAAACTTATAAGAACCTTTACACCCTCATTAAACGTCTACACATATTATATATTCAATAAATATCAACACAAATCTATGCTTCTAATCTCTATGCAAGTAGATATCTTCTTCTTCCTTTGGTTTTAGGCCAAGGGCCTGTTTTTTCAGTCGGAGACTGCCTCTTGTGATTTGGATGTCCAGCTGTCACTCCATCTTTTTTTTTGTATAGCTGGAATGCACTGTCGAGAAAATTATGTTATATGGACGATTTTGAAAACGCCATTCTTGTAAATAAAAATTATACTTAAGAGGGGGACTGCTGCCAACGTACCTATTTTTCAATTTGATATACCATCATTATTTCTTATCAAATCGTTTTGAAAAAAATAATTTACATAGTTTGGGTATTAATAAAGATAAATATATCTTTACTTTTTGATAATGTTCTGTAGAAATTCTTGTTGTAAAATAATAGCATACCTCGGTTTTCAACGTTTATCTTATATTTTTAATAAAATATAAGGCGTAGTTCAACAATTTTTTTTTTAATTAAAAAAGACAAAAATTTCAGAAAAATATGATGTGATGTTGCATTAATGCTTCAGGTTTAGTAAATAAACCTAAAAACATTTATTTTCCATTCAGCGCCATTGCGAAATAAAAGTTATTTTGGTTTATTAACTTAACCTGATTCATTAAAGCAACGTTACATCGTATTTTTTTTAGACATTTTGATCTTCTTTAATTTATAATAAAATATAATGCTTTATACCTTATAGATTTTCAGAAATTTAAGATAAATGTCAAAAATCGGGGTATGCTTATTATTTTCCTACAACAATATATACAGAACATAATTAAAAAGTTAAGGTACATTATTCTTTATTAATGTCCAAACTAACTAGGTTATTTTTTTCAAAATGATTCGTTTTGTAGTAATGATGCAAATTCAAATTGAAAAAAATAAGTACGTTGGCAGCAGTCTGCCTCTTAATACTTCATAATATGTATGTGTTTTCAACATAAAAATATTTTTTATATTTTGATACTTCATCTCTATCTTAATCTCTAAGCACGTCCATTTTTTCTTTGTTACTTCTCTATGGGAGATACTATGGTTAAAAATATATATCAAGTTTATACATAATAAAATGTATATGTGTGATGTGTTATTAATTTGTTGTCTTCCAACTGTCGATTCGTTCATGAGAATTCAATTCTCTTAATGAATCGACATTATTAAGCCAAGATGCGTGTACGAAGGAAAATTTTGTATGGTGTAGTGGACTTTTTGCAAGCTAATAACACCAACTAGAGTCATCGCAGCATATATGTTCCCCATACATGGATTTACTCAGAATTCGGAGTAGAACATTTTATGTGAGTTTTGTGTGTGTGTGTGTGTGTGTCTGTCTGTGTGTCTGTGTGTCCCCCCCCCCTTATAACTTTTGATCCGCTCAATTTACAGAGCCCAAAATTTTTAGAATATATAAACAGTTATAGGCCTACAAAACTTTTATACTCAGAATTGTGAATTTTTGTTTCAGTCAGGGGTTCTCAACTTTTGAAATTTTGATTTATATATTTTTCCATATATCTCAGAAACCATAAAAGCTAGAACGCTGAAAATTGATATAAACATAGACAAATACAAAGTCTCAAATTAGTTTTTTTTTTAAATTCCAAGATTCCTCAAACATTTTTTATTAAGAAAAATATTTTTTTATGATAAATTTATGAGTTTAACTGCCTATATTCCCATTTTTTTTTAAATATCGAAAAAAGCCGAAAGACCCCAACTAGAAAATTTAATTTTCTATAAAAAATATTACCATTGTATTAGCACATCTCAAATTTTTTTTAACAATTTTTATAAAAATTGAATTTAGTGACGACATTGCTTCATACAATTTGTATGGAAGTAGCCTACTCACAATATCTAAGAAGACTTAATAATTTGATACTAATCTCCAAACATACATACATACCATCATGCTGTTTTCACATTCTGGGTAGGATCAAAGGACTGACCTCCATACTATCCTATCTTGACATACATACCTAGGTACATGTGTTGTATAGAAAATCAAATATCTTAAAATATTAAATAATTTGTATTTATAGGTTTATAGTTTGGTACTTATTCTTCAACTGTACATACTATCACTATCGACAGTTGGATCTCATGTGTTACATGCAACTAGTAATATATAAATACAATAAAAAATAGACCACCGTTTAAAATTAAAGTGATTTGTAATAAATACAAATTGTACAAAAAGTCAATGTCATAACCTCGCCATTGTTGTGTCCATCACATGTTATTATTTGACAGCTATGGTCATAAAAGGTAACAAAATATCATTTCCCGTACATTCTCCGTGACCTCGGCGTTCTTCCAATGCATGACCCTTCTGATCTTCCATCGTCTGACCTTCCTTCGTAGCGGAAGATAAAAAAATATTGTCCTTAATCAATTCGTTATTTACAAACTACACACATTATCGTCAATAAAATACAAGCGAATATATTGAGATGGTTTTGCCACATGGGGAGAATGAATGAGGAAGAATAATTTTGGGGAAAAATATCTTGGTATTTTTATTCATTCATTTTACTTATTTATTTTTATTTTATATTGCTTCCCGGGCAACTTAAAAGGACTATGTCAATAATAATTTAACACGAAGCCAATATCAAGATGTCATAATAACTTAAAACATTTATCGTCTCACAGAGCCGGAATGAAAACACAATTATATTAAAAAATGAGTCTCCTGTGTCAAAATTTTTTTTATTGCAAAATAATATATTGGTACAAACGTATATAATTAATATATAATTTATATATCTTATAATTAATACATTTATATTATACGTATTACTCCGCTGAAAGAGTAAATCTCGTGTTCAGCGGAGGATTTATGTCAGTTGTATGTTCGCTGCAACGACTGTTTGTTTGTGCCTAAATATTGTATATCCAGTATTTATGTGGACATACAATATTTTAGCTTCAAAAATGTGACATACAATATTTATGCATTACGAAACATAATGTTTAGGACATGCGATGTTTGGTTTTAATTGAATAACTTTAAATGAATATCTCCTCCATACTTCATAATTTGATAGATGATAGAGGGCGCGGATATCAATGTACTTAACTATAATATTGATAACTCAATTTTGCCCAAATTTGGACATATGTTTCTGAATTAACCCATCGATACATAAAGGAGAAGGTATACATACCATCACGCCATGTCCCTTGCGGGGTAGGCAGAGAGAACCGAACGCCACATCTTTCTATCCTGGCACGAATCCCTCACCTCATCCACATTCATGCATCGTCTCATACATGTTCGTCTATTGCTCACACTTCTAACATTTCCGTCTTTCAAAATTTCGTTCACATGGTCGTGCCATCCCTTTCTTGGGCGTCCCCGACCTCTCATTCCATTCCTTTCCGCTCTGTATATTTTCTTCGTCAGGCGCTCCTCATTCATTCTCCCCATGTGACCAAACCATCTCAATGTATTCACTTTCATTCTAGTAATGACATCTTTCTTCATCTTACATTCTTTCCTTATATCCTCGTTTCTTACCCGGTCATACATCGTTCTATTACAAATCCTTTTTAACGATCTCATTTCAACTGCATTTATTCTACTTTCATGCGTCTTCTGCCATGTCCAGGTTTCACTTGCATACGTCAAGGTTGGCACTACGATGGCGTTATGAATGGCAACTTTGGCATACTTTGATATGTTGCGATCATTCATAATTGGTCTTAGTGCTCCATTCACTCTGTTTCCTGCCATAACTCTTCTTTCGATCTCTTTATCGAGTCGTCCGTTCCGTTGAAATATGCTTCCCAAGTTTACATATTCGTCGACTTGCTCGAGCCATTCGTTATCTACTATTATTTTACACGCTGTTCTGCTTTCACTCTTTTCAAAGACCATTGTCTTTGATTTGCTGGCATTCATCCTAAGTCCATTCTCTATACATCCTTCATATACCATACTTACAAGATACTGTAACTCTTCCATACTTTCTGCTAATAAAACTTTATCGTCTGCATACATCAAATCTCGCACCATTACGGTACTCCATTTCAGACCCTTGCTTTCATCCTTAAGGGCTCTTATGCAGAAATCAATGTACAAGGTATACAGATTGCTATATTCCAGGAGTATTTTTCATGAAACTTTTAGGTTGTAATTTTATTTGAGTTCATTGATTTCATAACCCGTTGTCGGCCTTCATGACTAAGTTGGTTAGGTAGGTATCTGACTGCTGATCCAAAGGTCCCGGGTTCAATTCCCGGTGGCGGCACAGTTTTTAATTGGATCTGCGAGACGATTAATATCGTAAGTCTCCAGAATGAGGCGACTTATTATTGGGTGCGTGTTAAATTAATATTTGACATAGTGTACCTGTTAGTTGCCCGAGAAGTAATGTAAAATAAATAAATAAAAATAAAAACAATATCTTGTAGGTATATATGACGGGTACCTATATTTGGACGTTATGAAAACTGCTGGTGTTCGGTTACATGATGTTTATTAGTGCGACTAGCCCGAGATAATACTGGATGAAAACTACATCAGGTTGTGATTGGTGGGGGTACATATTATAGACTACCTTGTATACCCCCACACAAGCCCCCCCTGAATAATAGTCTTGGGGGTTCACATTTAATTATGTTTCTTAAATATTCTTGTAAGTAAATAATAAGCATACCCCGATTAAGACAAATATCTTAAATTTCTAAAAAAACTATAACGTATACAGCATTATATTTTTTTATAAATTAAAGAAGATCAAAATATCTAGAAAAATACGATGCAAAGTTGCATTAATGCATCAGGTTAAGTTAATAAACCAAAAAAACTTTTATTTCGCAATGGCGCTGAATGGAAAATAAAAGTTTTTTAGGTTTATTTACTAAACCTGAAGCATTAATGGAACGTCACATAATATTTTTCTAGATATTTTTGTCTTCTTTAATTAAAAAAAAATATGTTGAACTACGCCTTATAGTTTATTAAAAATATAAGATAAACGTTGAAAATCGGGGTATGCCATTATTTTTCTACAAAAATTTATATAGAACATTATCAAAAAGTCAAGATATATTTTCTTTATTAATACCCAAACTATTTAAATTATTTTTTTCAAAACGATTTGATAAGAAATAATTATGGTATGTCAAATTGAAAAATAGGTACGTTGGCAGCAGTACCCCCTCCTTAAGTAAAATGATATACATATAGTAAATTAAGTCGAACCATGCAAGCATTCTTATATATTTATTAATATTGGTATTTTTTTATATTTATCTTTAAGGTTAAGGCTCCCTACATAACTCTTACTTTGGATTTCCGTTGAGATATTATCAATTTGAAATAATTATTATTCAAAAATGATCATTTGGATAATCATATTAAAATGTATGATTAATTATTAAAATGTGTGTATATTTAAAAAAAAAATTAAATAATTAATAACACGTACATATACATCCTCATACATTCCCTAAACTAAGCATAAATGCTTGTGTTATAGGTGATCAAAACGGTCGAGGAAGGATTCGAACTCTTCTTCTTCTTCTTCGGCCTGTTTTTATCCATTCTTGGACATAGGCCTCCCCCTTGATCCTCCACAACTCCCTGTCTTGGGCACACTGCATCCATCTCCCTCCGTCACATTTCTTAATGTCATCAGACCACCTTGCCTGGGGTCTGCCGACGCCTCTTCGGCTTGTTCTCGGTCGCCATTCTACGATCTTTTTGGTCCATCGCGAATCATGGCATCTGGCAATATGCCCAGCCCAGCTCCACTTAAGGCCAGCGACCCTTTCCGCCACATCGGCTACTTTGGTTCTTTGTCTTATCATTACATTCTGAATTCTGTCCCTTATTGAAATACCCAGCAACTTTCTCTCCATAGCTCTCTGTGTCACTAACAGCTTGTGCATTATTCGTATAACTTATGGAATGGAAACATCGGTCCTAACAAAATGGATACGAACTCGCGATCATTGAATTACGAACAGAACCCAACTTTAATTGTGAAATTAATCAGATCAAAATATTTTGAAGGATACGTTTTTTGTCATTACATTAAATATTATGAATAAATAAATTTGAAAATGAACATGATCATTTCTCTCTGTACACCCCGCGAACGACATGGCGTGTAAATATAATCCATACGAGTAACTGTTGTAGTTAAGAACACCTTGCGTTATTGCATTTTTAATTTGTTGCATTAATTTCTTTACAGGAGACAGTGGACAGGTGGCGTAAAAACACTCAAAAGTCTGTTATTTTTGGATACTTTAAAAAAAACGCGAATCCCGTTATTTCATACGAAATTACATATTAAGCAGCTTTTTAACTCACTACTATTAAACAGAGCGCCAGCGAAAGCCTAATTTACAATTTAAATAAATTAAAATAGCATAAAGTTTTTTTTTCTGTAAAAGAGGTGACAGGAAAATTATTCGAAAAACAATTATTCGAATGCTCAATTTTACGAAAATCAATTTTACGAATGGCAATTATTCGAATCACATTTTTTCGAAAACAATTTTCCGAACACACAATTATCAGAATTTACAATTGTTCGAATTTTTATGACGTCATGTTGGTAGTATTGTGAGAGGAATAAACCATAGATTTTTATTATAATATACTAGATGTCGTAGTTAGCAAATTTTGTTTGAATCGAAAACAAATGACTCACTTTTTGCACGGAGTACTACATCTACATAGCATATTATGTATAATAAAAATCTATGGAATAAACAACATGGCGACGCACCGCGCTGTCAGATATCCTAGGATGTACACCTATTTTTTAAACCTAAACCTACAAAACTTTGGTAAAAATAGGTTGGTTAGGTTTGTTTGTAGTCATAATTGCGACTGGCGTGAGCCAGTTATTATATATTTAAAAAAGTAACTATAATATTAAAATAAAATAACTAAATTGGTGTGAATACTAGATAAACATAAATTGGTGTACAAACTAGGCTATCCCGCGCTGTCAAACATCAGTTATTAAAAATGTGCAAACATACGTACCCAACAATAATACAACAAGTAATAATAATCTTCATCGAATATATTTTACTGGCAACAAATATGTCAAAGGAGGTTACATAATGACACAAAAATATATTAAATTCGGTTAATTGGTTTTCCAACAAATGTTAGTTCGAATAATTTGCTTTCGGACAATTGTCATTCTGATAACTGATTTTCGAAAAATTGTTATTCGTACAATTGCGCATTCGAACAATTGTGTTTCGAAGATTTTTCATGTATTCATAAAAGAATACCACAGCAGGTAACAACAATTGGATTATATGAACCCTGAGTAGTATAGTATTGGTTTATCCTCCATAGGCTCCCTAGAAGAGCACTCTAAAACCCGAATGCACAGTCCTAGGTACTTAAATACTAACTCCTAACCTCATTGGAGTATTTAGTATTCATAAGTTAGCAATTGCGTTGCAGAGACATAATTAACTAAATACTAAGGCAAACTTAAGGTCGATGGCGTAGCATTGCACATTATTGTGTATGAAGAAAATAGATAGATAGCTTTCTATGGGTTTAGATTGACGTTTAAAATGTTTTTTTTATAACAACTTAAACACATAATAACATATCCTTTGGGAATGTTGCCACCCAATGGTGTCCTCATATAGATCGGAGCTCCTCGTTGCTGTCCGTGGGCCTCTTCAAGGTCCCATTGGTCATGCGGATTTTGTGATCTCGAAGAAAAATTATAAAGCTTTTAAGGTTTTCTGTCATAGATATGGTGCCTTACTTTTAGAAGATTCCCGTTAAATTAATTATTTCCAGAGATCTTGGTCACTTCTCTGATGGTCTGCATGTAGGGGGATCTGAGGTCATAGACGGTCCACGGGTGTGAATTTTCTGTTCGCACTCGTTGATTGTTTCTTTTTGCACTATGGTGCCGAGATTGCTAATCTAGAGGGCTCCATGAGCTACTTTTCGTGTTATGCATTTTTTTTTGTCGTTCACTTAGCGTTCTGTGAAGGGGCCGATTACAGTCCCCATAGGCAGAGCGGGTGGTGGTGGAAGTAGCGAAAACAACTTAAACACATGTAACCGTGATCAAACTGACAGCTCGATGTCACGATTTTTCTGATATTCCAGTGAATTTTCGGCATCTCGTATGGATCGCTGAATACTCTGTTTGGTATTTGATTTGACAAAATTACCAAATACATATTCAACAAAGCCGATAAAATCATCATCCACCGAAAAAATCTTGTATTTTAGTATTAAACCACTCGCAATGTTCCTCGCTAACGACCTTACTTTTTGACAGTTCGCAAATGTTAGTTTATGCCGATGCCCCTTCGCTAAGTATTTAGATACATATGTCTCTGCAATGCAATTCTCATAGAAAAACTTCGTAGCATCCACCAGTTAGGAAGCCACGTGATTTCCTAACTTAAGTGAGCGACTGTGCAATGAAAACATGGTTAGTATTTAGAATTTAGTATTTTGGTAGGACTCTGCAATCGGATCTGAGTCGTCATTGATTATAAATAAACAAATTATTATTAACAAACAAAGACAAAATACTCCATGCTAATTGAAATCTCTTTCATTTAGCATTTCGTCAGTTGTATAAAATGATTTATCGACGAGATACTTCTTCGTCTCTCTCTCAAAGCTACTTTCATTCAAAGACCGTATGTGAGGTGGCAGTTTATTATACAGCTTAATACTCTGTCCCATAAAGCAATTTGCGACATTTGCCAGTCTGCACTTTGCAGGTCTGTAGTTGTTTGTATATATTATTAACATTATTTATTCAGTAAGGACAAAATGAAAAACATATTTAATAATTATAAAGTTTTGTACTAGCAAAATGAAATTTAAAATTAACTAATAAAATAAAAATAAGTGTTTATTCACAGATTCGACTAAAGGGGGCGACTGTTGCCAACGTACCTATTTTTCAATTTGATATACCATCATTATTTCTAATCAAATCGTTTTGAAAAAAATAATTTAGATAGTTTGGGTATTAATAGAGAAAAATATATCTTAACTTTTTGATTTTGTTCGGTGTAAATTCTTGTATAAAAATAATGGTATACCCCGATTTTCAACATTTATCTTATATTTTTAATAAACTATAAGGCGTAGAGCAATATTTTTTTTATTTAAGAAGATCAAAATATCTGGAAAAATATGTCGTGACGTTGCATTAATGCTTCAGGTATAGTAAAGAAACTTTAAAAACGTTGCGTTAATGAAACGTCACCAAATATTCTTTCAAATATTTTGTACTTCTTTAATTTAAAAAAATATATATTGCTCTATACCTTATAGTTTTTTAGAAATATAAGATAAATGTCAAAAATCGGGGTATGCTTATTATTTTAATACAACATTATATACATAACATCAAAAGTTTTTTTTTCAATATAATTCGTTTTGTAGTAATGATGCAATATCAAAATAAAAAAATAGGTACGTTGGGAGCGGTCGCCCCCTTAATACGACCGAACGATTTCGCATATTTCCATATTTATTTAAACACTTTCTTACATCCTGAAGAAGTGGCGATTTTATCACCAAATGGTAATTTCTTCCAACAAGCCAGTGAAGCCAGACCAGAGAAGCAAGATATGTGTGTAAAAACAAATAGTTAAAAAGGACCCAACAAGGCGAAACGATTGCCCTATTAAAAGGTTAATAAGATTTTTTATAATCATTAATGTAGTTTGATTTTACCCATTTATGTAAAAAAAAATTTTTTAGAAAAAGTTAACTCGCGGCTGACGGGTGTTATTAAATATTCGCCACTGGTACATATTACATACATAGGTACATACTAACACACATACATACACGCAAAGAGAAAGTGCTGTACATAATACACTTGTAATATTACATAAAACCGACATCATGATGTAGATAGGTACCTATCTATTATCAGACAATATGACGGAAGAGAAATTATATACATATTATATACTTAACATTGTATTAATTAAAAATCCATTATGAAGAGATATTTTCCGCAATTAATAATGTTCTCTGTCAGATGTAGAGTAAACATATTCGTATCTCAACAGTTACGATGATTTAATTTATTTGTTTATTTATTTTTAGCTTCTTGTGCATATAATTTGTGTACTGGTGGGTTTATTGTCAAACGACAATTTCTTCCAACCAACCTCGCAACCCCCACCACCACACGCTCTGCATATGGGGACTGTAAACGGCCCCTTCACAGAACGCTAAGTGAACGACAAAAAAAATATATAGCACGAAAAGTAGCTCATGGAGCCCTCTAGATTAGCAATCTCGGCACCATATGTGTAAAAAGATCAATCGACGAAGGTGAATAGAAGATTAACACTCGTGGACTGTCATCGACTTTTCAAATGTTAAGAATTAAAGGTATGACTAAGATCTCTTTAAAAAAAAGACTTAATGAACCAACCAGAGTTAATTTTAATATACAATATTGCTTCTCTGGGCTGGAAGCATTGGCAAGTTGGAAGAAATTGTCATATAGGAACAAACTCGCCACTTGCACAGGGTGCAAAGAAATGTTTATTATTATTATACTGTCGTTCTTGATTCGAATCCAAACACAGGAAAAAAATATTTACGTAGATTTCGCAAACGAATGTATGAATTTATAAATATAAAAATATGTAAAAATTATAATAACACCTGCTGTTTGGTTGGAAGTGGGTATATATAAGGCTCCTTCCATGTTCCCAACGGCCGAAGTCATTCTGATGGTCCAAATCAAAAATATCCATGCATGAAATGATCCTCACCGAAAAATAATATATTGCGCTCCTTAAACAACACTTGTAACGGTCAAAACTGTTTCACTGTAATTTATCACTGAATTCAAAGTAATTTTTATTTGATCAGGAAAACCAGACTGAAAATTATATTTTTTTGAATTAAGAACACGACATCGAAAAATTATTTTTTTTAATTTTATAATACTTCAACAAGTACATATTAATTACTAAAATATATATTTTTATAATATAACAATAAACACTCTTTTTTATAATAATAGATTCAAAACATTCATATTTGAGAAATTATATTTTCGCATGGAAAATTATTCATTCAGAAAGTTGAGAAATTTAAAAGCCGTTTTTTAGATTATCTACGAGATATCAAAGAACACATTCATCAAAGAAAATTAGGTACTATACGTTCAAAAATATTAATTCGAAATATGGACAAGTCAGAGTTTTGACGGTTTTTACAAAAAATTAAAAATTCAAAAGCATAATTCGAAATACTAGATGATTTATTTGAAACATAAAAGTCGTTCGAAAGTCAAACATATAAAATTCGACAATTTCACACTGAACGTTCGGAATTCAAACAAAAAAAATTGCCTTCCACGATATTGAAAAGAAAAATTTAGAAAAGCAAACACACAATCAAGTTTGGAACTCGATCGTTTTCAAAACACGTTCGAATTACATTATTTCCAATTAAACGTTCGGAATTCAAACACACATACAAATCGGACAATTTTCAAAATGTTCGAAATGTAAACACAAGTTCGCTATCAAAACTCGATGCATTTCAAAACAATAAGTTCGAAATTCAAACACACATTCTCGATTAGAACAAGATTTTTTTTCAAACACGTTCGAATTACATAATTTTCAAAGACACGTTCGAATTCGAAATTATGAAAGGATAGTCGCGGGTAACAAACGTCGACGGTCGAAACACGCACGCGCACGGAATTCGCCGCGACTTTGAAAATAGTCCGCGTTCGAAATTCAAAATCAAGGTGACGCGCAAGGACGAAGGGATCCCCCGTTAACGTAGCGAAATTACCGATCAAAAAATAACAGCAGCGCTTCGAACAGAATGTACTGTCGACTGTGGCCCACCGCAAAGTTGGCAACACTTGTGACGTTCGTGCGGACAGCGGGGCGTTCGGTGCTCGATTGCTCCGGAAGAGACTTTCTCTGCCGAAATTTCGAGTTCAATGTACGTTTCGCAACAATGGTAGGTACTCACTCACTCACTCGAGAGTACCTACTCGAATTTAGTCGGCGGTGCGTTTTTTTTTTCTTTTTTTTTTCGCGGCAGGTACTCCCCACCACATCGCGGATTGCGCCTATCTGGCGTCGACGGATAACGCTAAAACGTCGTTAGGTCGTAGTCAACGCGGTAAATCGCAGTCTTGTTGTCGTAGATAATTTATTTATCACTATTATAATTATTAATTTTCTTATAGGACGCTGGCCGATTAACTAGGTAATGATATTAATAACAAGTAAGCACTTCAAAGAATATCTAACACCTTAATTTTTTTTTCTTTACCCTTAGCGCTTTTGTCCCATTTCTATCGGGGTACGCTTTAACCATGATCCTGGAATTGGCGAGTCTGGTTATTACATTGAAGCGACTGTCATCTGACCTTCGTAACCCTCAGAAAGGGGAACCAGACAAATTGGATCATGGCTACACATAGCTAGTGATATAAATCCGCACATTGACTTTTTAAAAATCCAGAGGTGCGTGCCCCGCCCGGATTCGAACCGTCGACCTCACGCATGTGAGGCGACTACCTTACCGCTGGGCTATCATCGCTCAAAGAATATCTAACACCAATTATTATTATTACCATTTTACACTTCTTCAAAAAAAATTAGTAGATTTATGCCTAAATTGTAAATTTATTTATTTATTTATGCCGGACTTATTGCCTGGAGGCAATTTCTTCCTGTCAACCATCAGAGATCAAAAGTACATAACATAGTTTCGGCACATAGTAATGATTTAATAGAACGAAATAAAATGCAACAAACGCATCATCAAGCTTTCGATTTAAATTTTTTTTTTTATTTATTGTTAATACACAAACATTTGTACATAATTAGATTAAGTAAGTACTTAACGCCCCACTAGGCTAAACCTGTTCTGGGGCTGTTACTTTTATATATTATAGGGTATACAAAATACACGTATAGGATACATAATATACAATGTACACAGATGTTAAATTTTACATTCAAGTAGTTTAAAAAAAAGATTAAGAAGTAAAGTTTTATATTCAATATAAGAATTTTAAGGTTTTTTCGTTAACACAGTGGAAGTTCATAATTATAAAATAGAAGGTTTTATTTTAATAATTAAATCACAAAGTTTCAATCCACAATGAGTTTTTATTTTTAAAGCCTAAGCGCTTTCACTGGACTCAGCCAGCATCCTCAGAGGCAAAATTCAAACACAGTTCAAATAGAAGGTTTTATTTTAATAATCAAATCACAAAAATTTGTATTTTGCCTCTGAGGATACTGGCTGAGTCCAGTGAAAGCGCTTAGGGTTTAAAAATAAAAACTCATTGTGGATTAAAACTTTGTGATTTAATTATTAAAATAAAATAAAACCTTGTATTTCAACATAAGAAATTAAATAAAAGAAATGAAGAATAGGAAATATTTGAATGTTAAAAAAATTTAAAAGCACTAATCAGATATCCTTCAATATCTAATGGGGTCTAAGCGAGTATTAGATATACAAATTTGCCAAATTTTAAAAGAATCGAATAAGTACTTTAGTCTATAATTGATAAAGTAGAACAAAGTAGAATAACATAAATTACCGTATGCAATCATAAGAATGCTATATTTATCATACGCAGATAGTATCATCAACTATGGACTGAGTAGTTATGGCAGGACATACAAAACCTATTTAGCAAATATCTATAACCTACAATTAAAACTTTTAAAAATCATAATAGGTAATAAAATAAAAAGTACGTATCAGAATAATGAAAAGGGTATATTCAAACACTGTAATGTATTAGCTATATATCATAAAGTAAAAATTGCCATCTTAAAAGACGAACATGATAACATTAATAAATTAGAAGTAAACTCACGTAGAAATAACCTCCGAAAGTTAAACTACCTAAAGAAATATATTTTACTCGTGTACAAAAATGTATATGGCATGAGAACATGGGAATATCTCCTGCCAAAAATATTAAATGATATGGATGATGAGCTCTTGCATATATGCACTACGTGCCCGAAATTTTTTTACCCACTTAAAAAGGTATATGATGAGGTCCGATGACGACAGCTATGTGCTCTAGAAGTATACTCCTTGAGTTGACCGGCTGTCATAGGTCGAAACCTGCATCGTAGTCTATTTATCTTTTTATGTATATAGGTATATTGGATTTTTTATTTCTTATTGTTTTTTTAATTAATGTATTTATTTACTTGCTCACTTATTTGTTTCTTTATTATATTTTTATTTAAGAATTATGTACATTGGAATTCGATGGTTGACTGTATGAATTGTTAATGTCATTATATACATATATATATATATATATATATATATATATATATATATATATATATATATATATATATATATATATATATATATATATATATATATATATATATATATATATATATATATATATATATATATATATATATATATATATATATATATATATATATATATATATATATATATATATATATATATATATATATATATATATATATATATATATATATATATATATATATATATATATATATATATATATATATATATATATATATATATATATATATATATATATATATATATATATATATATATATATATATATATATATATATATATATATATATATATATATATATATATATATGTTATAATATTTTTATCTCGGTTTTCCCGTGTCAGTAGGTCTTGACTAAGACCATTTGACTTCCGACGTTTCGCCTGAATATCACCAGGCATTTTCAAGGACTTAACGAAAAGCACGCGCGCGACACACGTCTACTCACACTGAAAGCTCACCGTCAAGAAGTGAGTAGACGTGTGTCGCGCGCGTGCTTTTCGTTAAGTCCTTGAAAATGCCTGGTGATATTCAGGCGAAACGTCGGAAGACAAATGGTCTTAGTCAAGACCTACTGACACGGGAAAACCGAGATAAAAATATTATAACATATTTCACCCGTGAAAACATCAAATATAACATATATATATATATATATATATATATATATATATATATATATATATATATATATATATATATATATATATATATATATATATATATATATATATATATATATATATATATATATATATATATATATATATATATATATATATATATATATATATATATATATATATATATATATATATATATATATATATATATATATATATATATATATATATATATATATATATATATATATATATATATATATATATATATATATATATATATATATATATATAAATATATATATATATATATATATATATATATATATATATATATAGATATATATATATATATATATATATATATATATATATATATATATATATATATATATATATATATATATATATATATATATATATATATATATATATATATATATATATATATATATACATATATATATATATATATATATATATATATATATATATATATATATATATATATATATATATATATATATATATATATATATATATATATATATATATATATATATATATATATATATATATATATATATATATATATATATATATATATATATATATATATATATATATATATATATATATATATGTTATATTTGATGTTTTCACGGGTGAAATATGTTATAATATTTTTATCTCGGTTTTCCCGTGTCAGTAGGTCTTGACTAAGACCATTTGTCTTCCGACGTTTCGCCTGAATATCACCAGGCATTTTCAAGGACTTAACGAAAAGCACGCGCGCGACACACGTCTACTCACTTCTTGACGGTGAGCTTTCAGTATATATATATATATATATATATATATATATATATATATATATATATATATATATATATATATATATATATATATATATATATATATATATATATATATATATATATATATATATATATATATATATATATATATATATATATATATATATATATATATATATATATATATATGTTATAATATTTTTATCTCGGTTTTCCCGTGTCAGTAGGTCTTGACCCAAAACACAACAATAATAATATTAATGTCACAACTAAAATTAACAATAAATCACAACACAAAAATAATGATAAAATATTATTACCAACGAACACGACAGCAGGTGGGCGTGTCACAAGGAGCCAATCACGTCGCGCTAACAATATTTGACATAAGCGGCCATCTTGTACGCTACGAGTCACTTGACGGTGAGCTTTCAGTGTGAGTAGACGTGTGTCGCGCGCGTGCTTTTCGTTAAGTCCTTGAAAATGCCTGGTGATATTCAGGCGAAACGTCGGAAGACAAATGGTCTTAGTCAAGACCTACTGACACGGGAAAACCGAGATAAAAATATTATAACATATTTCACCCGTGAAAACATCAAATATAACATATATATATATATATATATATATATATATATATATATATATATATATATATATATATATATATATATATATATATATATATATATATATATATATATATATATATATATATATATATATATATATATATATATATATATATATATATATATATATATATATATATATATATATATATATATATATATATATATATATATATATATATATATATATATATATATATATATATATATATATATATATATATATATATATATATATATATATATAAATATATATAAATAAAAAAAATAAAAAAAAAACATGCCGTACATAGCACATAGCACATAGTACACAGCACATAGCACACACACACACAGATATATTGTGATGAAACTTTTAGAATACAATCTCAGCATGATGATACAAAAAATCTACTCCCAACTATATCCCCTTGGGGTAGTGAGGAGTAAAAAAAATTAAAAAAATCGAAAAAAACAATAACGTATGCAGAGATGGTAGATTCAAACAAAGGAATTCGAGTTCGTTTGACATTGAGATATGGACACAATGAAGAATAAGGAAAGTGAGAAACGTCATAATAATCATTATTGTCTCTCTCATTCTTAAGAGACAGACTTTTGTGCTGAGCAACGTTTTCACTTTTTTGTCAGTCGACGAGCGTGACCCGCACAACGGCCTTTTCTTTTCCGCACTCGAAAGTAAGAGTGAAACACTCGACGTCATATTGCGCATGCGTCACGACAGACGAACGGTTCGTACTTCGAACGAAACTAACTGTTATTTTAATGTGTAAAGAAATCACACGCACCCACTGAGATAATACTAGTTTCGTGTAACACATGAGATCACACTGTCGATAGGATTTTATTTAAAGTTGAAGAAAACGTACCATACTATAAAGCCATAAATCCAAATTATTGAATATTTTAAGATATTTTGTTTTCTATACAAATCATGCAGGGGCGTGCCTAGAACCTTCAGACTATGCAAACCCTGAAAGGAAAGTGGGAAATGTCGAATATTTTTTAGCATAAGTTCATCGTTGTTCATTTCAGTGGCCATGAAAAATATTTTTCAATCACATCAAAATAATATTTAGATTTTGTCCCCGTGAAAAGAATCGTACCTCCGATTCAGTTTCCAATTTTGTAGAATGGTTGCAATAAAACAATTAAAAAATATGTCATTTTTATAATTAGTAATAAGTTCATTTTTTTCATAAAATGACAGGTTTTCTAACCTGTGATTATGTATTTTTATGTATATCTATACATATATTACCTATTATATTTATAGGCAAGCCAAGGATATTGGCTTCTATAAGCTATTTCGCTACTGAAAACATGTAGGTATGTATGTAAGAATAGGAAAGTATGGAGGTCAGTCTTTTTTCCTACCTAGAATATAAAATAATATTAGATTCTCTTTATAAGAGTCAAAAACTTGTGAACAAAATTATTTTGTCCCACCCTATAAGATATCCTACTCGAAACTTTTTTGAAAACTTCAAAGTCTTAACTCTACATCAACTCTACACTAAATGCCTTAATTGCTACTTCACATTTAAAGACACCGATAAAACACGAACACAACAAACAAGATTTACACGTACGTCATCTCACTTAAATTACCATATCCCTCATCCAAACACTAGCCTTGCTCAGCGACACTATTCATATCAAGCTCCCAGTGTTTACATACAATACCATCCCAGATTCTATTAAAAATATCAATCACTACCAAAGGTTCAAAAGGGAAATAACCTTATGGATCATTGAATCAAATCCACCACAATAACATTTTTCTCATTTCTTATGACTTGCTTTTTGTTTACTGTATGTGTGTGTGTGTGTGTGTGTGTGTGTGTGTGTGTGTGTGTGTGTGTGTATGTGTGCTGTGTGTGTATGTTATATGGTCCAGTATATTACGTGAGTATGGAGAGTGCCTGTGCATGTATGTTAGGAAGTGTATGATCAATTGTGCTGAATCCACTTTCAAATAATGTTGTTTAACTTACAAAACCAAAGACTGCATCCAATATAACACAGGGATTATCCCTAGCATATTGGAGAGCAAAATCGCTAATTGACAGCGCAAGAGAGTGTCAATGGTTTGGATGTGTATGTGTACCTTTCCATTGTCTCTGTCTGAAATATGTATAGCATTTAATCTTTTTTTATATATGTAGGTACCTTTATTATTGTTGTCAAACCTCTGTATGTAAAATGCCATGTTTATTATAAATAAAAAAAATTAAAAAAAAACAATCTGATGGTATGTATGTATGTTGGAGATTAATTATCAAATCTATTGAGTCCCCGTAGATATAGTGTAGTGTATTCTGGCATACAAATGGTTTGAAAAGATGTTGTCACTAAATTGTCAAAAAAAGTTTGAGTTGTACTACTATTATGTATATTTTTTTATAGAAAATTATATTGTCTAGTTGGGGTGTTTCGGAGTTTTTCGATATTTAAAAAAAAAATTGGAAATACGAGATGCGAACAGTTGAACACATACAATTATCACAAAAAAGGTTTTTATAAATGTTCGAGTGAAATTAACAAACAATATGTTTTTTTGATTGTTTTATTGCAACCATACTACAGATTGGAAAGAATATTCTTTGTTTTTTTATAAATATAACAAATATACATTTTTATTTTTTTTCTCTACACAACTGATGTTTTCAACTAAACTAAAATATCTCGGATAGCTGAGAGCTGTGAAAATAACTAATACGCTTCCTATTAGGTGTGAACTAAAATAAGAACATTTTGACAGTTGATTTGATGTGATTATAGAATAGGGAATTGTACTAATTCGTGACTTACTTGGACTAAGAACGATTCTAAATAGGAAAGTATTTACTTCAACGTTATAGAATATCAAAATGGACTACGTGAAACAGGAACGCACCTATTTTAGTCGGAACGTTCTTAAATAATTGTAGAATCGGATGTATCAAAAAAAAAATTAGAATATTAATAGAATAATCACAACTCATTACGAGATAGCCAAAAAAATATTAACAATTGTGAAATAGTGTAATAATAATTAATATACATAATACACAAATAATGGCCTACGCTACTTCAAAACGGAAAAAAATATTGAACTCAACGCTAGGTCTGCATCCAAACAACGTTATCGTTACTATTTCGTTCGAGTTTTATTTTAAGTACCCGTTTGACCCTCAAATTCACTACGGAGAGACATCGACGCGTGGGCTGTGAAAACCTTTTCAAGGCGACGACAACGTATGTATTTATTTGTCTGAACATATTTGTATGGTTGCGTAACCAATAAAATAATTCATTTTTATACATTTATTTATTTATTACAATTAACGGCCTAATAGCCGTTTACAAATACAAATAAAACAGAATTTAAACATAATAATACACACAAAAACAGATTATTTAAAAAAAAAAAAACAAAATTATTTCAAAAAGAAAAAAAAATTTAATGAATATGACGAATGAAGTAATAAATGAACAACAACAATATAAAAATGCAGATTACAAATAGAAAATACGATACCTAAATAAAAAGAGAAAAAAAATATTCCATACAAATTACCATGAATTTCATTCAAATAAGCGAAAAATATCGGGGATTATACACATATAGTTTAATTGTCACAAGGCAATCTCTTCCAGTCCACCTAAGCAGTGTGAATGTGAATCTCTATAATTTCATCTGTTAAAAATGAATAAATGCTCTCACAACCTGAAAATTTAAGATATTTTAATTCTGTTTAAACTATTTATACAATATCAATAATCTTAAAAAAAACTGCATTCAAAGTTGGTCAACGTTATAAAAAAAAAAACATACAACCGTTTGAAAAATTTTGTTCATAATAATAGATTTTTGTATGAAAAATATATACCTATAACAAGAGAATTTTTTTATGTTTGGTAATGTTCAGTTATTTGATTTCATATTGATATTAGAGTGTAATATTAGCAGGGAAGCTTCATTGTGTAGTGGAGAGTTTAGCGTTAGAAAAAAATATATACAAAGAAAAATTATAACTCGAAATCTACAAAGAATCGCAAAAGATAATAGGGGTATTTTGATACCCCCAGGGGTGCTCTAGCTCTAAACTTTTCCGCTTTACTGTACTTTCTGGAACACCCTGATTTATATTTTTTTGTATGTATTAATATAAGATTGTCCCTTCGATAAATAAATAAATAGTAATTTCGTTGTGCATCGTACAAAAACACCGCTACTTAAACTATTATTATACCGTCGTTATTATAACTACCACTGCGGCGAACTGGTAATAATAATAAAAGATGTAAGAGTAATTACTACGATGACTCGTATTACGCAATTCCGTGAGCAATGGCAGAAGTTCTGCTATACATAATTCTTCGTCCCACTACAGTCAGCGTGCATGGCGCGGTTAGTACACCATCCACCGCTAGGGACCGCTGCTGGAAGTGAAAGTGAAACGCGCGCCCGCACCGCTGCACAGCAGAGATCTGCACCGTTAGTCAGCCGACTGACTGAATGACTTACTGACACTCGACTCTTGCTGTCGTGACTAATCTGACAATTATTATCTGACCTGATCTATTCATAGCATTCAAACCTAAATGAGTATGCATATGTATGACTTTTTTACGACGATAAAAATTGAAAGCGAATATTTTATGATTGCATATGATATTTTTTTAACAACTTTTTGACAACTTTTTTTTTTTTAAATGAATATGTCCTTGTTAAACAAGTACATATACATCTTCCTACGTTCCCTAAAATAAGCAAATAAATGCTTGTGCTATAGGTGAACGATATCGGTCGAGGCAGGAATCGAACTCGCGACCACTGGGTTATTATCCCAGCGCGCTAACCGCTCTGCCATCGACCCATCTATATATCTCACTTTATATCTCAATGAATAAATTTTTTTTTTCTTAAACATAATTTATTTATTTATTTGATATAAAGAGACACCAAAAGAACACTGAACAACACAAACAAATCATGAAACAAAAACACATAGTGCTCCAATAACAGGTATCTCCCACATGGCTATTGTGCATAGTTAGGTAGGTAGGTACAATCAACGTCACCTGACCATTCAAATTATAACAAAAAAGACATTACACTGCACAATTAAAACGAATGTTTAAAATACACATATAAGTATGTAAGAAAACAAAAGTTGAACTAAAAAGATAAAACAAAAAAAAAGGAAACAAGGAAAAATTTAACCGAAACAAAAAAAATAGATGTTGGCCCATCATATTTTAAGGAATAAAAATAGACAATTTATCAAGGGTTAATTTATACAAAATTATGTACGTCAGTTACTCAATCTCTGACGCGATTTTCATTTCAGAGCCATATAAAGAGACTAATTAACTATGTTGGTGTAATTAATATAAATCACATGGTTCCCAACTTTAACTTTTAACTTAAATATAGTATTACCTATACATTTTATTTACTAATGTATAAAGTTATATTGTATCTACTTCTGATATAATTGTACTTGTAAAAAATGATTTTTAATAAATAAATAAATTAATTAATATGATTCACTAAATGAGTCTCCGGCTTAGAATAATGCTTCCACCCTTTGCCAGTTTAGATGTTATACATTGTATTCCTCTATTTAAATATCCGATACACCGCATACTTGAAAACTAACCTATGAACATACTTTAGACATTACGCTAATACCGTAATGTCTACTAGATTATGTTCATACGGGGCGCATGCCTAACTCTTGACATATAACCGGTTTCTCGCTTCGGCCACATTCATGCATCTCTCACACGGCCGAGGAAGCCACGACAACCAGTTAACCACCGTTGCTGTGAACCAAAGTAGGTATAGCGACGATAAAAGTGAAAGTGGCTTGGTATTCTCACGGTATACGAACCCGTGCCCTTCCGCATAGTAGACAACAGTAACAAACGATCATTCAT
Organism: Molanna angustata; assembly: GCA_963576475.1. Lineage (NCBI taxonomy): Eukaryota > Metazoa > Arthropoda > Insecta > Trichoptera > Molannidae > Molanna > Molanna angustata. The sequence continues at coordinate 15,668,664 of OY754989.1, forward strand.
CTCGCCTCATAATATATTATGTTTTCGAATTATACTTCATTAAAAAAAACAATCATATTTCTACAGAAAATCTGAAATACTTTTGTTGTCGACAGTCCTATATAATCTTTTAGAGCAAACTATTCAAATTTTGTATGGAAATTTTTCAATTTTTTTACGAAATGAGTTTTTAGAATATTTTTTATTTAAATATTTTATTATAAAAAACTTGATATTTCTTCAATGCCATGCCATACCATACCATACCATCACGCCATTTCCCCATTTGGGGTAGGCAGAGAGAACCGAACGCCAGACTCCTCTCTCTTGACATACATTCCTCGCTTCATTCACGTCCATACATCGTCTCATACACGCTCTTCTATTATTCTTACTTCTAACATCACCATCTTTCAAAATCCCATTTATGTGATCGTGCCAACTCTTTCTTGGCCGACCTCTACTTATCATTCCTCTTTTATCAGCCTTGTATACTTTTTTTGTCAGACGGTCATCACTCATTCTTTCTATGTGGCCGAACCATCTTAGGGCATTTATTTTCATCTTATTTACGATATTTCTTTCAATCATACATTCTCGTCTAATATCCTCATTTCTTATTCTATCATACATCGTTTTACCACACATTCGTCTTAGTGACCTCATTTCATTGAATTTTATAAAAGTGATGTGCCTTTTTACCAATTTGAAAATAAAAATTTCAAATTAAGTTTCCCTACCTTGGGGTTACTTTAAAATATTTGACGTTTAAAAAAATCGAAAAGCGTTATTCAGATATCCCTCAAAACCAAATGGGTCTCAGCGAGTATTAGGTATACAAATTTGCAAAATTTAAATGAACTTCCAAAGTATACAAGAGAGTTAAATTATGAACAAGCTAGGTCTCAGTCTTCATTAAATATTATTCTGAAGACTGTATACATTGGTCAGGGAATTTATTTTATTTCTCCTTCCAATTCTTCCACTTTAACAACAAGATGTTGAACTAGAGATTGCTCTGAAACCCCTTGGACTATCGTTGCTATGAATTCGATAGAATAATTTTCAACGCAAAAAAATATTCATCTTATTTCATTAGAATTTTATCGAATTATAGTTAGGTCTTGTTGCACTATGGAATGTGAGGTTTGAGATATGCAAAACAAAGTAAAATTAGGCTTGAGTTAGCTTTTGATGCGCTAAACAGCTCAACTCATAACTCGTTTTGGGGTTGTGAGAAGAAAAAAATGTTTAACACATGTATTCAGACGGACACGAATACCAATATGACTATAATTTATATAGGCACAATTTTATCTCATTTTATTATATAGGAACTTTAGGTAAGTATATAATATGACTTAGCCCTAAATGTACTGTAATATATGCCCTTCATAGCAATTATCATGATAACTGATTGCCTATGACGGATGTCAGAGTGTATGTATGTACATATGTATGTTTGATCTAAGGTTAGGTTATGAATGAGTGTGATTGTTACGGCCGTGTACAGAAATATATGTTGCGCAACTATTAACGCCTATGTCGCAATATACCAACCAATGATAACATTTATTGTCGACATATTATTATAGTTATTTATAATACATATATCTCCTCCATCTTGTATTGCTCACTGTGAGAAATTTATGGGAAAGATAATACGATAGAAATCCGCAAACCCCTGATACCAATTTCCTATCATTTCTGTTTCCTAACATTTTCTTGATGTTGATTTCTTAAAAAAAACGAGTGGGTTGTAGCCAACACCATACTCCTCACTGCCAAGTCACTCAACAAAGTATTCAAATTTTGTATCGAAAATTTACATCATTTTCACGAAATAAGTTTGTTAAATTATTTTTGATTTAAATATGTTATTATGAAAACTCGATAATTCTTCAATGCCATTCTATGAAAGTGTTATGTGCACTTTTAGCAATTTGTTAAAAAATATCAAATTTAAAGTTAACTAGGCTTGGGGTCACTTTGAAATATTTGACAGTTAAAAAAATTAAGAAGCACCCGATCAGATATCTTTTAAAATTTAATGGGGTCTAAACGAGTATTAGATAAACAAATTTGCAAAATTTGAAAAGAATCGAACGAGTACTTTAGTCTATAATTGATTAAGTAGAATAAACGCACCGTAGATAGCACATAGCACACAGCATGCAGCACATAGCACACATACAGATACATTGTGATGAAACTTTTAGAATACAATCTCAGTATGATGTGATATGAGTTTGCTAAATTATTTTTGATTAAAATATATTATTATGAAAACTCGATAATTATTCAATGCCATTTTATGAAAGTGATGTGCACTTTTAGCAATTTGTTAAAAAATATCAAATTTAAAGTTTCCTGGGCTTGGAGTTACTTTGACATATTTGACAGTTAAAAAAATTGATATGCACTGATCAGATATCCTTCAAAATCTAATGGGGTCTAAGTTAGTATTAGATGTACGAATTTCAGCATGATACTAGTTGATTAGGAGAGTAGTAAAAATGAATCGATAACGGAACATAAATAAAAACATAATTTGTTAATTTTGCGCATGCGTAACCCAGCCGAAGATACATCGTAAATTTTGTAGGTGACTGATTTTCCAGATATTATAAATACAGCAATGAGGTTCTCCGCCAATTAAGAATGTTTGCCTTTCTAAGGGAGGCGAGACTGATACTTGGTGTCACACGCACGTGTCGCGATTCCTTTTATAAAGTAATGCACACCCGCCCACTTGTCGCTGCTGGTTACCCCGCCTCGCGGTGTATTCTGCGACCGTATATATGAAAAAGAGACTAGAATAAGTCTTATTTTTAGTTCATATCTTGATATCTTTTGGAAAAGGTAAACTATTGATAAGCGAAATTCAAGGACAGACCTTTAAGGACGGCAGATTGATGTTGTAGTCAAATTTGGTCACCATAACTGAAGAACTAATAAATCTATATTATTATCAAACATTCCACAGCGATGTCCTTGTATAACTATAGACCAAGATTGTTATATGTACATACATATAAAAGAGCCGAATTGAAGAGGAAAATGCCCAAATAGTTGGATATTATGATGGTTGCACGTATATTTGTTTGTTTGTTTGTATGTGGCCGATGGGACTAATAAACCATCCATCCGATTGCCATGAAACTTTGGGAATTTTCTCAGCTCATACCGGAGAAGATAATTTATTTATTTATTTATTCCATATCTCATATTTTTTTTAATTTCATATCTCTCACAAGATAATGTTTGGTAGGTATTGAAATGAAACTAGAAATGTAGGTATTGAAGGGATTTGTTCGTAGCGCACAAGAAGGTTTAAGAATTAAAATTAATTTAAATTATTTAATGATTCGGCGGATATTTTGTGGTAGTTAATATTAACCATATTTGAATCATAAGGTCGATGGAAGGACAGCGCTTCCGAAACATGTCGCGAAGTGACTCAAAAAACAAGTGGTTTATAGCGAATTTATGATTCAAATATGGTTACTTAAAATTGTTGACAAAAATAAATAAATAAATAAATAAAATTTATTTATTTGATATCTCACACAAGAATTAACGAAAAATGATTTATTCGGACTTTGATAAATTGCGAATGTATTATATTTTTTATGTATTTCTTTTCATATTATATTTATAAGCATGCCAAGGTTTTGCGCTTTTATAAGCTATTTCGCTACTGGTCACCACCCATCTCATTCCTGAACTATGTGAGATGTTAATTTACTTGGAGGGAAAGTCTTGTCAATCAGCGAAATCAAAACCTTCGTGATTGCCCATCTTATGGATATAATTATCATATAGATTTCTATGACATCTAAAGATATTATAGAACTCCGTGTAATAATTATATTTATTTATTTAGTCTTCTTGTACATATTTTTATTTAGAAAACAAACAGGATACAATGTTATAAGGATAAATACAATATGAAGACTTAAGGAAAGTAAGGAAAGTTCATTGTACCCCAATAATATGTTTTCACATAAGATATAGGGTGAACTTGTTTTTGACTTATTTAGTAAGTTTAAAAGTAATTAATATAATACTTGTATGTAGTGTGTATTAAGTAAGTGGATATGTGTTATATTTGATGTATATGTATTATATATTATAACAATATTGTGTATATATTTATGTATGCGAGATAGATTGTGAATGAATGTGACTATTTATCGAATTGTTGTAATATGTATGTTCTGAAATCCGCCTGTGATTTATGTACTATATCGAAATGTTTAAAATATGAATTGTAGTTGGAGCAACTTCGTCTAATGTAATTATTTTGTGAGTAGTTAGTGTTAGGTCGACATAGAACAAAAACTGAGATCTGAAATTGCGTGATGGACAGTAAAAATTTAATTTAGAAAGTAAGTAAGGCGAGTCTACACGGTTATGTGAAGGTACATCATGTCTATAATTGTTCGTCTGTTTTCAAGATTATAAATATTATGGTGTTTTGCATATAATTAGTACACTGGCGGGCTTATTGCCTAGTGGCAATTTCTTCCTACCAACCCTACCTACCTAGACTAAATTTTAAATATACAAAATAATGTGTACTATGGCAATCAGTTAATCACATTACAAAATAAATAAAAAATAGCTGAAGAAAAGTAAAAAATAAAACAAAGAAGATAGTATAGAAGAACAATTAATAGCAATGATAGGAAGACTGAAGGATAAGGAAAGGAAGAAGATATGAGTAATCGTGAGGGTTTTGATTTCGCTGGTTGGACCAGACTTGCCCCCATATGTACATACATATTTACGATTAACCGGGACTACAGTAGCGGAATTGCTTATAGAAGCCGAAAATCTTGGCTTGCTTATGAAGATTATGTTAAGAAATTCAAAAACCAATATTTATTTGTTTGTTTTATTGCAACCATTCTACACGATTAAAAATTTAACAGTATATAGATACGATGGTTTACAGGGCCACAATTGTAAGTAAATATTATTTTAGTTTTAGTTTAGCTTCAGTGCCGGCAAGCACTGAAGCTAAACTAAAGTTTTTCAAGGTTTGTCTAGTCCGAAGGTTCTAGGTTCGCCCCTGCCGGGACACTCGAAAACGACGATAATAGAAT